>VYXC01001353.1:0-10380 GCA_013397175.1 Platysteira castanea
CAGCTCCTGGCCCCGCACAGGCCAGCCCCAAGGATCACATCACACCCTGTGCCCAAGGGCATTGTCCAAACACTTCTTGAGCTCAGCCAGCCTTGGAGCTGTGACCACTGCCCCGGGAGCCTGTTCCACTGCCTGACCACCCTCTGGGTGAAAAACCTTTTCCTGATATCCAACCTCAGCCTCCCCTGGCACAGCTTCAGGCCATTCCCTCGGCTCCTGTCACTGTCACCACAGAGCAGAGATCAGGGCCTGCCCCTCCTCTTCCCCTCATGAGGCGGCTGTGACTGCACTGACATCTCCCCTCCGCCTCCTCCTCTCCAGGGTGACCAGACCAAGGGACCTCAGCTGCTCCTCACACGGCTTCCCCTCAAGGCCCTTCCCCATCCTCATGGCCTCCTTTGGACACTCTTTAATGCCTTTAAACCCTTCTGAAATTGTGGTGTCCCAAACTGTCCCCACGACTCGAGGTGGGGCCGCCCCAGCTCAGAGCAGAGCAGGACAATCCCCTCCCTTGCCTGGCTGGAGATGCCTGATGCCTCCCAGGACAGGGCTGGCCCTCCTGGCTGCCAGTATCCATTGGATACTGTGAGAAAAGCTTTTGAATAATACCTCGTACTGAGTTTCATTTATTGATGAATTGATGTAATGACAAACTGACAGAAGTCCTCTATAACAAACTTTTGGACTTGATACAAATTGCAAAATCGTATCAATATTAATTCAAAAAGCTGAAAAATAAAAATTTGGTAACTGAAGATGTAACAAACAGAGGATAAGACCAGGCCAGGCTGCAACATTTTAAACAGCCACACTACAACATCCACAGAAAACCTGAAGTGGGTCACTATTTAACCCCTGCAGCCTTGGTCTTTTTGCAGTGGTATTCCAGTCATTCACTCTGGCACAAATTACTATTAATTTTCTTCTCTTTATCAAAAAAAAAAAAAAAGGTTTACTAAAGGCTTCAAAGAGTTAAGCCAAAATTTAGCTATTTTAAATGTTCTCTTTCATTTTCTCCTCGTCACTTGTGTATTTGTTTATGGAGCATCTCTTGCCAGATTTGAATTTTCAGTGCTGATACCTCATTAGGCTATAAGAACTTCAAGGGAAAAAAACCAAATTGCAAGATTAAAAAGTTACAGGTTTTTGACCCATATTTGTGACTGAAAACTGCAATATCATATCATCAGTGATTCTGGAGAAAGGAAAGAATAGGTTTCACTACTGTTGGTTCTATAGTGAAAGTCAGTGTTTCTTTTGGGGAAAAGCTTACCACAATTTCCTCTGCCTTATTCTGTAGATCATTACTCCTATTCAACTCCTTAATGAAAGTAACACACAATGCATGAGTTTTAAACTCCTCATAAGGTGTTCTCACCTGCTGGGTTTCATTTCAGAAGCCTCGAGTAACTGGTTATAGGCAGCTAAGTGTTTGCTCTTTGAGTTTTACCTTATATTTTTTTAGTACTCATGCTTTAATAATTTCCAGGGATGAAATTTCACCATCCAGTATCACTTTGTAACCTGAGAACTTCAAGAAGCCTCACACTACAAAAAATGACCAGACCTCTTGATCTGTTTCTTCAAATGAGGCTTTAAACTGCTGTGAAACATTTCCCTTCCCAAGGGTTAGCACAAATTCTGCCCCAAGCATGTAGGAAACAAAACCAAACCTTTCAAAACATAGATCTTCTAAAGAGGAAATGTCACATTTTGCCTAGCAATAAACAAAATCTCTTGTATGTCAGTGACAGGAAGAAAGATTTTGTTGTATCTATTAACAGATACAGATTTAGTATTAATATTAGCACTTTTATTGCACCTGAAATGTGAAACTCAGAAAAATTTACACAGCTTCATGACTAAAGTTGAAACTATGACTTTTTAATGTATGTAACAAAAATTATTTACTTTGATATCATCTTTTCCTTCCTGTGATGGATTAGTGGCTTCATTCCAACAACAGAGGAAACTCAAACACTACCAACATTGGAAGTTTTCCTTTCCTGCCAAGGCTTTGCTAATTCCAGAACAGGCAGAGCTATATTTTGTGTCCTTGTGGACCAAAAGCATCCATGTTACATAAAAACAATGATCACAAATATTTAGGAGGTTTTGAATGTATTTCATATTTCTCTGCTCAAAGATACGAGAGCCAAAACAAGAGCTGGGAAAAGTAAGACGAGCAAGAAGAATAAAAAGCATGAGGATACAACAGAAGAGAAAGGCAAAGATAGATTCTTTCCTCGTTATTGAGTCTTAGGATGCTCTTATGCTTATAAACATCAGGTGTACTTAAAAAGGATAACTTGTCCTATGGAGGTCACATAGGGCACCAGCAGGGACAGCAGAGGTGCTCTTTAGCATCAAGCTAAGCTTTCCTGTGCTGAAAGTTCAAACTTACTGCTTTTACTGCTGAGGGTTCTCTATTAGTAGTCAAGATATTTAGCAAATTCTTGCAAGCAAAGATTCCTACTGATATATAACCGCCAGCAAAATTTTATTACCCATATTTCCCACCAAATGTTCAAAAAGTTATATTTATCTAAAATTATCCTTCACATAGTAGAGTGATAGGTCTTAATGCTTTACTACTTCACTGCAGCAAAAATGAAATAAGTGAAGGGATTCAACATTATTCATTGAGTAATTTTTAAGAGGGCTTTTACTGTGCATCCCATGCATCAAACTGCATAGGCCTGAATTTGTAGTTTCTTTCTGCTTAACCACTGGACCAGAAAATGACAAATTTTTTTTAGCCTAAAACAATAAATAAAACATTTCTGTTTGCAAAATACATATTCCAGACGTTACTTTTAAATCACAAGGAATTAGTTCTTTCCCAAATCTATGAATGATACATACAAATGAATAATAATTTTAGTTATGAGAGGGCTACTGAAAGATTAAAACAATAAAGAGAAGTGAGAGATGTTGGGAGCGAAGCTTTTGTTGGGAATACATTGTAGCCTACCCCACATAGCCTTAATTAACTTCCTTGGTGCTGTGCATATCCTAGAGCCTTGATTAAATTACTTTATTATCTCACATGAAAATTTAATTTCAACTTTCCCCTCTCTCCTTTCTGAAGTTCGTAAAAATATTATTTTTCTAAAAATGTAACAACTGATTTGAAATAAGAGGCTTGATTTAGCAGTGTTAAAACAACTTGTTTGATTATTTTTCCAGCATGACATTCTTCAAAAAAAGACCCTGACAAAGATTTTCAGTTTTAATTTAATGACACAGCTTGATGAAAAAGTTAACATCAGAATATTGCCCTACATCTCTAGTGCTGCACACATCGCTTTTAATCCCTAATAGGTTGCTCTTGAACGTTTTTTTATGCCTTGAGATGTTCTGTTGAAAGCCTCTGCCAAGTGCATTATTCAGAACAAGGTGTGGGATGAGCTCAGCAATCATGCAAATACAGACACACAAACGCAAGCCAGGGAGCCCCCTCTCCCCAGGACACACGTACCAGCAGAGTTTTGTCCCAAGCAGAGGATTCATTCAGATCTCTAAGGCTTTATTTGTGATAACAGACAGCCACTCAGGTTGACTGGTTTACCCCAAATCCTGTGACAAGCACTTTATGTGAGTTGTGAGTAGCCAGAGGCCAATACTCTGGTAAGAAAAAGTCTGAAGTACCAGAATTTGCATCGTACCACTTCTTCAGAAGACTTTTAAGTCCATCCAAATGTTTGTCCAGTCACAGTCCAGAGCAGATAATGCTTTGGGAACAATGGCAGGCACTATTAGATGGGTGGGGGTCATCTCGTTGCACTGCTGTTCTCGTTGGATATAATTCATTTTAACTAC
The DNA here is from genome assembly GCA_013397175.1 of Platysteira castanea. NCBI lineage: Eukaryota > Metazoa > Chordata > Aves > Passeriformes > Platysteira > Platysteira castanea. The sequence continues at coordinate 3,823 of VYXC01001353.1, forward strand.
ACAGTGAGGATATGATTCACATTGATCACAAAAGTCATAACTACCAACTCCCACACGAACAGAACAAATAAAAAAAATAAAGGGTATATAGTCTTATTAAATCTGGAGAGATTAAAGCACTGCATTATCAGTAGTGATAAAGCTTCTGATGAAGAGGCATTTCCTGTTCTGTCAGAGGAGGTTTCATTTCTTGCTCATCACTGTGAGATACTTCACATCCCCGAATAAAAAGACAGATCATCTCCTGAGCTCACCCTAACAACAGGTACAGTTCATAGTAAGACAATTCTGATTTCTGAAAACAGGAAAAAAAAATTAAAAGCAGCTTTTTTTGAAAGGGGATCATTTAGTCTGCACATCACCTGTGTGTGTACCTGTAGTATGGGATGTTTCTAGTTACACACTCCTGACTGGACTGCAAGGGGAGTGAGGCAACAATCCAATGTGTGTCTGAGAACACGTGTCTTCACTTGACTCTCAGCAACATCATTTGAAACGGGGAAATCCACACTGTCAGGAAGAGCATCATGCAAAAAATTGGTGTGAATTGGATCTCCAGAGAATAAAAATCAACAACACCACCTATTCATTCTTTGCCTACCCCAACCCACACTAACTTGAAATGTTTTTATGATTAAGTAACTCAGAGTAATTTCAGGGTAGTGAGACATGAGTCCAGATTGAGCACCATCATGTTGCAAACACAAACAATGAACATAAGCTTAGCAAGCTAAAAAACACAGGGAGGAAAAAAATGGCACTGCAGGGATCTAGCAGTTTTAGAAGTAAATGGAAGAAGCTACTTCCTGCTAGAATGGGAATTATTCTTCAATACTATCTGCTAATATTGTAGCTACAGATAAAAAGAGATTATTGAAAAGCTGCCTGGCTGATGCCCCTGCTGGCACAGCATCTGAAACATGGAGAAACCTGTCAGCTGCACCACATCCTCACAGCTACCACTGAAAAACATCCCAACGTGGTTAGAACACATTCAGGAAAGAAAATGGGTACAAATGGGATGCAAATATGTCCTTGATAAATGGAAACATAATGGACTTTTATTGTGATGAGGGTGTAGACTGCTTTATTTTTTTTTTTATTGAGTTTACTGAATTGAAATTGGACAGTCATTCACTCAAATTCTGCAAAATGTCTATTCTAGTGAAGACCACAGTCTTATCAATGTTTGTAAGTACTTTTGCAAAGGAAATGTTAAATAACATCTACTGTACTTTGGAGACTTGTGACTCATACTCCACCTCCAACAATCCTTGGTTTCTGTTATAATTAGGAAATACTATTTGTTTTCACAGTAGTGCCTAGAGACCCTACTCCCTGGCACAAGGCACCACAGGAATATGGAGGTGACCTTTTTAGTGTAAGCTCACCAAAAGTACTCTAAAAATAGAAATAGCAATATTTCTGTCTACCACTTCTCGGAGGGAACATATGCAGCACAAGAGCCTCTGCACGTCTTACCAGTTTTATAAACGTACTCAGTGCTGAAGATGCTGAGCACTTCAGTGCAGGGAGAACTCCACAGCATATGGCAGTCTGTAAAAATCCTGTTTATAGTGACCGCCAGCCTCTTTGTGCTGGGAACAAATGCTGGTCAGGGACTGAAAAGGCAGCCCAAATCCATAAACTGCAGCTGTGCTCTACATGATTCATTTCACCCGAGTCATTTGCTGTCTCTGTCCCCTACTTCCCCACTGAAGAGGCAGGAATTTCTGTCAGGCAGTGAACTTCAGGACTTTGAGAGTAATTAGGAACTCTGAGGGAAGGTGGGGTGTGAGGAGTGTGTGCACAGAATTAACTTAATGGACAGATGATTAAAGCAGAGAATACAGAATTCTTTAGCACTACTCCATCCTGTGCTGGTTGGTTCTAGGCCTCCTCCACTGTGCAAAATCTCTTGTTTTAAAGGGACAAATAACAGTTTCTCTGTGCTGTTTAAGCAACTTCGATTCTTACAAAACACCAGCCCAGGACAACTTTTAAGTCACCCTGAGCAATGGGATGTTAGGTCTCTCAGGGCAGCTGAGAGTCTCCCACAAGCAACAGAGGGGATGCCAGGGGATCAGAGCGATGGGAGAGCCATAGCAACAAGTGATCTTAACTGGAACACTGCTCCCCTTGTAATGCCAGCCTGAACTGCAACACAGCCAACACTTTAAGGAGTAAAATCTCTGACCTTAGCATTTGCTTATATCTACTGCTTTAGAGTTTTCTGGAAAAAACTTCCAACACTTTTGTGTTCTTACAAGTTGGATTTACAAAGGGAAAAATGAGAAAGGGAAAAACAGAATATAGTAATAATTGTAATTTTAAAAAACAAAACAAAACAAAAAACAACAACAAAAAACAACAACAAAATCCAAAACCCAAACAAACAAACAACAAACAAAACACCAGAAAAAAAGAACCAAACTGTTGCCCTGGTTTTTTGCTAAGCCCTCTGTTTCAACCTTGGAGTCGGAATTCTTTCTCACACAGTTTCATGTAAACAATAGCCAATGTTTACTTAATGGTATTTTCTGTTTTTCATTCCTTTTGTGATAAGAGAAAGTTGATGAGCATCTTTTTTCTCCAGTGGGATTGAGAAGGAAGTGACATGTTCTCCATTCCCTTGTGGAGCTGAGAATTCTTTAAGATATGACATATGTAAATAAAGTTGCTTTTTTCCCTCCTTTCTGCTGAACCTAGCAGGTGTGAGAGCGTCTTTTATTGTGTTTCCCCAGACACACCACCCCAACTCAAACTAAAAAACCTAGAGAGCAATGCTCTGGGTCAGTAAAATATAATTATTGTTGATTTCTAACAAGCTGCAAGTTTTTATTTAAGTGAACAAAAGCAGCACATCCCCATCACTATTACTTAAGTCTTTTAAAAGTCTACATTAAGCCCAAAGCCTAGGCAGGTGCTCATGTTATATAAATGTCATTTTTCTCTCAACTCCTGACAACAATGAGTTTTCTAAAAAACATATAAAGGCTTTCTGAGGCTCTGCATAAACTCTTCTTCTCCACTGCCTTCCCAACCATTATACAGAAGCGTGGTTTCAAGTTAACCAAAAGATATCTGCCCATCAGCCAAAACTGTCAGCATTAAACTGGTGTAAGAACATCCTCACACTGGTGTTGCCCTGGATTTTTGTAAGCCTTCTGTTTTTAACCGTGGAGTCAGATTCTTTTCACGCAGATTCATGTAAATAATAGCCAATGTTTCCTTAACGGTATTTTCTGTTTTTCATTCCTTTTGTGATAGGAGAGCTTTGATGAGCACCTTTCTTCTCCTGTGGGATGGAGAAGGAAGTGACATGCTCTCCAATCCCTTGTGGAGTTGGGACGTGTATAAGAATGAGATAATGTAAATAAAAGCATTCCATTTCCTCCTTTCTGCTGAACCTGGCAGGTGTAAGAGCGTCTTTACTGTGTCTCCCTGGACACACACTGGTAGCCCAGTACAGAAAACAAACGTGACAGACAGAATTTAGAGTTTCTTATGGACAATGCTAAAAGACAAAGATGTAAATCACAAAGGGACATAAAAAGTTCACACATTTTCACATGTTCATTAACCAGAGAATTTCCTTTTTTCCATTTTTAGCCTACAGAGTCAAAATATAATGATGACTTGCAACCTTAGAAGTAATGGGAGGTATAAATATGCTCAGAGCTCATATCAGTTTTAATAAAAATAATTTTCTGTGGAAATTACATTCTGAACAAATAAAGATAAGAATTAATGGGTTCTAACTAATATTGCAAGAACTATTTTCTGAACATTCTGTTTTCTCATAGAGTGTGTTAATAAAAGAGAACAAAAACTCCATGTTGTGAACACTCCTGAAGGGAAGCGAAAACCTTTTAGATGTGAGAGTACAATATTTCATCTATGCAGATAATTTGCAAATCTCTTGCACATATATTTAGGTTTATTTTAAATGGAGTGCTTTGTCCATAAGATTTCATCTCCACCTGCTACTTATCCCCTTGACATTTGTGCTCTTACTATAATGGGATTCAGTAGCACAAGTGGGTTAAATTCTTATAAAATAAAATCCCATTTCATGGAAATTTTCCTGGTAATTAAAGCAAGAACAAGGAGAAATAAAGAAAATGCATTGTTTGTGGCATGCAAAGAAAATGCATCTGCCTGGAACGTTACACAATCTCAACAGCTCTAATGTAATTCAGAGACTGAAGAATTGAGGGGAACAAAAGAATAAACAAGCTGTAAATTCTCACAGCCTAATGCAAAAATAATAATGAAAAAGTAAATTTGATTCTTTGATTTCAACTGAATTTAAAAGAATGGTGACATTTAAAAGTCACACTGTGAAAAAATAAATGCAATTCTATGAACTACTGTTAGTTTAACTTGTATCTTATTCTTGTATCTGGCAAAGAAAATGAATCATATTAGGCATGTTTATGTTCTGTTTGGTTTTCTCTAATGTTCTGCTGGATGGCAAAGAATTCAGGGATATTGATTTGTTTTAAAACAAACTGTTCAATTTAAAATTAAAAAGAAAAAAAAAGAGCATAAAGCATTTCTATTCATCGTGGGTTTTTTCAAATGTTTGAGCTATCCAAAGCATCCACTGCCAGCCACATGTTGACATGTTTTTAGTTATTATGATGGTCTCCAGTTTTATTAGTCAAAAAGCACATCCTGCATTTACAGAAACATCACTGCCTGGAGAATAACATCACATTGAACGAAAAGAAGCCTGCTTATTCTTCAGCACTGTGATGGTGGCAGGTCATGTCCTACCTCTGTGTCATTAAAAATAATACCTTCAAACAACTGGCAGCGTGCTTGGCTTGAATATTTTGTGTAAATGTTGCATAATCAAAATCTCTGGACTTTGCTTGTCAATTTTGTGTTACACAGACATAAAAACTGAACAGCCAACTGCCTCTGCAGTATCAGAAAAGTGCCAGCACATCGCCATTCATGGCACAAATTAGCACTGAAAGAGTCAATTGATGAAAGAGAACATGTGATGCACGCAGAACGAAACTACCTTAGGTAAAGCAACATGAGTTTTTTTGGGTAAACAGCGAAGTTTAGGTAGAAGGCTAAAAGGGGAACAATGCCAGGATGATGGACTTAAATACTATATTTTAGTCAAGGGAAAATATTGATATTCCTCCAAAGAAAACAAACCAAAGACATCTAGATAAACAGCCAAACTTCAAGATGCTTATTAAGTTCAACTTTTACATCATCTCCAGTGCACTGTAATAAGTTTACTGTTCATTTATTGTATGCTGAGGGGGAAATAACCTCTCCAGTATCAAACTTCAGGGCAAAAGAGCTGCAATGTCTGTCTCATCAGTCTGGATATATATTAGAGAGATTCACTGTCCCAGTACATATGGAAAGAAAAACCCACACTAAAATCTCTGATGCTTTGTCATTTGCATCTGTTGTTTTGCAGGGGACTTCTGTTCTATAAACTAACTTTAACTCTCTTAAAAATACCGTTTTTAAGTTAATGAATTCAAGAAACTCCCTTGTCCAAGTTTTCACTGCTTAACTGACAGCAAAGCCAATTTATCAAAATAGGAGAAAAAGTAGGTTATATAAGCTCCTAAGCAGCATTTAGTCTAAGTGTTTCAAATACGGCTGGTCCTTTTGATACCAGGGTTCTGGCATCTTTATAAACCATTATTAACCATGTGCATTTAGTATTAGCAGAATTTCAGCTTCCAAATGAACACAAATAACAGCCATTCTGCACAGAAATCCTGTTTTACAAGACACTTAGGAGACCATAAAAATTATTAACCAGAAACCATGCTCAATTTAATGTTTTCCCAATTAGCAATTTACATTACATTGTAGTTGGTCATATTCTACACTGTAACAGAACTGTATTTATTTTAACTGAAGAGTAGTAGCAAAGGACAACTCAGTCCTTAGAGAATGAATCCTTTATTAGTAGAATCTGCACTTTTCTGTGTCTACTGTAGTAAATGTGGGCCTAGGGCCTTTTTCCACACGGGATACTGTGAAAATCCAGCTTCTACAAAACCAAAAGGTGACAATAAAGCTAATTCCCTCTTCTCAGTTCTTAGCCCAGACAGGAAACCACCTGATTTGGCATTTTACCGGCATCAAAAAACCCCTAAATTGTCAGGGGGTCACAAAGGAACACACCAAATCCAAAATACATGTTAGCAGACACAGCAGGTTTGTCCCTCTGAAAGCTTCAAAACCAACTCTGCTGGAGACAAGGAATCAGCTTCTGCAGGGGTCATCAGCTGTAGCAGAGCATGGCAAAAGACTTTGAGCCAGCCCATTGTAGCAGAAGAGGAGTGTAAAACCTTCCGGCTCTTTAGCTCAGGATGAATAGTACAGCTGGGTTTCCCTTTCCTTGCTTTATTACCAGAAGAAAATGCAGAAAACAGGAGCTATGTGGTTACTATGCCTTAAAAGTTGTCCAAAAATTCTCACCAAGGCAGACAGTAAAAGCAGGGCAGAAATCAATCTACCTGAAAGGACATTCTTGAGAAGATTCATAAAATGGATCGTGAGAGCATC
>VYXC01001353.1:10469-126576 GCA_013397175.1 Platysteira castanea
GTAAGCTCAGATATATAACAATTGTGTTGTTGCTCTCAAGAGTTAAACTAATGGTGCTGAGTAGTCCAAGTATTAAAATAAGAAGTATACATTAAAGTTTAAAAATAGTTAACAATTAAATCTAAAGTAGCTCATTATGCACTGATGTTTATAAATGCAATTCAAAACCCACAGACTGTGAAAAAACACTATTCAAGCAAGAAAAGACAACTTCTTTTTTAAACATCAAAATCAGAAAAAAAAAAAAAACAACCAAACAAGGCAAATACAACCCAAAATAGAAGAGAGTAGATGCACCAGTGTGCCAGTGTCATGAGAAAACTGATCCATCTTTCAAGTGCAGAGCTGGCTTCAAAGTCAAGCCTGTTCTGAGTCTGGGATTGGACCAGAATAGAACCACTAAAACATCGATTATCATATCATCACATAATAGATAATTGATGTTATAGTGGTCCTACTCTGGTAGATTGTAGAAAACATTAACTTTGCTTTATCCATAAACAATTTACTATGAAACTGGGGGTTCTATTCTGCTTCAACCTGCAGCAAGAACTTCTGCTAAAAGTCAGTAAGTGTTATATGAATCTGTCAGAAGGAAGGAACAGACTGGATAGAATAGACATCCTCACAGTGAATTACTGTACATAAGACTTCCCTTTGAATTACTGTACACAGGGCTGTCTTTGGGTTCAGGGATTTCTTAGGGGAGAGAGACAGGGGGAAAGTAGCAATTTAGGATTGTTAACCATTTCTGCAACCTTTTTGTTAGTAGAGTACAATATTTTAAGGAATTTCAAATACAACATGATACTTTCTAAATTTCTAATGACCTAAAAGAGTTCCAGTATGATGGCTTTTCAGCGAAGAAAGTTGAAAGAAGTCAGCCGTGTCAGTCAATTGACTCCTCCACAGGAGAAGAGGCTAAATAGAATGCAGCTTTTCAGCTGGAAAAAGATATGACTGAGGGGATGTAGGATAACCGCTCTAAAATTTTAAACAGCCTGGAACAGGTGATAGGAAATGATTATTCACAATTCAAGAACCAGACAGATCCAAATGAGGTTATCAGCCTGTAGTTTTTAAAAAAAATAAATAAACCACATTTCCACACAAAGCGCATTAAAAGTGTGTAACTCACCTCCAAAGAATGAGTAGAAATCAAAAGATCTGACTCCAAGACCCGAGGAGGCACATTCACAACAGCTACCTCCACCATCCAGACAGGTTTTTACCCAGCAGAGTCACCTGTGTAAGCCATCAGCAGCCACTTTCCCCAGGAGAATGTTGTGGGAAACAGCGTCAACGGCTTTACCAAAAGTCCAGGTAGAAAACCTCCACAGCCTTTCCCTCATCAACAAAGCTCTGTGGAAGGAGGTCGGGTTGGCCGGGCAGGACCTGCCTTTCCTAAACCCGTACTTGGCTGGATCCCATCCCCTCGTTGTCCTGTATAAGGAAACTTGTCCTTCTGCTGCTTGAAATAAACTCATCATGAGCCTGAAGAGAGGAGCACCCATTGCAAGCCTCTGAATCAGATTCCCCGCGTGCCTGCTCCCATGTGCAGGGGAAATGGAGCAAGCACACCCAGCACCAGCTCTCCACTCCGCGCTGATCAACAGATGGCAGCCCTCATTTGCATCTCGTCAAGATTCATGGCCACAATTTTCGATGATTAAACGATCAGAAAGATGTAACAAGCTCTTTAATTGGGAGAGAGGAAGGGGAAAAGAAATGATCGTGCTTGGCCTCCGTGTTCTCCGTGACAGCCTGAATGACGTGCTTACATGATAGTTATTTAACAGCATCGTTACTTCCAGGATGTGGCTGCTGGTGCCTGGAAGCTTGGGGCCATATCCAAGAACACCCCATGAACACGGAGCACCCCAGAGAGAGAAGGCAGACCCCACAGTCTGCAGGCACACCCTGCTGCAGCAGCCTGACTCTGGCCGTGGGTTAGCCCTGGAGGCTCAGCAGTCACACCCTGCAGCACTTGCGCTTCTCCCCACTTTGAAATTTTGCATCTGCTCAGGACAATTTTGATGCACCATTCCTGCCCCAGCTAAATCCAGGTCTTGGAACCAGTTTGGCTGCATAATTCTGCCAGACCCTACTTAACAGAGCCCCAGAAGGAATCTCCAGCCAGTGCTGTGGCCATATTTGACCATGTGTCAATGCCTGGTCACATCATTCCTCTCGTTTTCTCTTGCACCTTTTCTCTACAGGAGGCATTCACGTGCTCAGTAGAACCATGCATGAAAACCACACTTACCAAGGAAAGTCTATCTCTAAGTCTCTGTCTAAGAGTGTGTTTCTAATTCTACCCTTAATTCAAACTGCAGGCTTCATTTGAATTTTTCTCCTGTTTTTAAACATAAGCTTAAAGCAAAATCAGAAACATCATAAGAAAAGCTCTGAAAGAAATGGAAAGTCTCTTAAGTACATCAGTCATGGGGATATCTGAAGATGAGAAATAATAGGTTTCAAGACTGAGGAGAATTTTTAATTACATGTACTTGAAAAGCTCACTGGTAAGGATCTCAGGTACTGGCAAAGAACATAAACCAATGTCTCAGTATAGGATATGCATAGGAAACTATGAACAGATAATGACTATAAACCACCTATGATATAATATTATACATCAGGCATTTTATATTTATTATGTATGTGAGATAATATTTTATTCTGAAAAATGCTATAAACCTGTTATTTTTACATTTTTCCAACTATCAATGACGTTCTGATGCCATTTCATCACCTTAGCAAAACGCCCTAAGAAATTAAGCTTAGATACTCCAAAGTCTCCTGATGAATGCAGAAGGAAAGGGCTAACACAACAGGTATGGTAATTATCTGGTACTCAAGAGATTTAACTTCACTGCTTCTAGCTGATAAACACTTAATTTTAGAAAAATTTCCTTCCTTTCCATTTTGCCTTATTTTCTTCACTGTAAAATACACAGGACACATATTAACTATGCATAAAACAAATAATTACATAGTGAGTTCTTTAACCTGTCATCTTAACTCACCTGACATGGTAACAATGCGTAGATAATTTGCATGATGTTATATTCTAATTGTGTATTTCTGCCTTTTCCTAACTAACACCCACCTTGCATTTTATTACAAGCAAGTTTAGCTTAATAAGTCTCATGCCATTCATTACCTGAGTGGTAAGAGATGCAATTGTCTTTTATTTTAATGCAAACAAAGCATACAAAAAATAACATGTGCAGAGACCATGTTCATGAAAAGTTTATGCCTACAAAATAGTTACAGATGAGAGGAAAACTGCAGACATTTTCCAAGTCCAAGTCCCACGTAGTTCAACTTCTTAAACAAGAAATACTTAGTTTTAAACTATCAGGAAAGCATCAGAATCCCTAACAGCATGTCTAGCACTGTTGGAGGCTCGGGTTTGTGTGCTTGGTCACCAGGACCACTCCCCATTTTCAGCTGCTGAAAGAAGCAGAGGCCACTAGACGAGTTTGCCCTCCTGATATTCTAATGCTGTCTTTGTCAGGGGAACTAAATGTTTATTGCAAAAGAGGATATAAACTGCCTACCCTCCCTGACATTTATTGAACCAATACTCAACATTAAATTTCCTCTCTGGCATCTCAGAGTAAGATAAATAGGGATTAAAATGGCAGCAGAGCAGCAGAGGAACAGTGGATTTTTATTTATGCATTCATTCTCCCAGAGCTAAGAATAAAGACATACCAGAAAACAACATGCACAATGAAAAGTTAACATTGCCATCAAACTATAGGATATCTTTAAAAAAAGGGATAAATCAGGCTCTCTTCTAAAAGCTGAACCTCACTCAATAATCCCTAATACAAGCTGCCCAGTACAGAGCTGCTAAAGGAATTTTATAGAACAAATGAACCTCAGCAATAAGATGCTGTTGGTAGCAGCATCTGCAAAGAAAAATGAAGAAATTATTCAAAAGAAAAAATTATCTTATCTTTATCTTAGTATCACAGAAATTACCTTGATTCTTTTCATCAAGGTTTTTTTTTATTTCCTGCTAAATTATAAAGCCCATTTTTCTCAACTCCTGTCTCTGCACCAGGAATCTCAGAGCTTTCATTCACACTCTCTATTGACAAAAAATGTCAATAGAGAGTGTGTCATATCTGACCAGGACTGATGTCCTTCTCTTCCTGAAATCCACGTGGATTTCTTTTCTCCCCAGAAACCAAGTGGCCTCAGGAGTTTCTTCCTCCTAGGAGAGAAATGCACCCTAAATCTGTATCTTCTGATGGTCCCAGACAATACCTGCTTGTTTTCTACCATGCAATAATTGGATTGATTTTTTCCCCCTGCCACACACTGGAGTTATGCTGAACTTAGCTAGCTCCAGAAAATCCAAAATGTTATCAAGTACTTGTTAAAACGTGTTTAAAGAGTAAGGGAATCGATCAAAATGTTGAGGCAATATTCAATTAACAATAACACATACTGCACAATGGGGAAGCATACACATAACTAAAGCATTTGTTGGAATATATCACTTGTTCTGAGTCATTTACAGCAAGAACTAACTGAGCAACTAAAAAGATATTTCTTTCTGATGAGTACTTGAATTCAAGATATGAATATTATTAACCTGCCACACATTTTGAAAGATTAACTCTCTGGTTTTGCATCCCTGGAAAACAAGGATTTCATAATTGGTTTTCATATATAACTTTGCCAAAAGATACTTCTCTTTAAGCTTCTGACACAAAATATGTGATGATAGGTATGTCTCTCCAACCAGCAGGTTGACTGCTAGAAAAGATGCAGTTGTAGGAAAAATGTTTTAAGAGTCGCTGTTATCCTAAGAATCTCCAGACTACCATCATAATTTGATATTTAACAGAGAGTTTCTTAGCCTTAAATCTTTAGGAAAAGACAAGGATATGGGAGGTTATGATCTTTGCATCCAGAAACCCCAGGAGACTGCTCAAGGGTCTTGAAGTGCTGCAGTCAACTTCATTGTCAGCCTTCAGCTCCACCATGTCTGGAGAAAGTGGGTCCACAGAGGACAACTCATAAGCCTACTGCCCACAGGTATTTTCCTGGAGAGTACCTGGATAAAGAGGATCCTTCCAATGGAACCTGTGTGTAGGTGGGAATTACATCTACAAAAGGCGTTACAGATGTGTGAGGGGTTGGTGACACACCTCAAATGATTGTTTTCATTTGGGTTTTATCATTTGTTCATGTTGCTGTCCCCCGAACACAAGTACTGCAATCACAGCTTTACTGACCTGGGAATACACGAGGCCATGAAAGGAAAGATTCTCCTTTCCCCAGTCAGTGAAGGCCATCACAGTCCCCACTTGGACTTCTTGTCTCAGAGGTCCCAGTACTGACAGGATTCCCCCTTTTCTTTGACTTCAACATAATTGGTTTTGAGCTTGCAGTTTTGCCATGTGCAGCCTAACGCAGATCTGAAATCAGCGATTTCACTTAAACAGGACCATACTAATTCCACTGCATGCTTACTTCAATCGTCGTTGCTTTAAAATGTCGTTGTCTAATTAAATTTGAATTAAAAGGGAATAAAAGTACATAATACCTTATTCTGTTTCAAGCAGCATTATCCACCAGAATATGGTTGACTTCAAGTCAGATCTTCTAGAATAACTAAATATTTCTGAGTTGCTGATACACATTAAACTAATAGAGGTCTCTGCTTACTTCAGCTGGTGACTGTAGAATTTTTTCCTTCAAATAACTTTAAAGAATTGCTGACACACACAGTAATTCTCATGCTCTGTACTCTTTTATAGATTATGCTCATTTTAAAAGTATTTTATAACATCACAAGCATTATACAGGTCCCTTTCTATGGATCCTGCCTTCCCCAGTGAAGAGCAGTGGTCAATAATCAACTCAGAACACCGCTACTGTAAATTCTTTTTGACTGTAAAAAATTCATCCCATACAAAGAAGTTACCAAGTGCTCTTTTTAGTGAGCAAAGCTTTTAACTCTCTACTGGTGAATAACGGAGAAAAATAGAGGGCAAAAGAAACACTGCAGAGATTTTGTTACTATTATTACGGTATTACTGGTCATTTAAAGCTAAATCTAATTTTAAGACTCCAATTCTAAGAGTAGCTCTAAGTGGCCTATATATTAATAGCCATAAAGGGGCTACTCTGCCTGATGCAGGCTGGCGTGGAGCCACTGCTCTTCCCTGCCCACAGCCCTCGGACAAGGCGAGGCTCCCTGCCTTGGAACCAGCCTCCCTGCTGCAGTGCTGCTCCCCTCCAGGCAGAGCAGCACTTCCACGGGCTCAAAACCGTGGTCACAAACCAAAAAAATCACAAAAAAACAGGTCACAACCTAGTTCGGTATCTTGGTATAATGAGGTATTTTTCTGTAGTTTCAGTGTACTCTGTACCTGAACTAAATCTTGTTAAAGCCAGCAGAAAAGTCCATCCCGTCGCCATTAATGAGTTTGTATCACATGCTTTGAAGCCTCTGCAGATACAGCCTATCACAACTAAAGCCAGATAATAATGTTCCTCAAGTGAAACTGAATCTGGATGAAAATTAAAGAAATAGCACCGTTTGTTTAGATAAATGAGGCTTGCTCAGATTCTGACATATTATACATTTGCAGTATGCTGCACTAATCAATAGCAGCTAATTAGTAAAACGAAAAGAGCCAAGTCTACCTAAGGAGAAACAGTTCTCATGTTAGCATTTATCTCAAAAGTCAGCCTGGAAAAAAAACAACTGCTCTGAGCTTTATAAATATTGAGATGGAATTGAAAAAAACACAGGTATTATTTTTATTCCACATATGATAATGAATGAAGCTATCAGAGATGTTTTTGTCTAAATACAAGCAGCTAACCAATGGCATTTGAACTTATTACTCACAACACAAGCAAACAATTTCTATTTTCCACAACCCATAATAAACAGAATCCACATAACTTTTCTTTATAACCATGGCTGTTACTTTTCCAAATGCCTTTTGTAAAAATGATTTGCCAAAACACTTCTGTGGAAAAAAGCCAAGCAAACAAAAACCCAAAAGAAATACCAGAAACAAACCAAAACACTGTCCCTCAGCCAAGACCAGGTCTCCAAACAAATCTAAAAAATGGAAATATTTTCTCCAAAATGATAAGGCAAAGACAAGTCGAACTAGTTTACTTCTGTGGTTGTCAGTATTTTTTACCAGAAAGTGTTCCAAGTCAGAAGTAGTCTCATATGAAACAACAAAAAAAAAATCCAAAAAACCAGACCCAAAATAATCAGCCAACCAATCACAAACAATCCAAACTAAAAAAACCCCACACCTATGAATAGAGGATCAAATTCAAAATTACAACATGAAAATAAGCCGCCTTACACACCACTCTTGGTAAGTTAATAGAACTGAGTAATTCTATTCTGAAATCAATTTCATGTATTTATAATCTCCACAATGGAGTAATAAGAGGAGGCATAGAGTGAAAAAGAGACAACCTATTAAAAATGTGGTGCATGCGACAGGACTATGACAGCCAGTGCTCAACGAGAAAAGTGTGAGCAGATAGGGGAATCAGCCACATTTTCTGCAGTGTGTTAAAAATAGCCAGGTGGAACATGCCAGATTTTTAATATATACTTTCTCATCTGATGCATGTTCCCTCAGCAGTCACTGCAAACCACCCTCCACTAGATATTTACAACAATGTTCATTTTCTCCAGGACTTTTCCACTATTAATAATCCCCACTCCCCCAGAAAACCCTAAACCAAGCGAAGGGTTACAAAATGAAGAGACAGGCAATCACATCACTGCATTATGCTGCTCAGGCTCCCAGTGAAGAGTCTGGGAAATTTACTATCAAAACTGTTTTTCCAGACTTCCAGTCATTTAAAAGCTTCATATATAACTCTAGAGTTCCATTCAAAATTATTTTAATAATTTCCTTTATTTCTTTGCAGCATAACTCTTTCCCCTTGGTTATCTCTTGGTGTGTAAATCCAACTTTATTTACGTATATACACTGCATCTATTACCAACTGCCATGCTGCAGGCATTACTGTGCTGCACTTTAAAATTCAATCAAGGCAACCCATTTAGGTGCACAGTTGTGGTCTCTATAATTGGAATAATCTATAGGAAAAGGTATTTCCCATAGATGCACTGTGCTATCATGCATCGGCCAAATACCTGTAGACGTTGCCTTCAAACATAAACACATTTTATGCATTTATTTTTAAGCCCTACTATTCCTGTGATATAAATCTCCAGGTGTGAGTAAAATTTTCCTGTATGTGAGATATTTTTGTAGATTTATAATAGAAACTATGTAAATATTGATCTCTTTAATGTCTTTCCTAATAAATTCCTTCTACATTAGCCTTCCTGTCATGTACTTATTCAGGTTTCAGCTTATTTCTTCTTTAAGCTATAATGAATTCGTATAGCAATTAAAATTATGGAAAAAAACCCCCAAACCATTGGCCACAAGATCCACATACATTTTGACACAGATAGGCCATGCACACATCACTTTCCAAAATACTTGCACATAAATGACATTTTTGAAGATACACCCTTCTACACAGTAGTGGAATTTAAAAGGTATCCTGCCTCTGTTAAGCCAAAATGGTATTTTCTCACCACTGCTGCAACTGCACCAACCATTTAACAGTCTGCTCATTTTTAAAATCTCCATCACAGAATGTACTTTCATTAAAATGCAGCAAATTAAAACAGTTTATTGAAGAAAGCTATTGTATACCCCAGTGGGAAGCTGCAGATTTTTCACATTTGTTTATTCTGCAGAAATGAAATACTTAGTGCTGAAATCACGAAGGTGACTCGGAGACCTAAACATACCTTTAGCCGCTGAGGTCTGATGTCTCCTAAAACTGATGTTCACAAACCTCTGTCACCAAAAAGCTTAGGAAACCTTCCTTGATTACAGAAGATGGAAATTTAAGCCTCTAGAGAAACTTCCAGTTAAGCACCACACTGTTTCCACATTATTAGCCTTATTTGTTATTATAGAAAAATGGTTTTGGCCTGTTTCCCAACCATGTAGGAACTACGGCAATTTAACACCACCAGCAGATCTGTTCAAAGACAGAATTTCTACTTAACAATCAAAGAGGTTAAACAAGCATAGGTGGCAGAAATGCCTTGAGTAGTATTCTCTCCATCAGGAGAATAAACAGACCAGGAAGAAATGCAGGCAAAGATGATCAGAAACAGAAAAAAAACCCTGAGAATGAGCATTAATTATTTCAGCAGAGTTTCAGGTCATTGAAAACAAAGGAAATATTCTATGTTACTGAATATATGCTGTAGGAGAGACACGACACAGTGAGAATGCAGTTGGTACCTACAGCACATTCCCAATAAATAGAGTATTACTTGAGGAAATGTCACTCAGCTTGGCTCACAAGATCTTTTAAATGTCTTGATCCATGTTAATAGCTGATAGCAAACAGTCACTGTCCTCTTTTTAAGCAGCTGGTGATTACAGATGGCACATTTTAAACTGCTGCCTTCAGAAGCTGGGAACAGATGCAGAGCGCTGCCAGTGCAGTATTAGTTCTGCTGTCCAAATCTACACATATTCTAATTTTCATCAACAAGATTCTCATTCTCAAAAGTTGTTGGTATCTGACAGGGCAGTATGTAACTGATTAATAAATCTGACAGTTTTCAATTTCCACAAGTTTCGTATCAACTACATTATTCATCAATGTGCTTTAACACAAATAGTGACAATAAACTATAAAGAAATCTAAAACATATCTCTTTGTTTCACTACTTTGGTAGAGCCAAGTAGTCTTAACTTCTGTGGAACTATATAAGCATTTTAACAGCAGAAAAATCTTGCCATTTCAAAACCTTCTGGACGAATGTTCTGGGTATGATTGAGGCAAGGGCAATATTTGAAACATTTATATCTGACAGCCTAATTTTCAAAGCCATCAATTTTGCATTATAACTGTAAGATTTAGAGTCCCTGGTGGTGAAAAGATCAATATGAAATTACAAATAGTCACTGCTTGCATGTGTGCACACCCCCCTCCATGGAAACCACTAATCTGACACCAGGAGCGCAGCCCTTTCACAAATCATTTCCCATTAAACACAACACTCGCAAGGCACAATTAGTTCAGCACAGCATTCAGGAAAGGAAATAATATTTTTAGACATACTCTTTTCTACCTGAATGCATGTACCAAATTACACGTTATAATTAGTCACTAATTGATGAGGTAGTTCACACTGTTATGCAGTGACATTTGAGGAACAGTACCTACAACATATTGGTTTGAGAGAGTATTTTCCTATGACAAGCACCCAAAAAGTAAACAAAACAAGTGATGTGCAATACAATTCAGGACTTTGCTGCTGTGAGCTAAAAATCACCTCAGACAAAACTCGTGAAGAACATAAAGAATGAAAATTACTGCAAAATATTAAAGAGTGATTGGAGCATACAAAAGTTGGTACAGTGGTAGCAAGAGCTCCCAGCCATTCACATGAAGTACAGACACTGTAGTTTCATGAAAGACCAAATAACAATTCAGTTACCAAAACACTGTTTTGACTTTCCAGCATTGAAAATGATCAGCATTGAGGTTCTCTGGAAACTTTTGACTGAACTCTGGGTCTTAATGGGAATTTTGTTTGTACAAATTATTGATCTTTTACAGTGAACTTCAAGTCCTCATTTGAATTCTATTAGCTAATAAAAAGTGAAATTTTTCCAAAGCATGTTTGGGAGAGGGAAAACCACCTTGATTTAACAGATTATTCCTGGTTACATCCTCTTGGGAAGTTTTAACAAAGACATGCTAACATACCAAAGTGAGCTTTCTTCAAAACCTCCCCAGGTTTTGAAAAGGGTTCCCAATTAAATTCAATCCTGGTTCACTACACGACCACAGCAGAAAAAAATTGTTTCCCAGGCTGCATTCACATGCAATTTCCATGGCCTTAAGCAGAAAATTTCCCAGCATCATGGGAGATTTCCATCATCAGGTAGGGACGCAAATCCAAACTTCTGTCCTGATTTAATTTCTAATCCAGTACATAAAATATGTCTGATTCTGAAAACATCTGCTTTTCCAAGATGAAGGTGTATGTTTCAGAGTAACAGACTGGGAATTTAGCCACCATCCATTCACTTCTGATTCAACCAGCATCTCTACCAGTTGAAATCCCACTGACTTTTAACTGAGCAGCACTTCCAGGTTGCAAGTTTACTAAGTTATCCAAGTATCAGCAGAATAAAATTATCTTGGGCTTTAGAACTATTTCTGGATTTGAAGTATCAGAACTTGACCTCATATCTCAATCAGATAAAACCAAGTGCAGCAAATGGAAGTTCTGCACAAGAAAAGTCTATAGGGATCAAACTTAAATATAAGTAGAGCAAATAGGGAAATGAGTCCTTTTTCTGTAATTTTTAACTTAAGGCAAAATTCTAAGGCTTTTGTACTAAAATAGCACCAGCACAAAAATGTTCTAAATTAGGTTTTCATTAAAGACTAAGGCACAACTTACCAGACCACCTTTCAGGACACTCATTTTAAAGGCTTTTAAACCAAATTATGTTTATATTACACATCCAGTTTGCCTCAAATGCCTTAACAGGATTTATATCTCAAACCTTAGATTAAGGAAACTTCACAACTTCTACAACCACTTCCTAAATTTTTTGTGTAAATTTAGCAGCAAGCCTGTCAAATTCCTGCCAGTAGCAATGACTTTTGATCACTGCCGCAGCGACTCTGGAGAGCTGAAACTGTGAGTTTCTGAGCAATCTCAATTTCTTCTTTTTTTGAAAAAACTCGTCCAAACAAAAAGCCAACACTTAACACCACAGATATAATTGGAATAATTATTAAAACTCATTAAGAAAATTAATTCTTTTGTGTCAATAGCTGAGTTCTTACGTTTTCCTAAAGATGAAACAAATATAGAAGGTTCTGCTGGAAAAAGATTGCTAGGGAATATCAACAAGCTAATGGTGTAACTTGGAACTGTAAGGGAAACACTACAAAAAAATCTGTTGTTCATTAAGATTGAGTCATTCCAGCTATCAAAAATGAACAGGTTTTCATACTTGGACATAAAAGTAGAGTTCAAGAAAGAGAACTGCAACAGGCAGCTTAACCATACTGTACAAAGTGAAAACCAACCAACCAAAAAGCCCCACAATAAACCCTGGAAGTCTATCAATACCAGGAGTGTTTCAAGGATACTTTCATTAATTCACCATCACATGTTGTAAATGGAGTAGGCAGCCATTATCCAAACTATTTCCATCAAGACAGCTATCATGGGATAACAGGAAAAGCAAGTTCGATGTGCAGTGTCTAAATGGGTCAGTTTTCAGACAGTGCTGATAACACGTGAAATCAGAGATACACACACCACAGATGTGATTCATCTCACTATCCCAAAATCATTAATTTCAGGATTGAAAAGCTCTATTTTCCCATTTCAGCTAGTGCTCTGCACTGCACAAGTTTCCCTCTACAGACCTTTTTCTAACGTTTTGTCAATTCCAGTTATAAAAGTCTTGGGTGCATTGGTTGTAATATTTCCCTAAGACGACACTTTCACTACCTAATACATCTCTGCTGTAAAGGGGTTTTTGCCATACAGGTAAATTTCTCCCTTGCCTGTTTTTGTCCTATGGGAATAGTTGTCTGACCTGAACATAGATCTGCATGTGCTTACATTTAAACATTACACTAAGATTCTGGCACAAAACACCTTCATATACGAAACAAAATGAGGTAATGGAACAAAGCTGGCTGGGGGTAGGGGGGAAGACTGCATTATTAAAGAGCAATTCACCAGCATGATGAAGTTCAATTATGTAAAGAGAAAAATGCTTCTCTATTTAGCCTTGAACAGAGAAATTCACTTTTTACATCTAACGACAGTAATGAATTTACTTAATTCCACCAGTACAAGCAAATTCATCTAAAACATCAGGAAAAATGATTTAAATTCCGCTTCAGTTTGCTTTATAAAAGGGAGACAGTGCTTCCTGAACCAGAGATTACTATCTGCTTAGAGTCAATGGCTATCCACGATGATAAAAATTATACAAAGAAATAATATATCTGCATTTCTTTGAGGAGTTGCATAGAATATTCTTCACACTTATTTATAAATCCATATAAAATACTAGAATGAAATTTTGCAAGTTCTGTCTCACACTTGTGCACAGATAAATAGTGTTCACACAAAACCATGCCATTAGCTATTTGATTATTCATTTATTCATTTTTATTTTTTAAAAATGGTCTTTTTATTCTAATTAATTTTTATGCATTTTAGCAGGACTTGCTAAATAATTTGATCACAGCAAAGAGAGTGTTGCCATCTAATCAATATTGAAAGTTGAGCAGCAGATGTGAACGAAGAAAAGATGACATTAGAGGAAGCCATAACAGTAAAAATACACTGCAACTTCATTTCAGACTTTCATAAACACATTGCTGGGAGGGAATCTGTACAACACTCAAATTGCGTTCGCTCATGTGCTTAGATTCAACAGGCTGTTTAATTAACATTTTTAATATATTTTTAGATATGGATAATCATAAACAAGTTATTGTAAAAAAAGTCTACAACCTTCTCTTTGGGTGTTTAGAACTTCATTTTCTGTTTCTGGAAAAACAGGACAAATATTTGTCTGAAAACAAATTAGCCAAAAATATTCCAAAATTTGGACTGAATATTAGAGCTATGAGTAATGCTCTGCGTGTTTGACCAGACACTCTTTGGATAACACAACATTAACTGAGATTTCAAAGCCAAATCTTCCAGCTTCAGAACTAGTGATTGACTGCAGCTATTTATTCTCAGCATCAACGTAGCTTTGTGGAATACACAGGAACATTTTCTACTCGAGCAGACACATGCAATATGAGTTTAACAGCTAAATAATTTCTGGGTGCAGATGAACACGTTGATATGGACAGAGCTCTGGAGAGTGGCTCAGTGCCATCCCTGGCACGCACAGACCTGGGCACATGGAAGTCAGAAAGTCTAAATTAACGTGCAGATAAGTTAATGTATAAACATACAGGAACAAGTGAAGTGGAAGGGTCATATTCAGCGAGCTGAGCACAGATCATAAAAACACACTTGCAATCACTTATGCTGCATTATTGTGATTAATGATTTTGGCCCTTTGCTGCAGTACTGCAGCAGCCTGAGAAAGATGCAATTACCTCTTTTGAAGAATTAAGTTGAAAAGACTTGCTTCTAAAGGGCAGTGCACACAGCCTGGTGCTTAATTAAGACTCTTAGTGAATGGTTTCATTACCTTACTAAACACCATTCTTAGTCCCACTGATTTTCCAATGTTTCCATTGTTACAGAGTAAATTACAATTAATAAATTGACTAACCCACATTAATTAAAGATAGTTGTCATGTAAAGTCTTTTAACCACCTCAAACCAACCCTCTGAATCTTCAAACACCCAAAACTTAGAAACATTATGAAAATTAAATAGGAAAAACTCTCTAGGGAAATTCTCCCTTTGACAGTCATTACAGTTTTTTCCACTGTTCCTGACAGGACTGCCATAAATTTATTTTTCAGCCTAGTAATCTTAACTTTTTATTTTACAGCCCCCTATCTCTCACTCTTCAAACACTTTCCCTATTACATTTCCTTCTATCTACCAAACACAAAGCTGCGGAAAGTCTCAGGGCAAAAAACTAAATTGCATTTCAAATTCAACAGTCTGCAGTTTATGTAAGTGAATGCAAATAATTCTACAAGCCCAGTCTAGTAAGGAAAAGAGATATCTTCTAAATTAGTACAGAATCATCTCACTTATAAAATATTTACTTATTAAATAACCACCGGTGATCTATAGAGACAGTCCCGTTAACCATCAGCTTGTTACAGCTCAGCTTTGTGCACCAAGAATTTCTATAAGTAGCATGTTAAAGATTATGTATTTGCACCAATCAGAGCCATAAAAAGGAAGGTTGGGTCAATTGTTGTTTGTGAACAGCAGCACTACACTGAACCACTGCCCCAGTGCCTTTCAAGATAGTGCAGGGGGGATGGAGGCACAACAGCAAAGCACGTCCAGGAAAGCACTTGAGCTCAGTGTGGGAGAAGGCAGAGGAAAGCACTCAAAGCTGACAATATCACAGAATCTTTCCTCTCTGTCTTCTTTTTGGAGCTATCTCCACAGGACACCAGCCTTTTTACATTCTCTGAGTGGTGTTAAATGCACGTGATGAGCACCTGAACTGGTGTTATTAACGAGCTAAATGTTAATCTTTTCTTTTTTTTTCTTCTAAGACATAAGTATACATACAAATGTTTAAAAGCAGTAATAAGCAAAAGGTTATATTAAAGACAAAAGCATTTAGTAATCATGTTAAAGAAATCCTCAAACCCAGACAAAACTGTCTAATTTTATTGAACTTCTTGAAGTTAATCAAAGCATTAGGCTAACTCTTGGAAAGTGATGTTCATCAGAAAAAGCCTGTCTTAAAGCTCATAATAGTCCCCAGACAGAATTCATGTTGTATCTCTCCTTGCTTGGTTATTTATGTTACTTACAGGTAAAATTTGGTTTACAAGTTTGCAAAAAATCCATTTAGTCACAATCACCCAAGCATGGAAAATTTTGGTTTTACTTCAGATGAAAGGAGAATAGGGAATGGAAGAAGAGACTCATTTTCATCCATTCTTGTCAGAATTATTTATCATTAATTTAACAGCAATGGGAGAGCAATAAAAGAGAATCCCCCAAATACCCAAACCCAGCAATTCCCAAAAGATTATAAACGATAAGCAAGCCAGGTTCAAAGCCATCAGGGAGAGGGAGCACATCCCTGCTGCCATCAGTTTCATTACACTACACAAGGGTGATGGAGCCGACACAGCTCTGGGGAATTTGGTGGCAGGTCAGAAGCTGTATCCTCCCTCTGACACTGGGGAAGCTGCATGTCCGAACTGGTGAGAGCTCATCAAGGGCTCAAAGAGAGAGGCAGCTACTCCAGCTATCCCTTTAGAAGCATGATCAAGGTTTACAAGTGGAAGCCAGTCCATCCCTAGCAAATTCCAATGATCAAGTTGATTTATTCTTGTTCAGCCAAGCCTGTCCAATATCCTTGAAACCTTCTCCAAATGTTACCTAACGAGGAGGTACTACTCAAACTCTGTATGTAAGAATTGAGTTCTGATTAATGAAATTCAATTCAAACAATACAGTTTTGTTTCCTGAGTTCAGATTCTTCTAGTTCGGGAGAAGTAATGTAGATTTTTCTTCAGCAATGTTTTCAACTGACATTTTATGATTGACAGAATATTTTGAAAAGATAGTTTAAAAAAATTTAGAAGCATGAAATTGTGCAATTCCTTTAAATAAAACTTAATTTTTATTTACTCTAGGAAGTATTAACTCATGAGAAAATATTAACATTCCACTGTGTTGGGTTATACAAGTGTTAAACTGGTCAGCCCTTGCTAAAATTATTTTCCATGAGAAGATGATACTGTAATGAAATGATCCAACCTTAATGGTTACTTGAAAATTATTAGGTTCCCTCGCCCTTCTCATGTAAGTCACACTATCCACCAAAAAAGGAAGAGATGTTTTTTGTATTCTACTTCATTATAATACTTTAAATTTATGAAAAGTATTATTTCTGCAATGGCACTCTGACATTGTAAAAGTTATTTTAAAAATTTCAGTTTGCCCCATTTTGAAATGGAATCTGGGTTACGTGATTAGGAAAGACACTACTTCAGATGTGAGGCAACACATCTGAAAAGAGATTAAATCTATTATGTTTTAAGATGTGGACAAAGGCTGCTGCTCTGGCTCCTCTTTCCCCATCAGGTGGAAGCATGTGTCTTCCGTGCCACCTACGGAGCTGTGCAGACCTACTGAGGCTGGACTCAATTTGCTCCTCCAAATCAAATTTAATGTCAAGTTTCACTCTCAAAGCATGATTTCAGAAAAGTATAGTACTTTGAAATAAAAAGAAGACTTGAAGGCAAAGAGCAATTTTGATTTGATTATTGGTTGCTGTAGCTAATATTAATACTTCAGAATTACTGACTTAACTTCTTCCTACTGGTTTAATAATCAAAATCATTTGTCTTGAAATTCGTCTTAAGACTGGCTGCAGATATGCTAAGCTGCCAGAGGAGTGTTCAGATCAGGTGGATATCTGTGTTTAATTGCAGGTTTAATGCACAGACCCACCGCTGGCCAAGACTGAGCTCGCCAGCAATGGTGGTGGCACCACTGGGATAACAGATTCAGGAAGGGAAGAAAAACTGCACAATTGCAGCTGGAGATAGGACTGGGAATATGCGAGAGAACAACTCTGTAGACACCAGTGGAAAGGGAAGGGGAGGAGCAATCCATAACAGATTAAAAAACATCTGAAAAAACACCTGTGGAGAAAAAGATGTACAGGTGGGGAAATAAAGACAGGTGATACTGAATGGTGCCATGAAAACACAGTGTTGTTTCAAAGCAGTCACAAGTTGGGTTGCTTGGGATTTGGGCATATGTGTGGTGGGGCAGCACTGGGCACCAGGCAGGCGTAGTGCCCACAGTGGAATCCCACTGCCCTGAGAAATGAACCTTTCCTGACAAAACCAGCACTGGACTGATCCTGGTCTCTGGGTGGCATTGGCTAATCCAGATTCCTGAGAAGGATGAACTTACACTGCAGAGCAGCCAGTGGTGGCTGGGGGGAGCAGGGGACACTCTGTGATGTTAAAAGGGCCAGCAGCTCTGGCCAGTGACTGCTCAGGAAGGACAGGCATTGAGGAAACAATTAAAATAAGGAACCCTTGTATTACGGCAAATTGACTGAATTGATTTTTTGCAGTAGATGAAAATGACGGGGACGTTTCTGTGACATGTTTCAATACTGACTGAACGACGTTTTAATACTGAGAGTCCTGCCTTGCAAAGAGGGAAGCCAGGGTGGGGCTGTGCTGCCCAGCAGACGTCAGAGCAGGGAGCTCCCAGCAAGTGCAGATGGAAACACAAGCTCAGCAACATGAGAATAATCCCAGCTGGAGGGTGCAATTGCAATGTCCCTTGGGGCCACCTACAGTGCTTTCCACTCCACAGTAGGAACATGCCATGGCTTGCTCCCAGGTCAAGGTGGAGAGATCACGTTATGTGTTCAAAATGACTCAAATATACTAGAGAAATTACATTTCCCAGCAATGTAGGTATGTCAGCATGAGAGAGCAGGCCCAGCCTACACTGGGATTTAATCTGAAAACAAAACATTAGAACTGATCAGGTCCACGTGATCCAAACCCAAATCCACTCTTATCCACTCTCTTCAGAGATTTCACAGCCTGTGCTATTCAGAGGCCATGTCCACTTTCTGGAGAGTGGGCATTCCCATGAGAAACACTCTCATCCAGCAGACCTCAAGAAGGTAACCCAAGACAATACTGTCCCATAGTCTCAATTAATTTAATCTTTTCTACATGTACCAATTCTTCTACCAATATAAATTGTCATAAATTAGATGAGATTTAACCTATTACCACCACAACTGTTTTCAGTTAGACTACACTATGTCTGCTGAGGTCTTTCAAGAACCAGATTTAAACAGTGGTTTAGATATCATTCACTCTCAATTATTACTACAAAATAATACATGGTATTTTGGTTTTCACAGCTCGAATTCATGGAAAAAAATACAGTCCTTTAGCTTACCCACAGTAATTGCCATTACCCAGGGATACTTCTGTAAACATGGATTGCCCCTGCAGCCATGACACAGATTCTGCACCCATCCCTTACTGCAGTCATACAATCAAAACCAAATCTCCATTGTTTTTAACATTACATGTTGTTGATTTATCTAACCAATGCCTCCCTGACAAAGCTCTGAGGAGCTAATGAGCCGTGGAAAACACCTCAGCTTAGGCTGTTTTCAAATTTCATTAAGTGAGATAAAGCACAGGAGGAGTAGATGTGTGCTGAGCCTTCCAAAGTCCTGATAAGGCTTTAATAAACTTTATCAAATTCCGATTATGGCTGTCTCATTATGGATATTGTTACACTTTCTACAGATAGCACCGTTGGTAAATTAAATGCCAGAAGTGCAATGTTTGAGTCTGCTTACCTGAGTGAGCAATGATAAGTAACAAAAGGCAACAATCTCCCTATTTTTCCAGTGTTCACTGGACCAAAGCAAATTTGTAGATGTTTAAGTTCCCTATTTATTTCTAACAAGTACATGTCACTTTTTAGGAGGCAAAAGTGCACAAAATACAGTATTTTATTATCGAAATTCTTCAAGCACTTCACCTGAAAGCCCAAGTGCCACCTCTAATCATAAAACAGCATACACTAAGCAAATTCTTTTGCCAAATTCTCTTACATTCTTTATTATTACATCGTATTAGGAAACTGCTGATTCAACAGCAGCTATTTTGCTGCAGAATGGATAAATTCTTAAGTAGGCACAGATGTGTCATGCAGAAAATATTAGCAAAATACTTTACTATTATGATATACGTGCAAAGATAGAAGGAAATGCATTCTTATTAAGTAGTCTTGTTCATCCTAGGGAACACGAGCTGTATAAAACATTAAGGTACCTGCCTGTACACAGACATTTTCATAAGCAGGTCAAGCCATGTGATTGCTTCCAGCATTTTATTCTGCTGTTAATTTGGCTGTGTGACCCTGGGAAGTCAGCCTGTCTTCTCTGCATTGCTGTAATGACACTGAGAGACAGAGATGGGAACTGTTAAATGACTCTAGATCTACAGATTTAAAAGTTCTACACACAAAAAAATAAGGTATTTTTAGCTCTTTCTGCACATGAGGGGAATGCTGGTTGACAGCAGTGTGGCAGAGCCAAGGGAAGTGGATCTTCACTGACAAGTGAGAAGTGGCATTGCAGTGACTGACAGAGGTATGTGGGACATGCCAAAACTATTAGAGAAGTTAACATAGATATCATGCAAAATAAATGCAGTGGCCTGTAAAACAGCAAGAAAACAATGATAAATAAACTCAAGCAAACTTAGCAAGGTTCCCATTAAACAAAACCCCTAAGGCTGCGGCAGAATGGGCAGGAGAGGAAATACAAGAAAAGATTGTATCCAACATCATGTAACAGGGAAGTAAGAAAAGCAGAGCCTAGACCTTATGGATCTAGAACAAAAGCCTCCCAGACTGGATTTCTCCTTTGCCTAAAAGCTCATTAGCTTTCACAGTGTCATTCAAAGAACACAAAATCAAAAGCCATGTGTACATATATAAAATAGATTTTCCATTTAAGTGGTAAAAAGTGTTTCATGAACCATCAAGAACAAAGACAGGTAAAAAAGTCATATTTTCTTGTAGCTGATCTCTCAAAAAAAAAAAAAAAAAAAAAAAAAANACCATCAAAACCCTCCCTGGGTGCTTCTGCTTTGTTCCACAACAATTTACACATTTTCTAGTGAGAGGGCCCTTAGGTATGTCCAGTTACTGCTGCTTCAATTTTAGCAGCTCCAACACTTACTGGTAATACTTAGGTTTAATTAAAGCATGAGGCTTAATGAATGTTTAGGGGAATGTAATACTTAAATAGTGTCATTCAAGGACAACTTTGTTTTCCAAGGTGGCAATCAGTCTTACTCAAATCAAAATAAAATCAATAAAGTGGAACTCAGCAAATCAGACACAGCATTAATAATTGCAACAGTAGTCATCCTGTGTTAATAATGAAAATGAGTTAGCAGTGGCCAACTACGTGAATGAATCTGAATAAAACCCCCTTTGATGCCATCCCTGTATAGAAAACTGTTGCTTGTTACACTTCTGGAACATAAGGAGCACGTTCCTTTGTTCCAAAGAGTGCAACAACAAACCAACTCCCCACACTTTTATCTCTTCTTGATTTGCAATGACAATTTCCTGCAGAAAGGGACAGAAACCCACCAATACTTCTTGGGGAGATGACTGGGGGGCTGTGAGCATCTTTTTCTTTTAATTATTTCAGCCAACAGATGTTACCTCAGTCACTGGGCTGCTCCATCCTGGTCCTACTCGAGGCTCCTGCCTCTGCAGGTGATGCGATGGCTGCAGAATGTGGCAGAGGAATGTGAACTGAATCCTAAGCAGGCCAGGGCTGTTGCTAAAGCTTATGAACAATGTGGGTGCTGAGCAGAATATCAGCAGCACAAACACACCTCTGTCTTCCAGCTGTCCAGCAGACCATAGGCCCCGCCTTTTTAATGAGGCACTGATTTTTAATTGTTTTATTACTGTAGGAATATTGGGAAATTACTCCACACAACATAAGCTTCATAGCATTAGCTTTCTATTCAACACACTTTCCTCCTCGGCTTTATTCATGATGTTCTAGTTAAATCTCTGACATTTCTTGCAGAAGCTTTTTTATTAAGGACTTATAACAATCATAAAAATCTGCTGTGGGCAGAAACTCAGCATATAAAGGCTCAGTGAGGGAATACTCACACCATTTAAAGTGAATTTAGTATTTGTAAAGGCACTGTAAGTGAAAGAACCCTCAATACCTCCAGTAATTTTATAGCTCCAATGATAACGCTAATACAAAATGTCTCCTCTCACTTTTCCCTCTCCTCCTTCCCTTTTTACTTCCCTTCCACAGTGGTACAGCACAGCCTCTTCCCAGAGTGGGAAGATAATTCAAGATGATGGGCAGTTCATCACTGCAGCTTCCTGCTGAACCCATCACTGAGGAGGGCTCCTTCTCCATCCCAAAGGGCCTCAGCCACAGGGAGCACAGGGAGGTGCCTCAGCTCATCTGCACGACGTCTCTGAGGCTGTACCTCCTGCCTGTCCCATAGCTCTGCTGTTCCACGCAAGGGAGAGCCCTCTGCTGCAAGAACCAAAGTGGCTGTAAAGGAAAAGGGTTCTCAAAGGCGCACTCAGGACCCTGAACAGGTCCCTGAGTTCCTCTTATGTCCTGCAATCCTATTAATTACTGTTTACGCAGTTTAGCTCCCCTCTACATCCTGACACAATCTTTTCTCAGCTGTTTCATCCTTTAAAAAATCCTTGAAAACACAAAAAAATTTAAAAACCCACACCCTGACAATAATATTGTGCAAGAAGTCAGACATTCCTGTGCCAGGAATCGCATGCAGGCCATCAGAACACTCTTCCAATGTTCTGCCAAAGATTTGCTTAATCAGTTTGTCCAGTTTAAAAAAAAAGGAGAAACTCTACAGGCAGAAAGACGGCACTCAGAAAATACTCGGTATGTACACAACCAGGTATACAACTCCCAGGACTAAGAATTTCCAACAAAGTTGTGAGAATATATGGAAAATGTATTGCATTAAAAGGATTAATTTGATTGTTCTTTCAGAAGTCAAACTCAGGACACTGTAATTTGCCAAGTAAATGGTCCTCAGCACCTTGTACCAGGTCTGACTGCATGAAAAAAACTGAAAAAATTGCTTAAAATCCAGTTTGAAAACCCTGGTTGGGACGGAAGGATATGTTTTGTTGAATACATTATTTTTTTAATCTCCTTACTCAAAGTATGTTTTAAAATTTCATCTTTTATAAGCTAAAACAATTACTAGAAAATCAAACCTTTTATTTCACTTATTCAGCTCCAGTTAATGGCATTTCATAATAATTATATAAACTTAAGCTATCTAGCTACGCACCACCCAGAACTCTGAGGAACAACTGATTTTAAAAGTCTTAAGAGTGTGAATATTATTAATTGATCACTTAAAGAGTATTATTAGTGGTTCATTTCTAAAGAGTCCAGTACTGCTTCATGGGGAAAACCTCTATTTTAATCGACAGTAATAAGTAAAGTAAGAATATTGCGATTTTAATGGTTTAATGAAAAGTGAAGAAATACAAACATTTTGGCTGCCATAATTTATTGCATTATTTTAATCTATTATATCCATTGCATGAAAAATGGTGACTTTGAAGAATTAAGCATTTTTGTTATTTTGCATCCCAACTTTATTATCCTCTCTTAGCCCTAAAAGAAGATAACCAGGATCAGACAACAGATTATACATAAACAGAAGTAAACAACAAATGGGTATAAATCAGATTTCTGGAATGCAAATCAAGGGAGTGATTCATAGTGCAAACCTCGGAAATAAAAAACTATTTTATGCCTTCAAGGCACTCTACTTATTTCCATTATATTTTACAGAATATTTTCTAAAGCAAAGTTTTGATATATCTCTGTAAGCAAAATTACTCTAGGGAGAGCAGGTCACATCCAGCATCACTCAGTTTTCACTATAATGCTAAAACATTTCATTCCTGTTGCTACACCCTATCAGAACCAGGGAGAGAGCTGGTGACACCCTCAGGAAGGATTACTACGGACTGTCCATGCTCACAAACCCTTCACACACCTTGCGTGGGTGTGTTCAGAGCCCAGCACCTCACCCGCTATTAGGTAATTCCTGCAGTTTGCTGCCAGCAGCTGGTGAGCAGCTGATCCCTGTAAGCCCCTGGTGTGCTCTAGCACAGCCTCTGTCATGTCCCCATGTGAGCCAGGACCCACTGTTCCCTCTGCTCTTTGGGTATTGTTATTGCACCTGACTGAAAAACAGCTGCCCCCAGGTGTTTTCATTGGGATCAATATATTCCACAGGAAAATGGCAGAACCTGAGACAGCAAACACTTCAATTCTGCCATAAAAAGCTGTCGGAGGAGGTACAAGAATGAAGGAAATGAAAAACTGAAAAGCCAGAGAGGGCCAGGAAGACCTAGATGTTTCTTTATACAGATGCAGCTCAGTTTCCTTGCAAGCACCCTTTTCCAGCCTGCAAACCCCAGCACAGGCAGCGGCCACTGCAGCAACTCTCCAACCCAACCTGTGTCTCTGTGCAGGCTCCCCCTGCCAGCTGTGCCAACACTTTGAAGCCACCAGCAGCTTGGAAATGCACTGAGAAAGTTGCAACATCTTGGCTTCTGACTTTATGTCCAGAAATCAGAAGGGCAAATAGATACCATCATCACACGTCTCTGCTCATGGAAAAGTCCAACTAATTTGTGCCCCTAGGCCTTAATGCCACTGGGGGATATTCTGACTCCCTGCCCTAGAGAGATTCTCAAATTACCATCATTAGGTACAAAAAGCACCCTTACAAGGCTCAGAGTTCACAGCTGACACCAACAAACCCTTCCTTGCATCCCACGACAGACACCCTCCAGCCCATGACAAACAGCAGTGCTGGCAGTGTGGACTGAGGCACACATTTATCCCAAAAGGTCTGAAAATGAATCACAGAAAGCTCTCAGGTCTCGAGGAGATGAATGAGGTTCCATTAAAATCAGGAAGGGAGAAGGATCACTGCTGAGCACCATCTTTAGTGGATGTCTTTACACAAAGAAAGATGCCATGGAGGGAGGCTCAAGACAGCCAAGGAAAACCAAGGTTTTCCTCAGGAGTGCTAGAGACAGGCAGCTCCGGACACCTGAACTAGAAACACACAGCACTGAGTATCTCCCAGGCCAGAACACTCTGCTGGGCCTGCCCCCCAAGAGGGAAAACTGCAGGTGGGAGTAGCAGATGCC
Source organism: Platysteira castanea (assembly GCA_013397175.1). NCBI lineage: Eukaryota > Metazoa > Chordata > Aves > Passeriformes > Platysteira > Platysteira castanea. The sequence continues at coordinate 35,026 of VYXC01001353.1, forward strand.
TGTAGGAGAAAGGATGGCTGCTGTCAGAAGGGTAGAGAGCATCATCTGATGTAGGATTGTGAGTGACTTTCTCTCATTTTTCTCCTGAAGGGTCCAAACCACAGCAGATGCCAGTAGTACAATATTGTCATGCGTTTCATGTTTGAGTACACGCACTTTTAAACATTTGAAGTTCTTCATTTTTCTCCAAAAAAAATAGCAAACAATATCTTCTGATCAACTGCTACAGACAAAATAATGAAGTGCCCAAATTTGCACTGCTGAATACTTTGTTGAGATAATTTTTTTGTTGTCAGAGCTCAATAAAGAAAAGTACAATCAATTTAATCACAGGCTAATAGTGGGACTGGAGAAAAAAACACAAATGATGGAGAAAACCACTGTTAGAAGGAAAACCATAATTATAAATTTAATGAATCAGGGGAGTATTTTGGACTCACAGCTATTTTCTACATACTTGTTAACATTTTTCCAAAGATACAATTTTGCATTTACAAAATATCTGTTAATGGAAGCAGTCTTCTAGTTTTAGAGGATTCCTCCCTCACCCTAAGGATATTGCATGAGATCTTCTGAAATAGAAGGAATACTTATGCTACGTTCCACAGAAAACTTCCAAGTCCTTGTTTTAGCCTGTTTCACCGCAACTAAAAGCCTGTTAGTGCAAGGCTGACAATACTCGGTGATTTTATAATATATACATAGATACATTTGTGCTTCTAAGTGGGTGGAAAAGACTTCCACGTGCACAGACCTTTCCAACTGCCCGTGAAGCTCATCAGTGACTGGCAGGGCAGTTGGGAATGAACAATCCCAAGGTTTAACACACAGGGGACAACCACTTCTATGTAGCACCCAGAATGACAAGATGTCACGTATTTAGACTGAAAGTGGTGTTCTGAAACCAAGCATTTTATCTGGTGCTCCTGGGTTTAGCACTTCCAGTGCTGAGCTCATGGATGTCACACCACACAGCATGTGACACAGAGAGCTGGCACGGACACCTGCAAGCTAAATGCCAACAGGTGCTGCTCTGCTGGACCACTCCCCTGAATTATACATTTTCTCATATCTTCTCATAAATAGCAAATTTTAAAGTTCAGCTCTGTTTTAAATCAGACTATTAAACAGGTTTGGCCTTCAGTTCTTATGCAATACTACTGTGATGCAGCAGAACAAAGCAGAGTTGTAGATGAGCTTTACTTTTGCAGAGAACACAAGAAAATCATTGAGAATTGAATTTTCTCACCATCTTTGAAGTCCAGATTATGGAATAACTTTTGCTGTCTCAGGCACAGGTAGCAAGTTTATAAATACATCAGAAAGAGGATAAAAAGGAGGGTCAGTATGATTCAGTGGCTGAATTACAAGCTCACTGAAAAGGCCAGTTGTATGGTTCAGTGCACAAGGTGCTCAGTAATTAGATAGCAACTGTCTGAGGCCAAACAGAAAGAGGAAAAAAGTGCAGCTACCTCACCCACCTATGGGTTTTTCAGAGACACTGTTTAACACCGACCTTCCAGGCCAGTCTCTGCTGTCCTGCCCTGTGACAGGCGTGCACAATTTATGAAAAGGCACAAGAGCAAGGGATCTTCTAGGGACAGAGGCAAGTGAGCCACCAGCAGCCAAATGCTCAAGGCGAACCCTGCGGGACAGAGCAATTATTGGAAAATACAGAGGGAGGCATGAAACAACAGGGGAAACACAACAAAGAAACAGGAAGCCACACACCGCATCACAGACCAGATCTGTCACACATCAGAGACCCCACACCACTGTCCCCTGCAACATCTGCCTGCCCTTTCCCTGACAGGGATGCCCCTCCAACATCCCGTAGAGAGAATGTTCAGACTGTTATGTGATCTCTATTTCTCATTCTCCCTCTAATCACTGATTCTGCACTGATGCTTCACTTCCCACCACTACCAGCCAACCCTGTCTCAAATTTCTTTAAACATCCCTCAGCAGGACCTGCTGTGTCCCTTCCTCTCAATTGTACAGGATCTTATGTGAGCTTGAGGTTCTCCCTCTTTAATCATCTGATGATGCTGAACTCCCCCTTCAAGCGGTTTTTACATGTGTGCACACCTTTCTTGTGCCACCCCTTCCCTCCCAAGCCTTGTCGATAAGAATCAAATCTCAGTGTGCCCCCGCAGCCAGGAGGGCCAGCCCTGTCCTGGGGTGCATCAGGCTCAGCACTGCCAGCCGGGCAAGGGAGGGGACTGTCCCACTCTGCACTGGGTGGCCTCACTTCGAGTTCTAGAAGCAGTTTTGGGCACCAAAATACAAAGGAGACTTAAACCTTTTAGTGTCCAAAGGAGGGCAACAAAAACGGTGAAGGGCCTAGAGGGAAGACTATATGAGGAGAGGCTGAGGTCCCTTGGTTTGTCCAGCCTGGAGAGGAGGAGGCTGAGAGGAGATTTCAGTGCAGTCACATCTTCCCCATGAGGGGAAGAGGGGGGGCAGGCACCGATCTCTGCTCTATGGTGACAGTGACAGGAGCCAAGGGAATGGCCTGAAGCTGTGCCAGGGGAGGCTGAGGCTGGACATTAGGAAATGGTTTTTCACCCAGGGGTGGTATTGGGCACTGGAACAGGCTCCCCAGGGCCATGGTCACAGCCCCAAGCCTGACAGAGTGCAAGAAGTGTTTGACAATGCTCCCAGGTACATGGGGTGATCCTTAGGGCTGGTCCTGTGTAGGGTCAGGAGTTGGACTCAATGATCCTTCTGGGTCCCTTCCACCTCAGGATATTCTGTGGTCACTTCTCTTCTTCCTTTCTCTTCTGTGCACTCCCTCCCACAGTTTAGTCACCCCTGTGCACTACGGACCAGGCAGGAACTGTGCCCTTCACCGTGCTGCCCCATGAAGGGCTCCATCCCCCAGGCCAGACCTGCACCAGGCATCTCCCCCAAAGGCAGACCTGCATTGTACATTTGTTCCACATCTTCTGTCTTCCAGCTGTGACAGGAACTAAAGCAGTAGTGAAAAGCATTACTTGCTGCCACAAAAAAAGCTCTAACAAATACCAGCATGTTCAAACTGCTCTATAAGGTGGGATGCCTGTTTTCCCTGGGCTGACGTTCTGATGTTTTCCCAAAGCAAAATGCTCTGTCAGAGGTGCTAAGAACATCCTCTGGTATTATAAAATTGATCAGTGCAGCCTTCAGAGGTAGCAGTTACAGACAGATGAATTAGGTCCTGCCGTAAGTTTTCAGACTAGGGGAGCAAGCTCCAAGATGAAGTTATGAAAGAAAAGAATGCAAAGGAGGGCAGTGAGCCCTTACCTCCATATTCTTAACACTGAGGCAAGGGCATTTTAATCCTCAGCTTTTCTAACTGATGAACCCTTTTCATAGGGTGGGCAATACAAGCTAGACAGCACAATCCTTACTAAAACTGAAGCTTAGCTGACAGGTTGGGGGACAAATATTAGAAGTAAAAAAGTAATCTACTAAATTTTTTGAGGTTGATCTAAATTTTATTAAAATCCAACCAAAGCCTATCACTCCAATAAAGAGAAGGATCTTGAACAAATCATGCCACAAACATTTGATAAACAAGACTTGAAATACTTCAAGGGAGTCCAAAAGGTAAACTATGTATCCTGTGAGTATAACAAAGCAAACACTGGGCGGAAATTTCAAAGTTTGGTCCGACACTGTGTAGGGAAGTTTTTAGAGCCTCCTGATTATTTGCTAAAAGCAGAATAATAAAAATGATGCTAAATACTAGCACACTCTAGTGTGCACCTCTGCTACAAATGTTCTCCTGAAGTTCATTGCTCAGCTCAGGTTATACAAAACTACAACTCTTCTATTCATCCTTTGCAGTATCTTCCCACTCACACAAAAGTTATTACCATTTATATTACATAGAACTGATATAAGCTCACCGCAATTAAAAAATTATTTTTCTGAAGAGCTGGGCATCTCTTTTTTTCTTTAGTTTTCTATTGTTTTGGGGTTGACATAATAACATTTCCAGTCAGCAATTAGCAAAGAAAGTCCTTCCCAAAGAGCAGTCCTAAAACTTCCCCAGAGCTAAAATTAAAATGTATATAATTACTCAGCTAAAGGTTTGAGATATGATTGTTTATGTATTAAATTGTTCTTACAAAAGGGATAGTCTATTAAGGAGCAACATAATTAAAATATAAACAATAAACAGAACAGGTAATTAAGCATCAATTAGCTTTTCATTTAGAGCACCTACCTTTTACCTGGTATGTTTTATATATTTTGTTCCAGTTATGTTTTTTAATAAAACAAATTAATTTATTCCTTTAACAAGGCTTGAAAGAACATTTTTGCATTTTTATGGAGTATTGGTAGGGTAATTTTGTTGGATTTTTTTAACACTAACACCACAAAAAAATCTTTTCAAATCTTTTATAAAAGCAATCTTTTTTCTACTTATAAATACAGCAGTCAGCACTTCAAGGTCAGCTTCAGTTTTCTAATACTTATGCAAAATGATCAGAGATTACAAGGGAATCGTTTCTACCTGAGTTGAAGCTCTATGTTATAATGGAGAGGCAACAGGGGATAGAAGTTGGCTTTTTTAAAGAAAAATATATTTTGTCAGTTTTCTTTAAATGACTGAATCAGACATTCAATGGAGTCATAGAATTTCTTGTTACAGAGTTCGCTCCTGAATGAAAACGCACAGAAAAAAGACCTTGTACGAGCATCTATACACGATAAATACGAGCCTTCAGCTGGATGAGTGCATGGAAGATTACTACAGAGGGCTAACGGGCTCCATGTGTCCTTACATGCACAGAAACACGTCAGAAGTATTATTTATCTTTTTTGAGTTTTTTATGGCTGGTTCTTGATCTTAAAAGTCCCAAGCCCGAGCCAAGAGATTGGACACTCCTGCGGATTCGTGTTCAAGTTATTTATTGTTTCTTATCTCTCAGTGTCTGGAGCAGGCAAAGCATGTCCAGCTCTTCCAAAATTCACAGCAGGAATGACGCCTGAGAAGGCCGTCTTTACCTTTTTATCTCTTTCAGGAAAACCAACCAAGTTCTACAACGTATAATTGTTTAATCAATTTTTTCCAATTAATTTCTACCTTTTCTTAACATGACAGTGCTACCTCCACCAATAACCATCACCTTCATCACAGCAGAAAATGGAGGGGAGAGAAGAAAGAGGAAGGGGAAGGGCACCACCCTTTGCCCTCCATCTTAACTTTTTTCCCTCATACCTCCATAAATCTAAAACTACAATCACCCAGTGATAAGATAAGCTAATTACACACTTTCTTTCTATTTTGCATTTCATCTCTCAATGTGGGCAGCGTTCTCCGATGACACGGCTCAAGCATAGAGTTCTGTGCTTTCGTCTCGAGTTCCGAAACTGTCTGGCATGGCTCCAGACCCCCCTGGACGGTCCGAGGAGTATTCTGGGCTGCCACAAGAAGGAAGCGAAGGAGGAAACGCCGCTCCATGAGCATGAGCCGCCCTTCTGAGCAGCAGAGCACGGGTGGCACGAGCAGGGTCCCTGTCGGGCAGCACCCCTGTGTCTCCAGGATGCCTGCAGCACCCCGGCACAGCTGCCCGAGCTGCCAGGAGCCCTGTGTCACTGCTGCTGGCCCCATGGCACCCGCGGCAGGCAGCGAACACGCCTGGCAGATGGCCTGGGACACAGCAAACGTGGTGGTGCCTGCCTGAACCCAGCGTCGCCGTCAGGGGCCTGACAGCGACTCCCCTCCTATTTCCTGGCAGTCTTGTTAGGCTTTTTCCCTGTTTACTCTTTATATAGACAAATGTCTAACACAAAACACGGCCAGGCTTGGAATGAGATCCGCTCTGTGCTGTGATCCTTCTGCAACGGCGCTGCTCGGAATGTAAGGCCTTGTTAGGGGTGGAAATTTCTCCTGCGCAAGGTGCAGCAGCACTGAACAGGTTTTATAATGTTCTCATTGCCATCACAGCCAAGGACAGTGCTGAGACAGGTGACAGAGTAAACAAATTTCATTTCTTTTACATCTCCCCTACACGGTCTGTCTCCAATCCCCACCTTGGAATGGCCCCATGCCATTAGCCATTCACACCACCCAATGTTCAACTCTTTCCCCATTCTGCAGCACACCACGGTTAAGCTTTTGTAGGAATGAGAATAGCTCACAAATGAAAGCAAAATATAGATAAATATTAATTACAATAAGGGAAGAAGCTCTTGAGAAAGAAAAAGCTGCTACACCAAACAGGAGTTCTTTAAATAAATAATGAGTCAGGAGAAACAAAATATGTTCAGTTACCAAAATTGTTTCTATATAGACTGCTGTAAAACTTCCCATATGGGATAAACAGATGTTAGCACGTACTAGGCAACAACAGATACCCCTTGCATGACATCTTACACATTATTTGATTGGATTATATTTTTATCAGATAAAAATAGTGCTTGCTAATATAATGTGAGGGAGGAGGATCTATACATTCAAGGAACCAGCTTCTGAGATTTTTAGAACTATTTAGAGCATACTCTATCATCTTGGGCATTTCATATTTTTGTGCTCTTATGCATTTTTAGGCTCAAAATGGTCATTTTTCCCTCACACCTTTCTTAGTAAGCACAAAAAAGACTCCAACTGCTTTTCTACACCAACTCAGAAGTGTCTCTAACATCCAAAGCACCCACTCCATAGTGCCCTGTATCCCATTTATCCTGTATTTGAACCGTTTCTTGCAGTATACACAAAAAAAAAAAAAAATACCTAGAGCTAAGTGTCAGATGTCTTTGCAACAAACTGATGATAAAATAAGATAGCAAGTCTGAACTAACAGCTCCTCTAGCCCTCCTCAACCAACAGAAGAATAAAGAGTAAGCTGAATCAAAATCTAATCAATATTCTCCATGAACACTTATTCCTTGGCTTCCCTGAACACATCAGAGGATGCAGAACATGTTAGACCTCTTAATTTTTGAGCATAGCAATGATGAGATTTCACTGTTGACCAAGTAGCTTCATGATCCCCTCCTGGGAATACACCAAGAAATGAGGCTTAATTATTTTACTATACCCTCATTAATTTCTTTCTTCAATTTTCAGGTCCTCATCACATTGTCAAAACACCAAATTAAGAAAGATGTGAAACAGGAATTGGTTTCTGGCTTTTGACTGTGCTTGCCCGGGTGGGCCCTTGCTCCCTCATTGCTCCCCGCAGCATTAACCCACCACAGTGTGGGGAGCTCCCCCAGGAATGCCACACCAGCCATTTCCCAAAACATTTTACCAGGGAAGTTTCACTTCAAAGAGAGCCAGTGTGATGACAGCAGCTGTGATGGATTACAGGCAGGCCTACATTGTGCCTGAAATACTCATGCCTCCACACGAGGGGAGAGCAGAAGGAGAGTACATAGAGATGTGCCAATCCTTTTCCCCCTTATTCCCGAGTGATCCCAAATATTGGCTTCACTGGTACCACCCCAGAGCCTCTGCAGAACTGTGTCTCCACTGACCAGAAGGCAGGTTTTCTGAAAGATTGCTTCAGTGACTGACCGACGACACAGGGCGGGAGAAAATGCAGGAAACGTCATTAGCTCCATCAGAGCAAGGTGCAGTAAAACTGCTTTATTGTACTGATAGAATACAAAGGAGTTTGTGGCAGTAATTGGAAAGAGTATTTAAAAGTCTGCCTGATTGTCAGGCATTGTGGGAGAAACAATTAGCAATGTGGTTTGAAAATGCACCAGAGACTGTTTTGAGTGAACCTCAAAAGAAAAGAAATCCTTTCAAGTTTCAAAATATTTGGATCCCAGGTGAGTTCATCCCAACTTTTTTTCTTCTGCAACAGCTTCATCCATCTTTTTTTTTTTTTAAGTGGATTCTGTCCTCCTTCCCATGCTCATTCTAACTAGAACTAATTACCAAAATCATTCTGAAAACTTTTGTTCTCTTCTCCCAATTATGACTCTTCCCTGACGCATTTTTTTACCTCAGTGATGACTGTCTGCACCAGAAAAAGAAGTTATACCTAACGTTATGTCTCATGACATCGGTAACTGAGAATAACTTACCATCAGTATTATATTTAACAGGTAATAACACCCTACAAATACAACTGCACGCATCATTTTGCATTAGTTATTGTTTAATACTGCCACTTGGTCTTAACAAATAAGCCTATGGTAGTTAAAAAGAGAAACTGTAAACATTGCTTCCAGAAATGAGTACCATATAATACAAAATACCTTCCATTATACTCTTATTTCTCAAAATTACATTTTTCTATCCTGCAAAAATCTTCAATTCTTTGCAATCTCCAAAAGAACTGCTGCTATACCCCTCCCTACACACACCATTTCTGTTGCACTTGTTCACATCCGCTACATCTGTTTCCTAAGGCTTGCTCCATTGACTTCTGAGGTTTGGTGAAAGAGAGAAATCGCGTATTTAGCCTTTTTAATTAAAAAATATTTGGATCTAAATATTCATTTTTATTTCAGATCCACATTTTCTCCTCGCAAAAGCATGTCCATAAACACACATTTGTTGTATTATTAGGGAAATCAGGAGAAAATGCAACTGCTGTTTACAAGCCCAGCAGCAGCAGCATCCACAGTTAGGAACTCAACACGGCCAACAATGCTTTGGTTGAAAGGAACTGATTGGGATACAACAGCACGTAATTATACACTAAGAAGCTACAGCACACCAGTGTGAAAAGCCCAGCAAGATCTTAGGAGCAGCAGCACCCTTCCACAACAAGTGCCAAAACCAGCGTTCAAGGAAGCTGGACCAGGGAACATGGCTCACACACAGGGACATGCACATGTACATTAAAATAACCTTTTTCTATTTACATAATGACTTACATAAGAGGCAAATGTCAGGAAGTCACTTAAAACTCAAATATGTCTGTTTCTGAGCAGCTTAACTGACATGTTGTTGCTATTCCCAGAGTCTGAATTCCTGGAAACCAGGAGGTTGACATAAATGAACAATTTAGATTTTTAAGCCAATGTAATTGGATTCATCTGAGATAAAGATTTTGATTAATTGTATTCAGTGCTCTACTTAGAGGAAGTGCATTATGCTACCGTAGCCTCAGCCCTGGATTGATTTGTTCATTTATTCTAAAAGGCAAATATTATCTTTTTAAGTGATACATTTGTTCTGGCTTTAACTTCGGAAGTGAAGGGCCAGCTCTAGCAACACTACTATGTTGGAAGACGTGTTGGAAAGTAGCAACTCCGCCGTTTCTGCTTCTACCTCAAATCTGGCTAGAACAGGTCAATGAGTTCAAACTTCTAGACTGACAAGTCCCACATGCTTTCATTACATAGTCTTGCTTTTTTCTGATTGTTTAGCATCTTAAAAAGCGTGTGTGTGTTTGTGTGGGCAGGGAGGGGATGCTGTTCAAAACGACAAATCAAAGTGTGGAATTACCTTAGATGAACATTTTATTTTGGGCTAAACACAATTATTTATTTGGACTGATTTTTTTTTTTTTCTTTCAAAAGAAATCCTTTAAAGATTCTTTGATTTAATTTGAAGTGATTCTGTATCTGACTTTCAGGCTACAGATCAAGAATTCCCCTGTCAGATGGTCAACTGTGTATTGAACTTGAAATAAAGCTGTAAAAAACTAGGGTTTAGGTGATGTTTGGCATTTTTAAAAAATATACTAATGAGTAATATTTCAGCAAGAATAAGAAAATAGAAGCAGTATGCTTTGGCTGTGTTATCCTCCTCAGCAATTACAAGCAGAGTCTTTGTAAAGTAAGAAGGGTCTGAGTTTCTTCCTCCATCAGTGTTTATTTCAATGGCATCCAGAGTTTTTCACACCTGTCACTTTGGATATTCAGTTATGCTGTCTGCTTCAAGATGGGTGTTTTGGGTAAGGAAGAGCTTAAGAAAAGAAAGGAAGAGAAGAAAAGAAAAACAGCAACGGAGCAGTTGTCCTCCTCAATAGGTAACAGCTTTCTGACAAATAAGGTGTCAGCCCATGCTCATACAGTTCATGTTGAGATTCATTTACCTGACAAATTACTCCCCCAAACTTCTAGCTTCATTATTTCCTTAGATAATTATGCCTGCATTTTTTTATTTCTGGAGTGATTTGTGATGGTAGCAAGCATCTGGCATTGTGTTATACACAACTTTCTCTCCAATTAATGTGAGGGAACAAATGTCATTTTAGGGATGTTTTGTTTTCCATAAAGGTTATGTCCTAGGTAAGCTTCAAGTATAAATGTAAACACACACACACTTTTTCACGGGCTCAAATCCAGTCCAATGAATGCAAAATCAGTTACATAACAGAGTATGTGTAGCCTTTTCACCCTTCTATGATTATTATAAACTTGGCATGAGCTCTTAAGAGCAGTAGGAAAACATTCTTCAGAGATCCTTGCTTTCAATAAAAGCCAGCAGGTACTAAGCCCTGCACTTACCCCTACCTGAGGACCTCCCTACATGCCAGGGCATTGCTCTGGAAGCATTTATTGCCTTTCAATGCATCTAGTTTTTTTCTTTTTTTCTCCTCACTAATTTCAGTCCTCTGGCAGAGCTCTTATCCCACTCCTAGTTCCCAAACTGAGGATGGAAAACCTTTACATGTCTATGGAGATATTTATTATACATAGAGATAATTCTGTCCCAGAATTATCTGTGTATGTGCCAGAGGGTATCAGATTCAAGTATATCCTCACTGCAGATACCCTCTGCACCCAAGTAAAGGTGTCTAAAATAACTGAGCCAGCTGAGGAAAAGTAGCAGGGATGTCTTTGAATCCTTCGGATTTTCAAATCCTTTGTTTCTGATCTCGTGTTCACCTTATGACTACATGGACTAAGCAGGTAGTTTAGCCAAATTTCTCTTGACAGTTCAGTTGCAATGAGCCCCTTTGTCTCTTGGAATGATATTTTAAAGGTGGCTTCTCCTTCCTCTACCTTTTGTCTCAGTTTCAAAAGTGTCCACCTTTCACTTACTTTGTTTTGTGGGGGTTGCGGGGTGTTAGTTTCAGCTCATTGTTCAGAGCTGAACTTGAGCATTTTCTCATTGTGTTTAAAATTGCTTCATGCCACCAGCCATGTATTTCTACTGCTGTTTCCCAAGATGAAAATGTCATCTGTGTAGACCACATGCGCTCTGCAACTTTATCAGAAACTTGTACACTAACTATCTCACAAAGATAAAACCAATTCCAGACAATCAAGGAAATCAGTGTTTCTTTGGGGGTCTTACCTATTTCCTAATAGGTACACTGGTTGTTCTACCACCCCCTGGATATCCACTGGATATCCATCCTCTCAGCTTGCTCGGCAACAGGACCACTACCTCAAGCTGATTTTTTTTCCCAAGAGTTAACTCTGAAATTGACAAAAAATATCCCAAAATTTTGAGGGCACAGGAGCAGAGAGCTTTACCTTGGATGTGGATCTCTCTCTATGAAGACATTAGCCCTTTTGGGCACCTCAGCCATGCCAGGCCATGCCATACTGAGGCTACCTCCCCTGCCCTTCTCTGTGCTTCAGCCTGCACTGGCGGACACAAGGGCCAGCCCAGGTACAGCCCAGGTTGCTGCAGCACCTCAGGACACTGTGACAGCCCCTCTCTGGGACAGGAGCATTTACAAAGATCAGATTAACAAATCATTCCTCTGACAGAGGAACTCATAATCTCTGGAGCTTCTGTATTCCAGGAGACCTTCACACAACTGAACACTTGCTGAAGAGAGAAGCCTGATAAAAACAAACTTGAATTAACGCTCTAGCAGTGTTAGTGCTAGGGCTGAAGGGTTTCTGACTGGAATTTAGCCAATGTATCTGTGTCTGAAGTCTTAACATTTGTAGGAAATGGCACCTAGGAACTCTCATATAATCTACCAGACATGCCAGTGCAGCAGGTCTCCTTTCAGTCCCAGTTGAATACAGCTACCTGACAGCACCTGAGTTCACCCTGGTAAAGTTCCATCCAAATAAACTTCCAAATTCAGTGTGTAAGGCTTCTCTACAGACCAATTCCTTATTAAAGTACTACCTGAGCAGTGGAGCCAGTCAGTTTCCTCACCACTTCTTGTGATTGATGTGGCTGTGGCATCAAAATAATTTTACTACATCACCATAACTTCAACTCAACATAAGAGGAAGAAAATCATCTGTAAAGATGAAAGGTACGCTTTGAAGAAATATATAATTTAAAAACTGAGGATAACAAATTGGCCACTGAAAAAAAACATCTTGACCTAAACTCTGCTGTAAGCCAGCCTCTGCAGTGATGGGCACTACACACACAAGCTTGCAAATAACAGTAAACTCAACTGAACCCCAGCTCGAAGAAACTGAAGGGAGGTTTTAAGTGAACCCGACAGCTGTTCATCCAATGTCTTGTTCCTGACAGACTCAATCAGGTACTGTCTGAGCTCCTAAAGATGCCCAGATCTGAAGCTATGATGTTTATTCTCTATTTTCAACTTTCCAAAATATAACTCATGAGTGCTGCAAGATAGGTCTGTCAACCTCTAAATATAGCAGGGGCTTCATACCCTGTTGTCCACTGTCTGGTTTCTGCTTTTCTACTTACAGATCCATGATATAACTTAAATGCCACAAAACTGCTTATTATCTTTTTGTTTTCCATTCAGATTCTCTGGCTGTGTTATTTGCAGCTGATTTTATTTCCCTCACTTCTGTCCGAAAGGATGGGAGGCAATTATAGGTACATTTACTAAAACTAGGTATCCTTTTCAATTACACTCACCCTGAGCTTTGAAAGTTGGCAGTTTGGTCTTTATTATGGGAAAATAATTTTTACAAGGACACATTGAAACAAAATGAGTACTTGGGGGAGAGGAGGGAGGGCTTCTGCTGCTTGTGGCTACCTCATTGCATGGCTGAAATTGCAACTATTTGTAATGCTGTCTTTGTACAACACACAGCCCCAGTGTCAGCATTGTTCAACGGGCTTCGACACAGATTTATTACCCAGAAAACTTTAATAGTGGTAAATGTTTAATTTATGGCTTCATTTAAAAATATTAATCTAATAGCAAGGCAAATGGATGGAAACTAGTTTCCATTTCCTTTTGCAGGGCTTTATGCAATGTCCTGAACGTTGCTGTCTTCAGCTAGGAATATTGGTCTACTGAGGTCAATACAAAATGCAAATTTACTTCAATGATACAAAAATCAATTCTTAAAATCTGTGATGTCCCCAAACCTTTCAAGACAGTTTATTAATGTCAGCTGATGAAGCCCCATAAAGCTGCTGCTTCTTGTAAAGAAGAGACGAAACCAAGGTGGAAGAGTCAAGAGTTCACGGAAGGAAGAAAGAAATGCAAATATGTTCAGCTTTCTTGTGTGGTTGTTTTTATAAGACAAATGACCACATGCAGAAGTACAACATAAAATTCAATAGAAACATAATGACCTTAAATGGGATTTTGTCCATCTTTTAACAATCGAATTTTTTCCACCCATGAAGAAGCACCAAGGGTCACACCAGACACAGCTACCACTGAACATCAAAGGCAGTCTCTCAGAAGCTCAGTGTGCATCAAAGAAATAATTGATGTAAAAAGCAAGGACCGACTCATCATATTTTGTTGGAGTAAAGGGCATTCAGCTAAATCCCTGGAGAAATTTTACATTGCAAAAACTGGACTATATTCATTATTCTCCCCATTTACTCATTTCAGTCTTTCAACAAACTCCATGACAGCATAAGCCTTTCAATAAAGCCAAAAGCGAACACAAACAAGTGAGTGAGTTTCCATAATGAAGACGCCCACACATCCATTGCATGGTAAGACAGTGCCCTGTCACAGTTAAATATCACAGAAGTCCCTATGCCTGTGCAGAGCCTACAGGAAGGGACAGTATTAAACTACTGCAGTGCTCCCCTAGCACACAAACTTCAATCTTAAATGATCTGAAATAATGTAGGTATTTAATATTTTTTAGGTTTCCATATCTGTAACTCCTGCATGTGTGTTTTGCTTCCCTTGCAACAGGAAAATGTAGAATTTTATTGACAAGAGTGCCGTGGGAACCAGATAGTTTTTCAGAGGATGGTTATAACAGAGATGATTATTCAGTTATCAGCATCAAAAACAGGACTTAAAAGAATACACATTGGTGCCTGCAGAATACTATCTCAGTAGCAGCTTTCATGATCCATCAGGAAAAGAAACATACCCACTGAAAGCCATGGAAACCACTTCTAGGAAAGAATCAACAAATCCTTTTTGTCAAGTCCTTGAAGTCTGCCAAGAGCTCTAAGATAATTAGCAAAGGTTTCTTTGACAAGGCAAGGCAATCTAGGAGTTACTACTTTGGGCTGAGATGAAACAGTTGAGAGCTGATTCTCTGACTGTCACTGGTCTAGTGAACAGTCCTGGCCTCTATTCCCTCTATTCCATGAAAATGAAAGAGAATTGTGACAGTTTGAGAAACACGCCTGTGTCTGCCCATGAGTTTCTGTGGTTTTTGAACAGCATTTATCCTCACATCCTTCCAGACAAAGTAAAACTTCCATTCTGGGGCAGAAACATAAGACCTAGGGAAAAAAAGCTTAGAAAACTAGAACATAGTCATTGTGAGGCTGCTGACATCAAACATTCTTCCAAAGGAAGGCATAATCAAGAAGGAAGCATTGATTATGATCACCTAAATTATCAGCATACAGATATATATGTATTACATATATGTATTTTTATATATATACAAGACCTTCTGCAATACTTTTATCTTTTATCCCCCCGCCCCCCAAAAAAAGGAAACTTGGCTGAGCATCTTTCAAGCCCAGTTAAAACCAGTGCAGACAACTTGGCCTCCACCTGCACCCCAGAGAGCCCATTTGTAAGCAGCTGAGCTGAACTCCAGCTGTGCTGCGTAAGTGCTACAAACCCCGACTGGAAATGCCTTGATAACACTCACAACACGACAACTCCTTTTTGTGTGCTGCATTCTCCCCTATATCTGTGCAGCGAGATTTATGGTTTTTCATGAGACTTGGGATGCAACAAAAGCCCAAGTGGTTTTTTTCACACTGTTCAGTGCAGGGCCTGCAACTGAAATACAGAAATACCAATAAGAAGGTTTACAGCCTGAAAAATAATGTGTCTTTTTGTTTCATTGCTGCTGTGGATGAACTCCTAAACAATACCCCTTATTGACAGAGAACCCCATTGTTGTATCCCTACAATAAATTAACCCATCGCAGTACTTCAGTGAATGATCAGTCCCTTTACAACCACATTTACTCTACAAAAAGCTAAAATAAGGAATAAGCTGGTACATTTGGAAGGGCTCTAGACACTGGATACCATCAGCGTGATATATTTTCAGAAGAATTTCTCATAGAAGTAACCAAGGGAATAGAAGAAAACACTTAACTCCCTTTAACTACTGCAGGATACAATCGTACCTCTCTACCTCATCTTTACTACAGCACAGCACTTAGAAATAGCCCAGTAGAATAAATATTTTCTCCATTATTTAGACAGAGGATAGACATATGGAAGTTCTTCTTTTCCTTGCAGCCAGTCCTACTTTAGTTATATAAAAACACTTTACAGTCCAGCGAGCTAAACACTGGCAGACAAGCAGCTATAGTTGAAACACAGCTGGGAGCAGCCAGATCCCAATCCTGCAACGTGTTTATCTGCAAAAAGTGAGAAAGTTATCACCCTCTGTTGGCTCCATTGTTCTCATTTCAAAAGCTGGATGTAGAGAGCATGATATTACAAGGAAGTAGATTTGGGAAAAAAAACCAAACCAAACCACACTTCTTAATTCTAGGCATTGGGTATGAGAAGGAATGGCAATTACAACAAATGCCTCACTAGTGCAGGGAGGGGCATTTTAATATCATCAAATTATTGCCCTAATTTCAAAAGATAAATTTGTTCTTTATCACTTCATGTTAATTTGCTTAAGTATTACTCCCAATTTAAAGCTGAATTAAAAACATTTGTGGTTTTCTTCTAAAATCTTCAAATGAACATCTGTTTTCCTCAAAGCCTGCTAACAGCAATCGAAGGAGTCTCCAGCTGTATTCCCTTTATTCTCCTTTTTTTCTTCACAAGGGTTTTGCTAGTGTAATTAACTCACATCATCCCATTTTACAAAAATGACAGGCCTCAAAAGCATCAGCAACCAAAAGAGTTATAACCACAAAGAACCAAATACACAGAAGGCCCACCGTGAAAAGGTTAGAGAAGACAAATCAGGGATTAAAGCAGGAATGCCCTCCTGTTTATTCATGGCACAAGGCTGAGCTCTACAGTAAGGACATTTACCTTTGCAACATTACAGAAGAGCTACACACTGTGAACCTCTCCATCCTAAGAACTGTCTTTTCAAAAAACCATACAAAGCTGAATGAAAGGTAAGACTAGTTCTGGGAAATACGCTTACATCCTATAAATCAGTGAAAAAGTTGTTTTGAGGTTTGCCAGGTAACCAATGAGCAAGGTGGGACACCATTTTCTAAAAGAGTTTTGTTAATTTTCTTAGACGGGGATAACAACCTGCAGCCCCATTCATCAAAAATGTTGGCACTTTAAAATCTTCCCATGGATACTAAAATCCCAAAGGTCAAGGCCTTTCTTTACCCATCGGCCTCTTTACCTTTCCTCATCTTGAGTTAGTCACAAACTTTTGAAAGTGGTAGCTGAGCACAAATGAACAGGAGCACATGGCGTGGTCTTCACAAAGCACATAGTGAGATTTATTCCAGATTACAGACAAACTCATTTTAATTTTCACAGCTGAACGTGCCTGTATTCAGTATTTGGCAGAAAACTGCTGAGATCCTAACTTGTGCTGGGGTTTTATTCTTCACTTTCTGAATCCACATGTTCCCGAAACCCAGACAACTTTGACCCTGCAGGTCGATACCACCTTCAGTATTTCTATCTTGTTTGTGTCTAAAAACACTGACTGAGGTCCTTCTGCTAGGTGTCATCTGGCCCATCAGGATCAGACAGCAAAGATCGTACACCCATACACTTTTATCTTATCCTTTCTTACCCTTAGGGGCTTTACATCTTGGGTCACAAACTAGAATTTGTTGCTACGCAAGTCTGTGGATGCAAATATTTCCAATAGGCTCAAATTAATAAATAAAAGGCTAAAAAAAAAAAAAAAATATATATATATGCGTGTAGAGAGAGAATATTCTTGCTTTTTCTCTTTAATATTCCTAATCCAGCAGATGGATACTGAGGAGATGTTGAGCAGTAGAGGGTGGCCAGGCTTGCCTATTGTCCCCTAACATCTCCTCCTGCCACCATCACAGACAGAATGCTGGAAACGTTGGTATGAACCAGTAGGGAATTTATTACTATTGTCATTTCTCTGAAAATACTTTTTTGAGCTCAGTCATTTATTTCATCCCGATTTGATCACTAGCTGTAGCTTTTCTTCTCACCTGTAGTCTCCAAAGTACCTTCTTTTTTTAATAGCAAACACTTCAGATTCATTTTGCTGTCCTGTCTTATCTTGATATGAGCCATTTTACCTCTTCCATGCAATGATCATGTTTACTGCTAAAACAGCACTCCTCTACCTGAGTGTCCAGCCTGTGACAAACTCTGTGCAAGACTGCAGCTAAAAGAAAACCAAAGGAAGAATAATTTAAGATTTGGAGGCACTTCTCTGCAGGCAGATGGCAAGAAGCAAGCTTTAAACCAAGCATGATTCCTTGGGTTCAAAAACCAGATGAAATATCTAAATATCATACAAAGTACTACACAGTCAAGGTCAAAACTGCAGCTGAAGTGTGCAAGTCAACATTCAGTGCAAGAAGCAGCCCAGCACCTCACTACTCGAGAGATGAATATTCTATAGACAGGCTGGTTTTAATTCAGCCTTTTGTGACAGACCCACACACACCATCAAGGAACCAGGCAACAATAACAGAAAATTAAGCCATCATCCTATTCTCTACTTGACTATTTAGTAAGGTCTGGTGAACTTCTGGGAAGAGGCCAGAGCGTAATTCTGAATTCAAGCTTGAAAATCAACTCAAGGCAAAGAGAATATTTCTACATCCTCATCTAGAAGATACCCTTGTCTAATAAATATATTCATGCACAGAACGTACCCACGTCCTTGTACTATGACTTAAGAGCTCACTCTCAGTCAATTTAAACAGAAGGAACAAAGACTGCAGAATAATTACCACATATGTATGCCTAAAGTAGTAAGATACAGATGTATTTGCTAATCTTTACCTATTTTCTTCTCACAAGTCTAGAGTCCGTGTGGTTAGGGCTCTTCTAAACGCATTTTTTAAATTTAACTCAGTAAAAAAAATATGGAAAAATACACATTATTTAAGCATATGATATCCTACCAAATATTTAATACATGCATGATGCATATTTAATACGAAAATAGTACATTTAAGAATATAATACATTTTAAAGTATTCTTTCATACACATATATCATAGTTTGGGCATATATCAAAAGTACTGCTCAAGTATCTGTAAGAAAATGATGAATGATATCCAAATGCATTAAGCACATTATTATTTCAGATAAATAACCCTTAAATTATTCTGATTTATTATTCAATTTTGCTAGAAAGCATATTTACAAAAATAAGATAGGGTTTTAAGACACGAAACTGGATATAAATCATTAACCAGACAGCTACACTTTTCTCACTCTGAAACTATTGAACTAGAAGTATTAATAATGGCTTAGAAGTATAACTGATGGTGAATTTTGAAATTTATTACAAAGTGGCAAAAGAAATAGAGAAATATGGTGTAGAAGCTCATTTACATGCTTAGATTTAATATTTGTATCCAATTACTCCAGTACAGCTGAAACCCTTAAAGAAACCTCCCCAAATTTAGGCCACTTAGGGCACAAAGTTGAAAACAGAGCACAAGTAAATTGTATCTCTTGTACAATGGAGTTTTCTTCTTACAGGTTCAAAACCACTTTAAAAAGAAGGTGATGATCCCTATTTGACAGATGGGAACAGAAGAAACAGAAGCCAGATAAAGTAATTTCCTGAAGTTAGACCTTCTGCCACAGCCTGGGACAGAAAGCTCTGTTTCTGCGTCAGTGACCGACCAGAAAACTTCTGGTGTGAGGATGAATTGTGTGCTCTCCTTTTAAACAGAGGTGCAAAGAGCATCCACTGCTTATGGCTGTCAGTAGGAATGTGTTTGATCTTCAATACATTTTAAGGAGCAGGTCAGTATCATTAAGTGAATTCTTACAAAGTGGCAAGTAAGGCACAGAGCACAGTGAGGGCCTGCCAAGGTCCAGTCAGCCAGCAAGCGAGCCACAGAGCTGGGAACTGAAACCAAGGCAGCTCAGTCCAGCCAAGTGCCAAACAGCTCAGGAACACTTACCAAGGGCACGCTATGCTGAAATAAAATTCCAGATCAGTTATGTATGCTCTGCTCAAAATTTGGGGTTTTTTTCTTAAGCACTGATTTATTTTTCGAGTCATCATCCCCCACCCAAAAAAAAAACATACAAAAAGGTGGGATCTCTATGTAACCAGATAGAGAATTCACAAAAAAGTCCTAAACCACAAATGAAGAGTAAGTTTTAAATATTTGAAACCCATGCACTACCACTGTAATATCTATTACAATGTAATACATTATTCATTTTAATTGCAAGTATCTAATTTCCAATGTAACGCCAATATTCCCATAAGCATGAAATATCCTTCCCTTGATTACAGATTTTAAAATATATATTTTATTGGGTTAACTGATGTCTACTCATCAATAACTCATTCAAATGTGCTGAATAACCTTGCTCTTCCATACTTCTGTTTAGGTCTAACTGGCAGATAATATGGAAAGGAAGATCAATGATCAGAAGTTAACTGCTCCAGACCACAAGTTGCCTGTGTCTTTAATCATCACTGTTGTCAAAGACAATGTAACTAAGAAAATCTTTAATCATTATTAGTAAACTTGATGAGTATAGAAAAAAACTAAATTGTAACAGGCAGGACTTGAATGATGGCAACTATCAGTCATTAATGTTTCAAACTGAAAGGCATTTTCCATGTATCATATATTAAACCAAATTAAATACATGTCAGCCAGTCAAATAAAGGACATTGATTCATTGATAGAAGCCCCAAAGACAAATAGTACATGTGAATGAGTCCATCAGTCTTTACAGAGTTATTTAAAACAGAGTCACGGTATTTAATGAAAGGCTGAATTTGTCTTTGGCTGGTTAATGCATGCTGCTCCCAGTTCAAATCAGATGAGAGTTTGAGAAAGTTATCTGAGGTCATTTCTGTGCTACACCACTTTCCATCTGGCAATTTCCATCCAGTAATATTCTTTTGCGTTGTTTCCCACTTTGCTTCATCACCTTATGATTAGATAAGTTGCAGACATACTTCATCCTCTCTTTATTCATTTTCTTGGTGTATTTTAAAAAGAAATGTCTTTTCTAGAGCTCACCAATGGGGTCAGTTTGCAGAACAACACAAACAATGCCACAGTACTTCTATGTTAAGTAAAATACCTTGAACTCCAAGCAAGAGGAATTCTCAAAAGCCAAGGAAAACTAGTAGGAAGAAGAATTTAAATGATGGAATTGCATTCAGCAAGGTGATTAATAAAAGGAGATGCAATACAAATACTGTGAGCAACAAAGAATCTGGAGACAGCTGCCTTTGAACTGTTTTGTTTGCCTCACAGCACAATAATAGAACATTTTTCTCACATGACATTAAGTAAACTGAAATTTTATTATAGAAACCATCAAGATCAAGAATTTAATGAGCTTTAAAAAAAATTGCTGACACTAAATCAGACATAAAATATATGTAGAATTAAAAAACTAATTATAATAAATATTTCAGAACTGATTGCAAATCTAATGTTGCAGGTCCTCTCTCAAAGAGTATCAGCAATTTTAGCATGAGGGTTTACCTGCTCCAGAGTTCTCCTGACTTCCTCTGGCCCGTGTGGTGCTGGGCACCAGCAAAACTTGATTTCATTTCATTTCCCACCGTGATACACCTCTGGGATCTGGTGTGGCCAGGCAGTGGCTACACTGCAAGGACTTCAGAGCACCCAGTGCCAATTCACCCACCCCAGGACATCTGAGGCCATCAGCAAGGGAGGACTGAGATCAGTGATTCATTTCTTGGGTCTCAGCAATTGCTTTATGCACTCCCGGGAATGCAGGGGTAATTTCAGACGTATGAGCAGCCTGCCACACTGATCATCTCTCAGGAGGTAATTACATTTGGTCAATACCAACTTATTTGCTGCAGTCTGGCAAGTGTTTGCCTAAAACCAGCACACTGATAGAAAGTGATTGCCCATTGCTGGGGAACACTGTCCCCACTACACCATTGCTGGGAATTCGCTTTCTGAGGGAACCGAGAGCACCAGCAAGGAAGCCTGGGAGCAGTCATGAGAAGAAAAGAGTTAAGAGAAAGATTTTCAAGGCCTCTAATTTGAACTCGATTTTTGGGAATGAAAACTTAGCCCTGGGAAATGAATACAGTCTGGCCTAGCAAAAGTTACGGAGTCTGTCTCAGATTTGAGCTAATGTAGATGCCAACATCCAGACCTGAGGCCGGAGGAGCAGAATTTCCTGTGACTTGATAGAAACAGAAACTCCAAACTCTTTAAATGTCCAGGGTCTGGGGGACAAAGGGACTCCAACCCTGTGTTACAGTTACAGTGAACTTTTATTTCTACCAGTTGTGACAGAAACCTCCAAGATTTCAGTATGTGACACAAGGGTAAGAGATGTTACAGCACTTCCCTGAAGCCTCATTCGGCACAGAAGAGTAAAGTGGCACTGGGAATTCCCCTGCGCCCTTTCTGAACATACATTTTTAGAACTTACAGCCCTGGATGCATTGGTGTCAGCACAGGAAAAACTCGATCACAGAAATTAGGAGCATTACTTAAGGACGTGTTCTGCTCCAGACCAGGTGCTGGGAGTTCATCCATTCAGACCCTCATAACCATTACTTTTCTTCTACACACGGCAGAAAAGTGCTTGTGCTGTAGCTCTGCTGTGTAAGGTTGTAGAGTTGTCGTCTCATCAAAATTTTCCCTCCTCTGAGATTTCTTTGAGTTTTTTTCCAATGGCATTTATCTCTGATTGACAAACTGAGTTGATTTTAAGTGTCATGGAGTCAGATTTAACCAACTTTCTACTTGATACACGACCTAAGCTTTTGCTACAGTGCACTACAAAACAACTCATCACAACAAGGTAAACTGCAGAAATGGAATTATAGTGTTCTGCTTTATTAATAGAGGGCTCCATTTCACCTAATTTCCCTTACACAATAACCACATGGCTCAGCATCACAAAACAAATCCATTGCTAAGCTGGCTTAAGCCAACAGCCCAACTCCTTGACTTCTTCAGATCAAAAAAAAAAAAAAACCAAACACCAGTGCAAAGCCTGTGACATTCGCTGACAAAAAGATAAAGCATCTGAATTGCACTTTATTGTTGAAAGAACATGAAATAATGATAGCCCTACTGCAAATTGAGTGATAGAAAGGCCTGAAAGAATGTTCCAAACTGCATGTGTGTGAGACAGCTGCATCTGTAAATGACCCTGCATCCAGGTATTCCCTATTGATCTGCTTCTCCCGGGACCCGGCCGAGCTTTGTGGGCAGGCAGGACAACTAAGAGGTCATGGAACAAGTTGAAATAACAAGTCATAAGGTTAAATCAGAGATCAGTTCAGTTTAGTACAACCTAGCTATCAACTTTCTCTTTAGGAAAAAACACTCTGTGGTAAAACACCAAATCAAGACAGTAAAATAAAATCTGTCCAACGGCTTTGGCACTCCCTGCACACATTCTGTAGGTAGCTCGATAAAGATATGACAACTTTGTGTTGATTGCTTGGTTTCTTTCACATCTAAAGGCA
This sequence comes from Platysteira castanea, assembly GCA_013397175.1. Lineage (NCBI taxonomy): Eukaryota > Metazoa > Chordata > Aves > Passeriformes > Platysteira > Platysteira castanea. The sequence goes on from VYXC01001353.1 coordinate 57,898, forward strand.
GAAGTGAAAGATCTGATCCTAAGTATGACTTAAATAATTCATAAATTAATATCAACTTGAATTCTTATTATCAATTTCCTCTAGGAGAGATATGCCATTAAATAGAGCTCCTAGAATTTTTCAATCATCTAATTTTCTCAAAAGGAGCATTTTCATGGCTAAAACTGGTTTTGATCCTATAAATAAGGACCGTCCAACCAATTTTGAGATCTAGTCAGACAAAGGAAGTGTGGAAGCCTCTGTCATACTTTGTTAATGTATTATTCCAAACCAACTACTCAAAACTGCAGTCTGAGAAATAAGGGTGAACACTGGGATCTCTGCAGAGAGGGTATAATTGTAGACCAAACAAGGTAAAGCAGAACCCAAATGTCAGAGGAAAATAAAATATTGCCCTTACTAAAACTCATACATTTTATTGGACAGAGCACTTTACTTGCTGCATTTATTGATTTCTCTATCAAACCCCTAAATTAAAAGATTTTCTTACAATCTTTCTTTTAGTCTATGCATATAAATTCGTACTCATACTATTTAACTACAATCAAAGTCAATACGCATTACTTTTATTATATTTAGGGATAGCAAATACACAAAACTAGTTCAGTTCTACATAAACTTGTATATAAAACTTGCTAGCAAATTTGAAGAACTCATTTGTAACCTTAGCAACATAGCTAATGAACCAGATTTCTATTGGTAGTATTTTTAATAGCTTATATCATACTTCATTTGCTAATCTTGAAAGGAATTTACTATTTATTGGCAGAATTAGCAGCTAACTCAAACCCTTCTCATTGAATTACATTTAAAATTCACTATTTGCTTATAAATATTTAAATTAAATACAAATGGGATTCTTGCAAGGCAAACCAAAAAGACTCCCAAAAAACAAATACAAGTGCCTGCATGCTCTCTCCAAACTTATCATTTGCTTTCCATCATAAGTTTGCCTTCTCCATGCCATAGAGTTACATAATAGAAATATAAGTAAAATAGCAGAACAACAGTTTGAGCAATATTCAAATTATGAGAAGCAGAAGATTCGAGAGGTTTGTTGAACCCCTTCCCTCCGTGACACATTTGTTCTTAGGCATCAGAGGATGTCTCCAGATATTCCTGTCTCTCTATTAGTGCTGATGCCTTCTGCACAAAACAAGTATCCCTCAATTTTCAGTCTCTGCAGTTTCAGATTTCTATTGATCCCAGAGGGCTTAAGGGTAAAATTCATCCTTGTTTAGACAGCCTCCACTTAATCCTGCTGACCTACTCAAGAAATGAGATATAATGGTAATATTAACATTATGAATCTGCAGATGGCATTTCCCCTGATTCTATCAAAATTCTGTGACTCTGCAGCCCCTCTTGATGCTCTTCAGCCTGTTATGAACTTATTTTTTAAGCACCACCAAGAGCCCTCAGTGGCATATTCTGAAATCCCATCTTTACTCTATACTTTCTCTTTTGCTACCATTCCATGAGGTCTGATTTTGTCTTTGATGCACAGTCAATTTTTTCCAAATATTTTCTCCCAAATGATTTAGAAGACTTTCAAGGGAATAAGAGAAAAAACAGCTCCTTTCTTGCTCTCAGAAAAAGAAATCTGCTGTTGCTTTGAAGAAAAATGCAATACGTACATGCACAGAAGGCTGTTCACATAGATGTCTGAGTCTCCTTTGACTAGACATTCCTCTATTTGAGAAGGAAAAGACAGATGGCCCTCACCTGTGCCTGCAGAGCTCTTGTTTTGGCATCAAATAACAGGGCTGCCCTCAGAAAAGAGAGCAATGGAGAGCACTTCAAAAGCCTAGTGCAGACCAGGTGCAAAAGTGGCAATTTCCACTTTCCACAGATCCACTGGGAAATTTGCTGCCATTCTACACCTTGTTCAGCTTAACTGTGGTCCTTGACACCAGGAGCCTGGTGACACACCCTGGTGGAGCTAAAGAGCCTGAGTGGGGATACAGGACAAAAGGGAAATATCTGTTTTATCACAAGGTTTGGAAACCTCTCAAACCAAGAACATTTTGAGTGTTGGAACAGAGAAGTTTTAGAGAGAGCACCAAGAGGAAAGCAAGGTCAAACTCAAATGAGGGGACTGGCACCAGAACTCTGGCTACCTTTGTTGCCAGAATTCTGGATGAATAGGCTCTACTTTAACCTTTCCAGAAGCCACACTGCCAATAAACAGCAGCAGGAAATGCACAAACCCAGCCATTTTGATACAGTTCCCTTGTGCATTAGAGAACTTCATGTACTCTTGTCAGGAGCAACAAAGAGCTGGAGGGAGTTTGCATGGGATTTTCTTCAATACCACTTTGACATTCTTTAGGAGATTCAACTGATGAGCGGAAATTCCCTACTTGAATGAGGGCAAGACACATGTGGCACTCCTCTATTCCATTCTCTCTTACTCTTGCCTCACATGCTGATGATGTTAGCCTGCCCAGCTTTTTAAAAGACAAACCCCATTCCCTTGCCTTTATTCTTGTGCAGGACCAAGGGAGAATAGCACAAGACTGAGGGACAACGTACACAACAACAAATAGGCAGGTTCAGGAGAAGGGCAGTCCTTCAGAATCATTAGTTTTCTTCCTGACATTAACATACTGTATGGAAACTGGTCATTCTTGATAACTGAAGAATTTGTTGATTAACAAAAAAAGTTTTCAAAGTTTTCTGAAACACTCATTATATGGATAATTCAAACCCAAGACACTGACACAAACATCTGACTCACCCAGAAAGCTAAACTATCCCATCCACTTAGCTTGCTTTGTTCTCATTACTTTGCTCTCTGATTTCTTAGGAACATCACTCGATTTTATTCTCATACTTTTCCTGTGATAGGAAAAATTTATCCCTGAAATATTCATATAATTATGAATTTGCAGTAGATATACCGCAAACAGATTCTCCACATCCCAAGTCTTGTTCTAGAAGATTAGCAACTGTTTTAGGACTGCTTATATTAACAAGTAAATAATGAGCATTAGCAAGAGCAGTGGCACACATGCTCTGATTTCCTACACAGTGCTGTATTCTTATTCATTAAACTTCATTTGGTCTTTCTGAAAACTTGAGTACCAAAGTACTTTTCTAGCTCACAGGTTTTTGTTCTTGCTTTGGTGGGTTGTTTATTTCTTATTACAAGTCTTCATTGCTAGGTCTCCTGATCCTTCCACAAGCAACTGACAGTGATAAACAGTGAAACCCAGAGCCCTTGGAAAGCTGCTGCATCTTGGCTGGAACACGTTGCCGAAGTAATGGCGATTCCAATAAACAAAGAGGCATATTCATTTGCAAATAAATACCAGAGTGGGAAATTGAGAGGTGTCATTATGCTCTAGAGCCATTGGTCCCTTGATTTATCTGTTTGCCCGCAGCCACTGAGGGTGTTCACAGTGGCATGGTAAAACTGTGTTCACTTTTAATTACAGCAGCCAGCATGAAAGCTTCAGTGGTTTAGCAAGGTCTTCTGGGTTTTTGTGGTTTTGAAGAGGTTTCTTTTTAATAATTTTTTGGTCAAAGTGACAAGAATTTACTTGAGCTTTTTACATAAGCAAAGTCCCTGGACACTGCATAACTGGGTCATTACCTCTCTGTAAAGATTTAGATATAGTCTTAATTCTAAGTTTAGATTAACAATTGCAACAGTGCAAACATATCTCATTGAGTGCCTATGTAGATCATTTTAACATCAGCAGCACTGTTATTTACTGTAAGGATCTCTGAAACTCTTTTATTTATCACAAGTAGTGAGTTAAATTTATCACAAAGGGAAACTTTGGAAAGGGGAGTGAAATAAAAGGAACAAGAGAAAGACATAAATTCTCTGGCTAGAAAAGATGAATTTAATTATTCAAAGCAGCAAAAACCAGACCAGAGATAAGGATTATGCACACCACATTGTAACCACATCAATGTGACTGCTACACCCCTGACATATGAGGCAGTTGCTATCAGCAACTCAAGCGCCAGTACAGACAGGTTGATACAAACACATTCATAGATTTCCTACTTAAAAGACCGTGGAGCTCAACATTCCCTGTTACCTTCTCAGTCACTCCTGTAGCCAGCCGGGCCTTTCCTCTGCAGATGCCAGGAGGACGAGCCTCGAAATGCCAAATCTGACTGTTCAGCCTCAGGTTATTCACAAATTTGTTGATGCTTTGACACTGCCACTGAGTCATTTCATTCAGGACTGCTTTCCTTGTCATCTGGGACTGCAGCGTTCCACAAATGTCATTTGGAAATCACAAATAGCTGTTTCTGCTCAAGTCACCATTAAAGTATGGAGAGTTTTAGAACCAAAGCCTGGCTGATGTTATCATTCACACTGAAGCATTCCTCACGTTCCCTAAGAGATGTCTGCACTTTGCCAGGATACAGCTTTTCCCTGCTTACTCGTAGTAAGGATTTGACCTGGTTTTTTTATTTTACTTCTTGTGTCTTCATCATTCACAGAAAACTCAGGGCCAATGAGCATCAGTGAGGTAGTTTTTCCACACTGCTTCTGTTCCATTTGGTCAGCATTGCAAGCCCCCTGCATGGATAATACTGAATTCCAAAGGGCTTTTAAAGACACAGTTCGTCACCCAGTTTATGCTGCAAGGTGCCAACACTATTTGCAAATACCAGTAGAGCACATCAGAAATGTGAATGTTCTTAATGAGCTGAAACAGAAAAACCCTGAGGAGCTTGCACTCTGGTTCATTTCTGCCTCAGTATCTTTATTCTCCTTTTCAGCTGCAGAGAACACAAACATTTACTCTCTGTTCATCCATATTTCCAGACACACAAATTCCTTCTTAAGTGACTGACCTGGGCACGGTATAATCTTCAAGTTGTTTGTGTGTGTATATATATAAAATACATACAGTCCATACATATTTTTATATTTATAAATATATATTGCATAAGCACATATTTTACTCAAACATGCTTGGCATTAAATATAATAGCTATTGATTGGCTCTGTTAAGTGATTAATTATTAATTAATATTATGGGGGTTTAGGGTTCTCCTTTCATTACCATTTTTTCTCCTTGGTATTATTTTTAGCACTTCTGCATGCCACAGATTTTTCAAATTGGACACTTCCACTGCTTATTTGCCCTGGATGCTGTAACCACCTTGTTTACACAGGGGCATTTCCAGGGTTAGGGTGCCTCCTGTTTATGGGAGCCATCAGGGATGAGTCTGTCTTGAACTGCATACTTTTATTAAGAATTCATACCTGTATCCAGGCTGAAATGCTCTATTTGCCAGGTGGTTCCTACTCTCAGTCAAGACGCTTTCAGAACTGACATTGATTTTTAAAATACCTTGAATGCTGGTACAGTCTAGAAAATGAACACTGTGGTGTAATGGGTTTTGTTTGGAGGGCTTTTTAATGTGTTGATGTACATCTCAAAATATTCTGTATACTCTTTAATAATTTTCTGGAAAAACTTGTTAGGGAACTTGTAACATTTTCAAGTCAATATACTTCCAGTAAACACACAAAGTCATTGTCATGTGTCAAGGCCTAAATTTTTTCCCTTTACAGTATTATCTAAAAATAATTTTAATGTGATTTCTTTTCTTTGGAAAGCTGGAAGCAGAATATGAATTATATATCAAGACCAATCACTCAAGGTGCTTTCCTAAAGAGTGTCCTTGGAACCCAGTTGCTATTTGCACACACATTAATAAAGTGCAAAGCTTTTAAATCTGATTGCTTCAAGTTAAATGGATGGGTCAGTGCCAAACAAATTGATCTCTTTCACAGTGCATAGTCTATAGCAAACTATAACTCCCTAAAAATGAAAGGACTCAATTCAGTAAATAAAATAGAAATTTTTAAAGCTACCTGAGCCCCTCTTTAAATGCTCTCTAGGCTTGTATGTGCAAGCTGCATTGTTTATCTGAAACTAAAGCCAACACGCACTATTCAAAGAGAGTTTTAATATTTGACAAAGCACGTAGGGGTTAAAGGCTGCATGTCTGACAAAAGGATCACTGGAGTGGCAGGACAATCAGTTCCATCAAATGAAACAACCAGGGGTCAGTGGTGGCAAAGACATACCTGGCAGTATCAAATGAAAGGATGACCTTCTGGGCAAGTTCTTGGTTTGACATTTAGAACTTCAATCCCTGTTTCAGGTGAACTCGGTAAATTGCCTACTTTCTCTGTAACCCCATGCCCCAGCTGGTAAAAAAGGGACTAATGACCCTCTACCTCCACATTTAATGTTCTGTAATGATAATCATTAGCTACCCATCTCAACAGAAAGAGATCAACCCTGGAAATTGATCTCTGAATAAAAGCTATGAAAACGTATCTTAACAAAACCCTGAACAACCAGTGAACAAAAACAATGGTGAAACCAGCAAATCATGCACAGAAGCCTGATTGTATTTCCTTCTCTGCAAATTTCAGCATGAAGACTTACCCAGCAAAAAAGCATTACTAAAAACTAAAACTATCAGAAATTATCCTTAGGACACAAAGTCCTTCCCCACAGAGGATACTGTCAGAGCCGCTTTTATTCCCTTAACCCTCACACTGCAAAGGAATTGCTCCAAGATCTGAAAAACTCCTTTCTCTCTCAAGAAATTCTGCACATAACAGAACAACCAGCAACCAAAACATGGAATTTCTACTGTCTACCAGTGTACAGCTCTGACTGCAGCACAGCACACAAAGCAGCTGCACAACTGGTACGAACTGCAAGGACAAACAGAGCTGATTCCTGATTTGTCACACTGGAGCTCACACAGTGCCCACCCAAAAACAGTGCTGATAACCCCAGCCCACACAAAGTGCTCCCACTGCCTGTCTCTTCATCCCACATGTACAATGCCTTCCAGCCTTTGGAACCTCTGAAGACATCTTCCACACATCTGCCCTCATAAGAATTAGAAGACCTCACTATTTACATTTAAACTCGTCCCTTCTTACCCTGTTTCTCTTCCCCCAGACCAGAAAGTGTTTTAGACCTGTCCTTTCTCACTCTCTTCAAGCCTCTATACCTGTCACCCCATTCTTCCTCTCCCTTCCACCTGCAGACCCTTTAACACATGGCTCACTTGACTGAAACTGTTCCTCCTGACATTCACTTGGTTAGCCACACTCCAGAATTGTTACTGTCTCCTGTTCGACTTGTCAGATGCTTTTAATAACACTGATCACATTTCTTCTTGATAAACCTCCTCTTCCCAGCAGCTCACTCCTGGCTTTCTTCCTATGATACTTCAGCACAGTCTCTCCAGGGGATACTTTCTCTGAAATTCTTCAAGTTCCCAAAGAGGATCCCACACTCATTCACTCTGTAATCTTCTTTCTTTATATTAACTCCATCCAAGCAAACTAGCAAAAAAATCCACTGTCGTTCATATGCTGATGAGTCTTGATGTACCTCTCTGTGAGACATTTTTCATATTCTGGTCAGTCTAAATTACTAGGGAGGATCTTGCTTTCAAGATATCCTCACAAGCTTCATGTGGATAAGGAGATTTCTCAATCCTCTCCCTTAAGGGGAAGAAAATCCTTTTTCTCAGTCAAAATGGACAGCCAGAACATCAGACCTGCCAATTTGGACTATAACACAAGAGTCATCTTTGACTCTTACTTCTTATCCAGGATAAGCCCAAAATCTCAGAGATTCTTTAGACATAATCTTTCTAATAAACAGGTCTTTTTACCCATCTGTAATGCAGAAATTCCTTTCCCAGCTCTGATGATATTACGTATTGATTACTTCCAAGTTCATCTTTCTGACCTTAAGAATCACAAGCTCCTCTCATATCTCAGTGAAACTTCTGCTGCACAGAGGATCTCTAACCTCTTTCTTTGATCATTTCACCCAACTCTTCATATTGCTTCAACAGCTCCCTTGTTCCCTATCACATCAAAGATAGGCTAACAATCTGCACTTCCAATATCGCGTAATTTTTATTCCAATCTTTCAGGTTATCTCTAGTTCATCATGAAGATTCTGGCCTTGGTGTCAATGTCCTTCACCTACCCTTATTTATCAAAACATTTCCACAAATATTTTAAAATCCTTATTTTACTTTAGTTTAGTTCAGTTAAATTTCTTTTATTTTCAAAATGCTAATTTCTAAGATCCTGGAATGAAGACACTATTTGTGTCACAGAACAACATTCATCATCAACCCTTTTTACTCCCCAGATGTCCCTATCTCTCATTTCTTGCACACTGCAAATTCTTTAGGGACACAAATTCATACAGCACCCAGTAAAACAGCATCCCAATTCATAACAAGCCACTCGAGTACAACAAGCATAAGCACACCAGTTATAATAGCACCAGCAAAAATAATTATTAGCATAGGACTGCACTCCCTTTCCAAAACAGCTCTTAAACCCTTGCCAGTTTGCGGTATTTGGCGCTCTCCAAGGTACCAAGGTAAATGAAATGACACCTGGTGCTTTGAGCTGACGACACTCCGCGCTGTTCCTCTGGCACAGAACGCTCTTTGCCTCAGGAAAAGACAATCTCCTTGCACAGTTCCCACACTGTCTCAAGTTATAAGCTTAATTTAATCAGATCTAACCACTTGTCCTTGATGAACAAGGTTCCCAAACAGAGAGCAGAGAGCTCCCTCGACCCTCTAATTTGGATTTTTTGGAACTCTACCCTTTGAACTGTGAAGGAACAGGCCTAACAACCAGTGTTGTCTCCTACACCAACAAGGCTCACCCCCACACCTACACTGGGTGCTGCCTGCCTGGCACAGAACTGGAAGAGAAACACAGCACCAGTCCTAGGATGCCTTCCTTGGGATTAATCTTAAACCCACGTAAATCTCACCTAAGCTCTTCTCTCGTACACAGACAGCACTAAACTGTGTGCTGCCAGCAATCAGTAAAGGCTTAAATAGATTTTTTTAATTAGTTTGAAGCTAAAAATAAGTCTTGGGTAAATATAATTTTATTTCACCTGCTAAAAGTTGCTAAAAATCTCGGGTGAAAAGATGCCAAGCAGGTGCAAATTATCATCAGCAATTATTACTCATCCCTTCTAAGGATAATAGTCTTCTTCCATGACCTCTGGGACAACAAACAAAATGAATCAGTGATTTTCTCAATCCAGCACACCCAGTCTAGATGTGCATTACAGGGGAGAGATGATCGTGCAAAGTCCTGTACTCCAAGTCAGTCCCTGTGCTCAGAAACATGGAAAAAGTCACCCTGTACCTGTGGTGAGTACATGCTGCTGTTGTAAGTTCAAAAATTTAATGCTGAATAATTACAGTATTTTCTAGTCCTCAAAGCCAAGCTTCCCCGGAACAGTCAGCTGAACAATTCACTAAATTTATATGAAAAAGTACAACTGGAAGATGGTAAATAGCTTTTTAATGGCCATTACTTTTTCTGATTTTTGTATGGAAAACACATTTTCTCACGTACCTGTGCTGCTTCTGCCAGTGCCTTACAATATGCAAACACTGCTATAGTGATGAAATGCAACTGCAGGAGCCTATTTTAAAATTAATCATCCATAATTAATTAGTAATATCTCCTTTCTGGTAAATTATACCTAAATTGCAGAAAATTATCCTTGCTGAGAATGATAAAGTCATCTACAGATTTGCAGTATTTCAGAGAAACATTTTGCATATATTTATGTATTATAATGGCCACAGATATGTCAGAGTATTCAATTCCACTTTGCACTACGCTAAAAATACATACACGTATGTGCTATATCTTTAAATTGCACAGTATTCAAGGAGTCACTCAAACAACCTGAAGTGAAATAATTTGGAAAACAGATCCATGAAGGAGTAGGTGGAGGTGGGGTTAGTTTTTGATTTCCTTGTTCTTCTAATGCCCACTAGATTTGTCCTGTTCCAGACCTTGCAAAAGCCAGCTCTGAGTGCTCTAAAGGCAGTGCTAAAGGAAGAGGATTGTCTGTGGCCCAGTACAACACCTGTGTGTTTCCAAATCATAAATAGATCCTGTTCCTTCAAAAAAAAATCACAAAAATAAGTGCAGCCTCTCCTGACAGCTAGAATCTTCCCTATCTTGAGGTTAAATCTCTTCAGAGTTCCAGATCAGCAAATGAAAAATACTAAAAAAAAATCGCTTACAAAATTGGTTTGTAAAAAAAAAAATTAGTGAAGCTCACAACACAAATGAATGTTAATTTAAGATATTGTCACAATTTTTTCAGCTAGATGTTCGGCACAGTTTCCTTTGGACTTGACATCCTTATATGTGGACAGCAGCAAAATTTTGCAATGAGTCACGTTTTAGCAACTGAACACCTGCAATGAAACAAGGACCGGGAAGTGCACTGAGGATGGAGCATCTGGAGCAGGAGGAATGCCTGGTTCCTGCACATACAGATTTAATGACATTTAAAAATACATGATCCTCTAAGTATACGCACCCAGTCATCAGATTGGGAACATGAGCTGAGAAATCAGGTTCCTTCAGACCAGACATCACTGCTGACACCCAGAGACTTGGTGAAACTGCCAGTAAAGCAGTATTTAGACTCAAAAGGGCTTTGTGTACCTCTGGCCACTTTATCCAATCTCCATTTTTTTTTCTCAATTGACCCATAAAGCCTCACAAAACTGCTATCAGTTATTGTTAGAGACATACAAAACCGGATGCAAGCCTCCTGTCTCTCATGATTTCAACATTCAGGTTCAAAATCTCGTGTAACGTTCTAGTGGAGTAAAAAAAAAAGTAATTTAAAATTATTGTCACTTCTACCTGCAGTAGTAAAAGGAATGCCATTGAAATGAAGCTATGTAAGCAATTCATAAAGTCATTTTTCAACAATTTTTTCCCCCTCTTCACAGTGTCTACAAATCCATGTAATTGAGCGTTCCAAACACATTTGATTGGGATCCCTGTGAGAATAACCCCATCCCTTGGATTAGTCATAGTGAAGCAAAATGTAGGAGGGTTTGTGTTTTGGGAGGTTTTTTGGCCCACTGGAAAGAAACTTGCTTCAAAGCCAATTTATCCCAAAATGGGAGGGCTTTGTTTTCACTTAGGTTTTAGCAATTCAATGAGGTTTGCTTGGGCTTTAATTATAATTATTATTCTCTTTAAGCACAAAGAGTCTTAGCATATTGAAAATGTCAACAATAGCAGACAAGATTTTAGCTCTAAGGAAGAAACAGAATACCAGAGGAGGATTTAGAAGAAATAGGGCGGGCATAATTTAACTTGAACTATTGAAAGAAGAATGTATTATTCCTGCAGTTCTGTTAGTAGCACTCACAAATCACTAGCAGCTCTTTAAACATAGAAACTGCCTTCTAAAAACAGAAGAGGCATAATATTTTTTCCCAAAACTATTCAACAGTATTTCAAGATGTTTATATACTGCATATAAAACAGAGATATGGACTAATATGTTGAATGTTTGCAACACAAAAAAAAAAAGAGAGAGAGAGAGAGATGAAGTGCTAAGTGCCAGAAAATTAAAATTGAACTTTTTCCCTGTTAAATTCTAAGAAATGAATGTCCCTGGAAAACCATTTCATACAATTTCTTGTGGGTGCAAACTGTTCAAGATGCCATAAATAATTCATTCAGCTCCAGTCAAGTAATAGCATGTCACCAGCTGCAGAAGGGAAAGGGAAAAGGCTGGAGCACTGTTCTCTAGCAAGTGTCGATGGAGAGTGCTCTGGGAGGAAGGAGCTCAGCATCTTCAATGACCAGGACTGAAGGAAGGCCACAAATCACTGGGAAATGATCCCAAAAGCCCAAACCAAAAGCAGGATATCTATATTTATTTTAAGGAATCAGTCCAAACACTTAGGAGGAACTAGGGTGAAAGAAACAGAGAAGTCTTTGCTTTCCAATGAGGACACTGAGACGATTATAAAAACAGGGCAGAGATAAATTACAGCTGTTTAACACACTTAGTGTTACACTGGAAAGTTTTAGCTTCAGCTCAAATTGGAATTGCTGTGATTCATGTAACCCTGCTGCACTGATACAGCAGTTTTGTATTAATTTTTAAAGGAATTAATCAGCTCTCTTTTATTATGGGGTTTTTTGAAACTTATTTACTATCCTAGGCATGCAAGGAGTTCTGCTTTAGGCTGCTGTGCTGCAGGGATATGAATATAACCTTCCTGCAGTCAGCTCACTAGCTTACAGGCAAGGCAGGCTCACAAGGAACTACAGCATTTTCAGAGATCCACCTCAACAAAAACATTTCTCACTCCAGTGAAGCTGCAAAAAATACAAGTAATGCTGAGTTAAAGGTTTTGTAAAGCTGATAATGCCTTCTTTTTCCAAGTCAGTAACTACATGCAACTGGGTTACAGCCTCCATTTCACTGATTTTCAAAAGTAAAGGTTGTATATAAATGCTGCAAAGAAGGAAGACTAAAGTCAATGAAGCAACTGATATCATCTATATTTATAAAGACAAATACTATTAAAATATATACCCCAAATAAACCCTGTGTTCCGTGAAGAATCAAGAACCCAAACCCTCCACAGAGGTCAGGAACTGCACATCTGCCACAGGAAACTTGAGAAGCATCGATCTACAAGATCTCGTCCTCCTCTCCAGGCAGGTTGTATACGAAAAGTACAAAGTCAAAACTTATTCACACAACAAATGTTTCCTGGTACGTCTAGAACATCCTACACACCAGCTCAGGTCAGACTGCTAGCCTGATTTACCAAAGTGTTTTACCCAGTGAACTCTTGAACACCCTGCAGAGAACGATGCCCCCCTGAACTCTCTTGCCCAGCACTCCTGTTGTCCGACTGAGCTCCCTCTTAGAAAGCATGCCCTGTTTAGCTTCGGGCCATTGCTTCCTGCTAGACAGCCCATGATCACCTTCAGTAATCCCTCCTCCTCCTCTGCTCATGTTTCCTCACAAGTACCTGGCAGCGTTATTCCCTTAGGCAGGCTGTACACAGCGTGCTCCTGACGCCTCTCCTCAGAGGTCATGCTCCCTCATCCTTTTATCATTTTTGTCACCTCTTTGAACTTTTTGTCCATTTATTCATTTCACTGTACAGCCCTTAATGATAAAAGCAATCCATACAAATAATACCTCTACTTGCAATTGAAAAAACATATCCATTGCAAAGTGAAAGAGGCAGGTCAAACCTCGCTGTCTCAACGAGGGAGCCTTTTGAGTCTCAGATTGCTGTGTCTGGGCCAAAGAAACTAACAGAAAGGCTAAAAGTGCTAAATCTTCCCATTTCTGAATTATTAGGTTTTCTTCTCTTCTTTCTATGTATCACCTTGCAAGAGGATCATGTAGCTTTCAAAATATAAAATCGTTTTTCTGACACACATACACCTGTTACAATTGAGACAAATATATCTGGGATTTTTGCTGGTGGAGAAGAGAACATTTTTCTCAACTGTTTAAGGAGGCACACTCTTTAGATTAGGTTTGCTTCAAAGTGCCCTTTTAATGCAAAGATAGTTAACATTTTATAAATGCATTTACCTACTCTGTTCTGAATAAAGGCTGATTCCATGTTTATAGCAATGCCATTGAAAAAAATTTTTTCCGTCTCCTCGTTTCCATTCTTACAGTCAAAGCAGTTTCATAGCAAAATACTAAATCTTGAAAACTTATGAAATGTCAATAACTTCTGCTGCAGTAACTTTGACACATGACAGAACCAGGCACTGAGATGTTCAGACAGTTAAATGAAAACCATGCCTAAATAAAACTTTAGAGAAATTGAATTCTTCTAGGATTCAAAAGTTTTTCACGTATGAGATGGCAGAGTCCTCTAACTTTGTACATCCAAAATTAGATGAGATCTCTCTGGCCCACCCAAGAGATGATAAGGGAGACTGAAACCCAGATCTGTAGTTTTAGCAGGGAAAGTGTATCACTTGCAGCATCAAACCAGACAAAATAGATCTTGTACCAGCTTCCAATGGCTGATATCTATGACTTGTGCTAAGAAAAAAAATCTGTTAAAACTGTGTATTTCAGGTTTCATAATCCAAACACTGTTCTTATTTTTGTTCTGCATTCCACCAGAGGGCTGGTGTACAGCACCTGGTTTTTGTGAAGATACGCTATTAGCCAACACACTTTAATAAAAATCTGGTTGAAGTTTGTCAGACATTTTTTCCCTCCTATGAAATATCAACTCATCAAAACTGAAAATCTTAATAAGAAACCTCTTTCACATGAAATTTTCCATTTCCAGAAACAGAGCTTTAAAACCTTAGTTCTTCAGTTTTATTTCTAACTTGAGTTAAAATAAAAAAAAAAGAAAAGAAATATGTTCAAAATCTAAAAATAAAATATTTGCATTTTCTTCCAGTGTTGCTACTTAGATTTTTTTTTCAGAGGGCTATTTTTTCCCCCAGAATTGAAAAGAACCTCAAACAATGTCCAAGGTGCAGAACAAGATTGATAACACCACCAGTCAGTATAGAGCTATATGGCAGCTATAGCATGAAATACCAACTGTGGAATTGAGTAAACCCATGGAAGGCACTTACTGCCACACACAGGGAGGGATGCATTTCAGTAAAACACATAAAAATCCGTATTTCATTTCAGCTGCAGGTTGTTATTCTAGACTCCCTGAAGAAGTGCTGTAGATAATTAGTTGCACTTACTGACTGAGATATTGAAGAACTGCAGTCATTGTAACTCTCCACAAAATATAAGTTCAGCATTTGCCTGGGAAAGATTCTCCCCTACACTGTGCACCTCGTATCTCAAGTCTTTTGAGAGTTCTTTTCTAAGATTTAAGTTTTCTTTTATAAAGCTTCTCTGAATCAATCAAGATTCAATATAGGAAGATTGTCAAATAAATTACTTTTCATTTCTGCCCGCTGTTAAACTCCTGCAGGGAGCTGGAAATATATCAGGGTCATTAGTCTTAATGCCTATAATACACAGTGCTTTAAGGTGAAGTGAGTAGTAAAGGAGTTTAATACAGTTTAATACTGGCCTCTACCCTTGAGAATCCTCAGGGTTCCAACAGGGCACTCACCTGACGCAGGGAACAACCCTGGAGCCCTGCGTCCCCAAGGGACACACCCTCCACCAGCTGGGGTCTGAATAAAACATTTCCTTCTAACACCTGGCACTTTGTCAGGACTCCCTGGAAAGCCAAGCAATGTGCATTTCTGCTGCAGGTCTCCTATGACAAGCCCTGACTGAGATGTGGAGAGGGCACATACTCCCTCATTTTCTCCTGGAAATACCTGTGTGTGCACAAACCTGAGGAGAATTTATCCCTGCACTTAGTCTTTTCCAAACTACCTATCTGTCTCATTTATTTAGGATAAAATTTACCCTGTTATTTAAAAAATCACTGATGAACACAAATGTGAATAATTTACTAATGCTGTTATGGTAAAAAAAAACCTAATGAGCTAATTTGAGTTGATTTTTTTTTAATTTAACAGGCTTTGATGCAGCAAAACTGATAATTGGAAACAGGTCCCACCCACATTTTAATTTCTTGGTTCAGTCGTATCCCCGGTTAGTTAAAAAAAAAAACAAAAACCCTGCTTTATTGCCAAATTCTTAGCTAATGAATGTACAAACTTAAACTGAGGCTCAAACTCTCATTCTCAACTCTGACATATAAAGCACTGTAAAATAATTCATTATTTAATATTAAGAAAGCTGGATAAAACTAATTAATGCTGAAAATTAGCCCACAGCACAACATTAATTAAAAGTTTGCCCAACAGCTACTTCCCTGTCCTAATTAGCATCACTGATTTCAAGAAACCACTAAGAAAAGAAGACAAACACATAATTCCAACTTCATATTTCATAAAGATCTCTTTGATTCAACTTTCAAACATCAATAATGTGCCCTTTTAACATGAATTTGGAGAACTCCACAGCAAAGACAGCTCTCTCAGGCATGTTATGTTTGATTTCTAATAGACTATTGCAGATTTTCTGGTCACTTGTTAACATTGGTTGAAATGCAGGCCAAAAGTATTGATACAGAAGACAATCAGACAAAAATAATCACCCCACAGAGCTGTATTTTATATTATATTGTATCTGGCCCGTGCTGCCCCATTTGCATTAAACCACAACGCAAGCATTCCATGGAGCATGTGATATTTCAGTTCCCTGGCACCAGAGCCTGACAATCTTATCTGACATTAAACAACCAGCACTGTCAAAAGGGCAAAACATGGGTCATATTACATGTTTCTGAAATGCTGATGATAAAAAAGAACTGTGCACTGACCTCATTAATAAAAGTCTGGGCTCCCCGTGGGCTCAGGAGTAAGATAGCCCTTCGCAACGTGTCCCGGTAGCGGTTCAGCTCTTCTGTTTTCATGGTGGTAAAAAGGTTGGAAAACACTCTGCTGATGTTCCTGTCCACTTTTTGTAATGATACATCAAGTCCCAGTCTTGAGGCCTGATCGAGAAATCCCTGCAGTCCACGTATATCTGTAACACAGGAGGAGGGGAAAATAAAAAAAAAAAAAGAGAGAAAAGAAAAAAGCCACTGCATCAACCTCCTCTGGTTAGGCAAGCAGCACTAATTAGGTGGAAACGACTTTTTTGACTTTTTTTCCTGCAGTGCTCTCTGAGGAAGAGTGTTCCACACAGCCAACTTGCACAGCTCCCTTTCATGGTGAGTGCCCACAGGGGAACTCCACCAATTACCTTTCCCCGAGGTCTGACAATGACTCTTGGGAAGAGCCCGTTCATTTATTTGGGTGGCTCTGCAAACCTCCCCAGAGGCTCAAGGCTACGGGGTTTAATACTGCACAAACAACAAAGTCCCACCCCAACAGCATCACAGTTCAAATGCAGAAATCCAGGAGCAGATAAATAGGCAGGGGATAAATCACTCACCCTAAACTTCTCTCCCTCTACCACAACCTCACACAGCTGCTTTTGCCAAGACAAAATTCCAATATCCAGAACATAAACAGCCTTTCTTTTGATTTCCCCCTTTTTTTCTTGTCCTGTAAATAACCTGCCTAACCAGAATTTTGCCATTTATCCATAAACTCATAAAAGAATACACAAATCTCCAGTCTACTGGAATACATTATAGTGGTTAAAAAAAAAAAAAAAAAGAGAGAGAGAGAAGTGATTCAAGAAGAAATTATCATGCAAACAAACCCCTTCAAAACATGTTCCTTTGAGTTCCATGCCTCAACTTCAGGATGATTGAAAAAAATGTATTTCCTTAACCACACTTTAGGGCATTAACATGGAGCAATGTATTTCATATGTTCATGCTGAAATCTGCTTATTCAAACTGTACTCTGTCTTCACAACCCTCAGCATTTGTGTGTAATAAATGTCTGAGTTTTTACTGTGTAGTGAAATTTAGAACAAGAAAAACGTCAACACTTATATTGAACCAGGTTGCTCTCAAAATTAGCAGTTACTCAACCACAGCTGTACCACGTCCTTAGAAGCCCTTACCTTTATGGGAAACATGTCGAACTTGCCCTGAATAGGAAAATATTGAAGCCTCTCACATTCATTTCTCACTTTTGTCATTACACTTCAGCTCATAGGTGAAGCCAAATGAGAACATTTACTGACCCCAAAATGACATCTTCTCTTCAGAAAACTTCACTGTACACTGAGATTGTTAATCTCTATAAACTACATTGTAACAGCTGGTGGGTAGTTTTGGGGTTTTTTAAATCCTGATGTAACCATGTTGTGACACAACTGAAGTCAGAGGATGGAACCCAGCCCAGCTGAAGGACTAGCACTCTCTGCTGCCCCACCTGAGTGGGCTCCTAAACCATCCCCAAACATGGTGTTTCATGGCCACAGAATATACATGTGAAGTCCTTTTTATTCCCCTTAAAAAAATTGTCACACGAAACCTGATATAAGCAATATCTTGTGCGGATACACCAGTTAGCTCATGCACAAGTGCAATAGCTTCACACCTCTATCCAAACATGAGAATGCTTGTGAATGTGATTAGTTCAGCTTCAGGAATCAGCCGAATTGCAGAGAGACATGAGAAATGGTAGAAACTGAGCTAGGGTGGTGCCAAGCACAGCGGACTCCCTACTGACATTTCAGTTTTCATGTAGTTGATGTGACTGTCCAGCCACCCACACCAGCAGGAAAGGTGCACTCTTGAGGGCTGTGCTGATCTTTTGCTGCTCAACTTAGGCAAGCATGCAGCAGCTTTGTCACACTGTCACAAACCTTAGACTTGCTTACCACCCAAAATCCCGAGCCAGGGTGGAAAGGAAGGGGTTTATTGTTATGCAGGCATTTCTGGAAAGCGACAGAGGACTTTAGCACACGTATAACTGCTAAATATTGCAGGTGTGCTGAAATAAGGACAGTAACAAACAACTATCATTTACAGGTTAAAGCATTTCACTAAAGTTGTCAAAGTAAGTTTGGATTTTGTTAATTTAAATTCATTAGACAGCATTCACTACTATGCAAACCTCATGGATATGTGTGACAAAGATTTTTCTTTTAATGATGGTTAGTCCTTCAAAATTACTGCAGTGCTTGACAAGCAGTAAGAAAATTCCCTTTCTCATGGTTTAGTAATGGCTTGTCTTCTTGTGCAAGCCTTCCAAGAAAAGCTGTTTACAAAAGATTAACTGTAAATACAGAGCTGATATTGCTCTGGGGGTTTTTTGCCTCATGTTTTCAGCTGACCTGATGAACTACTGGTTAGAAATGCTCTTGTAGACCAGTGCAAAATACTTGATGCACTTGGTAAGGCTATCTGGACTTGGAAGGGCGTTCCATACTCCCTTACAAACTGTTCCCCCAAGGAACACGGACCGTTTTCCTGTTTGACAATAGAAAGGATTCTGAGTTTTTCCAGCTTGGTGAGAAAACAAAATCTGAGTTGGATGAGATTGTCCAAGCTCAACTGTGCAAGTACAATCTGCGAGTTTTTCACAGATATAAGTGAATGGGAATTTATTCAGTGTTGGCAATTAAAAAACTGTGTGATGATATCTTCCTAAATGTTGACATGCCTGCTCCTACTTGACACTGGGAAAAAGAAGGAGGCTTGGTGGGAATTCAGAGGTGAAAGAGGGAACTGAATAGAGCTGTTTGAGGAGGTGACTAACAACTTTAGGTGCCTACATAATGGAATCGTTTTTTTCACAAGTAATTATTCACAACCATTACCAAGAGGGCAATCATTTCTTAAAATGTATCAGAACACAAATACACAGCACATGTCCATATGCAGGAGCATCTGTTTATAAGACACAATGGATTAGGCTCAGTCTTATTTCATCTGACGTCATACAAGTAAGTGGGTACCCTTATTTTTATTTTTCCTCCATTTAGAAGATCACAAGTCAATGCAATATTCAAGAAAAACTGAGCTTTGCTCCACAGCAGCTGGAACAGAAATATTCACAGGTACAGTTATGAATTTCTTTCCACTTCTCATAATTTAGGACTGCTAATCCTTCATTTTCCTCAATTCTTAAAGGAGTTTTACACAGTTCACGTAGAATTCTATAAAAATAAAGGGTTCTATAAATGGTTTTGTCTGTTACAATACAATTGTTTCCTGTCTCTTGTAGTCTTAACAGTGACTTTTATTAAAAAGTTCAGGTTCTAACGTTAGAGAGTTATTCTGGACCATTACTAATGAAACAATTCCTTGTGCCCATTCCTTTCACACTTTCTAGGGAAAGTACAGCAATCCAAACTCTCACTTCTGTCTAGAACATCTGACAAAGGACAGACCAGTTTGTTGTAGGTACACAACCCACAGCTACCTCTGCCCTCAGTCTTGAATTACTTCCTTTAGCTCGGGCTGTAGCCCACACTCGGCCTTTGAAATCACATAATCATATTTAATTTTCTAATTGCCCACCTGATTTGTCCATGCTCAGCATGAGGGCTTTCAGAGGCAACACTTGAACATTTCCCCTTAGAGAACATCAGTTTCTTGAAGATGATGAAACACACACTCCAGAAGGAAAACTGCACTAGAGAAAATGCACAAAAGGATCCATAACACCATACAATAATTGGGCATGTTTACCATACTCTGGTGTCAACCACAATCATGGAATCAGCAGGTTGGAACTGGAACTAGAGAAAAGTGAGAAGTGAAAAAAAAAAAAAATAGGCCAATTTCTCATGAACTTTGTGCCTATTCTGTTAAATCTAACCAGAGAGAGAATCTCTCTGTCTGAGAGCCTTCCCAATGCTGACAGATAAACCATTTGTGCAGGTCTGACAACAGAAGAACAGGACAATTTTGAGGATAACCATTACAAAGAGGGAAGGAAAGCCTTGATTCACTGTTAAGATATGAATTCTGTCACCGTGACTACAAAACTAACGTTTGCCACAAATAAAGGGCTTTATTGTACTATAAGGAATAAGGGAATATATAATTTCCTGCTGGAGGTTAGGCTGGTTACTGTGCTGGCTGATTGGAACACAAACATAAAAGAATAGTACTAAATGTGGCCTTAGCTACCTGTAAAGCTTATTGCCACCTACAAAGTACTTCATTTTTATTACATTATTTATAATCTTTTTTATACAAAAAAGTTCACAGAGTTTATGGTAGCATTCATCTTTCATGAATTTACAGGATCTGATTCTTGGCCTTGACAAAAGAGCTCAAAGCTATTATTTTTGTGTGAAACAGCTGTGTGGCTGGGCACAGCTGGCCTTTTAGGATGGCTCATTGCAGAAAGGAATTTCCAGGAGGTAAAAAGCACTGTATCGTCTTTTCAACACCAGTTCCTAACCCCACTTGACAGAAATAGAGGCAGCACATGGCCAGGAAACATTTTACTTTGGGTGGAAAACCGCTGGAAGCAAACTGAAGTACCAAGCTGGAGCTGAAATCAAGGCTAAAGAAGCACCAGGATATAATTTCACACCCTGTCATTCTCATCCAAGCAAATTCTGGGAGGATCAAGTGTCGTCACCGAGTTCTGTTTTCAAATAACCTACACAAATCCTTCCACTGGTACATTTTACAAGGAAAAAATAAATAAGTGTGAAAAACCATGAGATCAGGCAAGAGACGGTGAGGTTTGGAGTTTTCTCATTTGCAGATTGCAGGGTCTACACTTCACACTTTTTTTTCCCCAGTGTCAGTTTTATTTGAGCATTATTTTGACAATATTTAATGTAGTGAAAAGAGTGTCAAGAAGGCTTGGACAGTTTCATTACTTTAGCATTCATACACTTATAAAAATATATTTACCTTTTCCAAGAACTAGGAAGGGTATTCAAGGCGTTCTTTATACTTAAATTCCAAGAGAAGGAAAAAAAAGATACTATTTCTCTTCTTCCATTGAAAGATATGCTTTACTGTCATTTTGATTCTCTTCAAATTGCACAGAACACTTCCCATTTATTGTTTCACTTCTTGGGGCAGAATAAAACACACATTTCTAGGATTCATTGATTTGAAAGATAACACATAAGCACTCCAAATCAGGTTTCCTAAACCACTTCCGTTTCAGGGGTTTCATTCTTTTTATTTTACATTGGCTGTTCTCCCTAATTTTGACAACTGCAAATTGTTTGCATTAGAAATAAGGGATAATATGCCTGGTGTTAGGAACAGAGACACATATCCTGATGATTAGACTCCTGCTGCATTGTCAACTTTCTGAATAAATTATTTTGAATACCACGTTTGTGTCCTTGCTGCAGATAATAACCTACTTGAAGGATCTGAACATATTCTAGAATTTTAGAAAACTGAAAGTGGACATATTTCAGAAGGTAGCTCTTACTCTTCAGTCAACAAATAACCAAATTTTATTTCTTCAAACAATAGAAAGAAGATTACTATCTCTGCTTCCAAAACGGAATTATTTTGTCCAAATCATCTAGAAGAATCAGACTTTGAGCAAGCACTGAAACGTTCTATCTAAAATATTCACAGAATGATTTTAACTGCTCAAATAGAGTGATTAGATCAGAAAGTATAACATAATCTGTTACAATAGGTACAACTGCATTAATATTAGAACATAAATGCTTATTGGAGCCAAGTACAAATGTGAAATGATATTAATACAATATATTTTCTACTTTTTTTCTCTGCTCTTACAATCTCTGTCCAAGCTTGTATTTCTCACTTCACCTAAATCATTTCCTCAGGTGTCTTTGCTTGCCATATTCCCACAATCACTGCTAAGATAATTTTTTCGTACAAACATTAGAACTCACAATTTCAAAGTATGTCTAATTTAGTTACCTCACTCCAAATTAAGTTTTAGTTCGAGAACTTTCTGCTAAAAAAATATATCCTTGGCTTCTTGCATGCTTTTAGATATGCCAGAGTTCCCAGTAACATCTCTCCCATTTTATCCCATTTTCTTTTCCTTTTTTTATAAGGAAGTGAAGTCAGTAACTAAGTGCTCATTATTATAGCAAGAAGGTATAATATCAAGTACAATAAATCTATTAATTAGATTGGATACTTTTTATTTTTTAGCTTAGATAGGAACAGCTGGACCAAATGAGACCACACAGGAAATTCTGCTGAGCTCCATGACCTGTCTCTGACAAATACAGTGCAAACCAGGAGGAATGGTGGACACTTCCCTTGAGTATTCTCCCAACAATTCAGTTGGCAGTGTGGGGAATTCCTCAGACAAACGTGGTTTCTCTGTATTTCTATGCACTAATGGTCTGTGTAACTCTCCATAGCTGTTTCCTCCACAGAACAGCTCAGTTTCCCTTTGAGCAAATGTAAACTTTGAGCATCCACATGAGTTGACAACCAGCATAATTACCTGGGAATGTTTGGAATCCCACTGGATCTCCCATTTCCCAATTCTGCCTTTCTCTCCTTGACAGTTCTACTAACAGGAATCGAACACAAAGCAACGTGCCAGCACCTGCACTGCCTGACCAAACAGACCTAGAAGACACTTTGCAAAGACATGAGAGAAAAGCAAGAAATCAGAAGAAATCAGAGATTTCAGGAAAAAATGTAAAGCAGGCTACCACAAACTTAAACTTTGAAAAATGCATAGAATACTGATTCACTATTTAAATCAAGATCACAGACTGACATTTGACCACCTCTCCATAGAAACAGAAAGTCCTACCACGCGTGTTTCGATCAGGATTAACCAAATGCAAACTTCTACTCCGAACTCCTTGTAATATAAAAGGCTGAAGTTTCTATAATGTCTGCAGAAATTTTCTATACTGCCCACATTGATACTCTTTTCAGACTTTCAAAGATAAAAACTACTTTGAATAGAGTCAAATCACAGGTTATTTTCACTCCCAAACAGATGGAAAAGGGACAGAATGCACCTCAAAGCCAGATGCGTTGCATGCATAAACAGATGTTTCCAGACTCATCATAAAAGGTTAAAAATATTTAAGTTACTCTGCACAACTGATGTTTCACACCTGAAACAGCTGATCCAATCTGACGGTAACTGGAGCTTCCCAGGAGGCCCAGAAGCACAAAAGCCTTTTAAAGGCTACAACAGCCCTTTAACATTTAGCGTGAAAGGTCAACTACAGGTCTCTCCTGCTGGATTTTAACACTTAGCATTCAAAAGCACAAGGGAAAGCACCTCAGGAAATTCATTACTGTTGGAAAAAACGTGGACATATGCTATAATTGATGCAAAAAGGGAATTCACTGAAGAACCAGCATTTCCATTCAAATCACCCATTCAATTCTTCCAAGTGCAATAATTGCCAACTGTTTGCCCACTGGTAAACCACTGAAATGGGCTGTAATAACTTCTCACCTCACTACTGCTGTTTATACATTAAAATACCTTTCAAGACACTACACAGTGAAACTGCTGTATCTTCTTGGGAGACCAAAAAGAGCTTTATTGGCAGAAAATATGCTTTTGCTGATGTATAGCCTCAGTTGAAAGGAAATATCTTTCACATAAACTAATTCTAATCATTGCATTAAATTGCTGAGTTTAATATTTGCTATGACTGAGCACCAGCAAATCTAAACATCCATCCACCAGTACCTTAAGAAAACATACCTTTCTTCTCTTGAAGGCTGAGATGCCATATTATTTTACATGAATATCTGAATTAGTAGTACCCATAAGATGTTGGGACTGTAAGCCTGTCAGCTTTCACACAAACCTAGCTGTTGCTGTATGGTAACTTTGGTTATTGTACTTCGATATTTGAAGAACATCCTTCAGAAATAAGACCAGTAACCCTAAACTAGGGGGAAGCAAATTCAAGCAAAAGCATCCTGAAACAAACCAAATGTGCAAAGGGCATGCCTGAAATAGAGAGGTAAAGGTTCTCTCTTCTCATTCAAAGAAAATCAGAAGTCACCTGAGAATCTGAGAGATTCATTCTCTGTGTATATAGCTAAGTGTCCAGCAGAGAAGTTAGAAGCATATCTCTTTGGATTTAATGGATTGCAGTGCGAGTCTCTCTCTTGTTTAAATCAGCTTTAAATACTGCACATTCCAATCTCAAGAGAGATGGCAATGAAAATACTGCAGATAAAGAAATTAAATTGCCCCTTGAGGAAAGGTTACTAGCAGGAAGACCTTATTCTTCCACATATGTGACAGTAATTATTGCTTGTGTTCATGCAACACCTTTCGGCTAAGGATCTCAACATACTTTATAAACACCTGGGCAGTATAAAAAAGCGTAAATACATGTTACAGGAGGTAGTTGCTCTTATCTACTTAACTACACACCAGCAAATAATAATTCAACTCTTTATCAGTGTGGCCTCACTTTGAATATTGTGTGCAGCTTTGGGCACCAAAATATAAGATCTAAAGCTATTACAGACTGTCCAAAGGAGGCCATGAGGATGGTGAAGGGCCTTGAGGGGAAGCCGTGTGAGGAGCAGCTGAGGTCCCTTGGTCTGGTCACCCTGGAGAGGAGGAGACTGAGGGGAGATTTCAGTGCAGTCACAGCTTCCTTATGAGGGGAAGAGAAGGGGCAGGCCCTGATCTCTGCTCTGTGGTGACAGTGACAGGAGCCGAGGGAATGGCCTGAAGCTGTGCCAGGGGAGGTTGAGGTTGGATATCTCGAGGAGCTTCTTTATCCAGAGTGGTTGGGCACTGGAACAGGCTCCCCAGGGCAGTGGTCACAGCAGCAAGGCTGGCTGAGCTCAGGAAGAGTTTGGACCAATCCTCTTGGGCATAAAGTGTGTCTCTTGGGGTGTCCTGTGCAGGGTGAGGAGTTAGACTCAATGATCCTTGTGGGTTGCTTTTAACTCAGTTTATTCTGTAATTCTGTGATTGAAGAAGCCTTGTCCCATTTCTGTAGGTTCAAGTAAAAGTTGCGTGTCTGGGCACACAGACAGTAGAGAGGCTGTCAGAGCTGGCAGCTCTAATGCTGTTGGCACCCTTCAGGAATGAAGTTTTCACTGAGGAAACAAATTCTCTGTAGGGTTACTCTTTCTCAACCAGTCTCAGATTTTTCACAACCAAGTCCATGAAGATGTTAATTTGGAGTACCAAATCTCCAATCTCCTGCGCTGCCTCTTGGGCAGGTGCCCCAGTTTCCCTCTGTTGCTCACTTTCCAGAGCATTCAGCACAAGGTGGCTCAGGGGCACTGAGCCCGGTCCTTGTCTGGAGCCTCATCCCCAGGAGCCCTCCCTGACTGGGTGGCACCTGGCTGCAGCTCTTTCTGAGGCTCTGTCACCACACCACAGGCACCAGATGGACAGTGGCTCACCAGGAGCCCGAGCTGCACAGAGCTCACTGCCCTGCCAAGCCCATCCTCAACTTGGCCACTATTTGCTCAGGTGCTGGCAAGGCAAGGA
The DNA here is from genome assembly GCA_013397175.1 of Platysteira castanea. Classification (NCBI taxonomy): domain Eukaryota; kingdom Metazoa; phylum Chordata; class Aves; order Passeriformes; genus Platysteira; species Platysteira castanea. The sequence goes on from VYXC01001353.1 coordinate 83,615, forward strand.
CAACGGTGGGCATATTTTTAGCTCAGAAACAGGGAAGAAGGACCCTTTGGCCTACCTTTATTGTATTTACAGGATGTCCATCAAGCTGTAATGAGCATGGTAGTATTGGAAGTTTAATTTCCTTGGAAGCTGTTTGACTCTCATAGTGCATTTTTATACAGATATTGAATTGGGAAAATGAAGAAAAAGAATGCATCCTTCTTTAATTTCCTACTTTTTTTTAAAGCCCATTTTTGCAATATAGCTTCCATAAAACTCTCAGAAAAATGCAAAGGGATAAAAAATCAATTGTAGACTCCTCTGTTCTCCACAGTTTTCTGACAAAAGCAAGATGAGAAGGATCCCTACTGAGATAACAAATCTCTTGGCAGGAGAAAGAGGGAGTCAAAAATAAAAACTAAGTTCATGTCACATATAATGACCACCAATCACTCCCTCTTGTAGGAATACGCCAATAACAAACAAACAGAAAAAAATCAATTGCTGATTATTCATTTGCATTATGACAACTACTGTAGTACAATGGCAAATACAAGTACTCCATTCTCAAACAACAGAACTCTAAACTCAGAGGGGGGGAAAAAACCACAAAATCAACATGCTAGAGAACAAAACCATAACACTTCTAGGTTTTTTTCATCAGCTACATCCTCCTCAGGCATCCCTCTCTTAGCTCCATGCTTTAGGAACATAATGAGTGATGATTACTGAAAAGACAACTGGTCACTCTGAGGTGGAACACTGCAGCAGGACTACTGTCAGAAGATTCTCCACTAATCATTCTCTAAACAAAATCAGCACATTTTTACAAACCGAAAAATGAGATGTTGCAGGTCTTAGTCCCACAAGCATTCAAGTCTGTATTTTGCTCTGTGTGAGAAAAAACTCAATGCCAAGTCTCCTCCCACATACCGAATCTCTCAACATATGAGTAAGTGCTCACACAGTCACTACGTGCTGCAATTTATTGCTATGATGATGATAACCAGGACAAACACTTCAAACGCACAGGACACACTTAAACCTTCCTGGATGTAAAGCCCTTCTTTCCCAAAACAGCAGTAAAAAACACAAGCAAAAAAAAGCTTCTCAGCTTTTTAATCAATGCACCTCTGCAACTCTTCTCTCCAAGGTAGAATCCTGATAGTCTACCAGCTTATGTTCGTGATGGAAGACACAGCCTTTGTGAAGGCACTGTAAACTTCTTTGTCTTCTTCTTACTTTATTTCTATAGAGCAACAGCAAAGAGAAATATTTACAGGCTTAGGACAACAGCGTCTCCTCATTAAATACTCAGCTGTAGAAAAGGATAATGGTAATCAGATACCTGAGGAGACAACCCTTCACACCCAAGAGCAAGATGTACTCGGGGTTCTCAGTTTGCTTCAGTGGCAGCAGGGCGGTCTGTTTGCAGGTTTATGAAACTGGGGCTTACTATACCAGCTCCTTTACGTGTATTTATGAGCAAATGAATTAAAAGATCTATATGCCTCAGTAAATTTAGATTTGATTATAAGACTCAGAGACCAAGCAACTCCCCCAAAATCTGACAAGCTTTTATCCACTTATCAGTCATTAATCTGAAGGCCATTTAGGAAGTCCAATATACCCTAAGGTTAATATTTCAAGCAGTCTTACTTTTTTCCTCCCTAATTAACTGAATTCCTTAGCTAATGTCTTCTAATTTACTGGAAAGGAGTCAGGCAACTCCAAAAGTCACCAAAGGAAATCTTATCATTAGAAAAGGATGTGAAGGACATCTCTGGCTGAGCAACCCCACTGCAGCTGCTGCTATCTTTGGTGGGTGCTGGCAAATGCACACATCTGAACATAGCTCACGGGAGCAGACACTGAGCTAATTCCAGTTACTTTAAATAAAGCAATGGCTTGGAAGAGGACAAGATGTCGTGCCAGAAAGGACAGGATAATATGTTACTGCCAGACATCTCAAAATCCATCAATCAGGTAAAGACAAGACTAACGTAATCACTGACTTCTCATTTTTCTATTCTTGTGGAGAAGCTGGAAAAGGGGAAAACAGAAACCCCTCCTTAAGGAAAGATTACAATTGCTACAATGCAGTGAAAGGAAAACAAAAAAAAATACTAAACCTATACCTTATAAATTCACATTACTTTCACATATTCCATTTTCTGAAGGGAAAAACTGCTGAATTCACAGGCATAATTCAACTATGTGATGTTTTATAAAGACATGGAAAGTCTATTTGAGCCCTAAATGAACCACACAGCGTTTTTATTTTTTATTTTTACCTTTTATTCTGCTCTTCACTCCAAGCAGAATCAATCCTAGATTTTTATTCTGGGGACACAACACACCAAGCTGTGCCTCTTTATAGCTTTAAGATAACTTCCACATACTGTAATTAATCATAAAAGGGGCAGATGGGAACTAACACTTCTCATTCTATGAGTTCATTTACACACCAAGTATAGGTAAGGCCTCTTTCAGTTGTCTTAGGGTTTGAGTTTCTTGATCATGATAATCACAGTCCTTTGCTCCTACATAATATGTTCAAGCACTTCTGCATCTAAACTATTTTTGGTTATTATAATTAATAACTTGGGGCAGGGGGAAGCAGGATTAGATGCTTCTTGTCAGGACAGTATGGCCCAGATCTCTGAAAGGCCACTGAAGAATGCCAGCTGGAAATCACTGGAAGGAAAAAAAAAACACTGAATGGGGTTTTTATTTGCTTAGATTTCGTTGTTATTTTATCCTCCTAATTTCCTCCTTTGAGCAAAAATGAGGTTCATTCCAGTTCAGGTATTTCTTCAACTCTCTTCATTCACTCTTATAATCACTTTTCTCACTGTCCAGAGGTTGCTCTTGCTCACGGAGTACATTAACAGATTTCATCTGCACCTTCTTCCTTCTCACCCTAAACATCCCCATATGGGGCACTCACCTGAGAATTGGACTCAATGATTCTCACAGGTCCCTTCCAAGTCAGAATATTCTGTGATTTATTGAGATGCATTTCCTGCCATGGCACTACAGTGGCTTCTACAGCAGCAGAAACAATATAGCTGTAAACTTCAGGGACTGTGACAGCCATGTAAGCTGCTGGAAACACCCTGATTTCAAACCCTTCTAGCAAGAGGTTGCACATAGAGTTTCACACTTCATTTCTTCTGACATGTCCCCAGAAACACCGCTGTGCTATCCAGTCACAGTACTCGAAACCACACACCCCAGCCACCTCCGAGGTTTTATTACACTAGCTACTGTTTCCATGAAAAAGAAACATTTTTTCCCCTGGAAACAAGTGCTCAGTGTTTGTATGAACAGAGGTCTTTTGCTCAAAAGAGTGGAATGAATGATCACAAAATGTGCTTTAACGCCAGAAAAAGAGAGAGCTGGAAGTTGAGCTCTTGAGATTTAGAAGGTCACTGATTGCATTCTTTAGACAGCAGGACCAATTTTTTTCTTGATTTTTATGTAGAAAGAGTCTGATACTAAACAGTTTATCAGTTTCTGGTTATGTTATAATGGTATCCTGATTTATGCTTTCCCCCCCTAAGCCTTTCCCCCCCTAAGCCCTTAAGTTAAAAAAAAAAAAAGAAAATAAAAGAAAAAGAGACATTTTCCTGTGCTTTCTGAATTTAAATCATCTTCATTTTTCTAGTTTATCCTTCAATGATTGAAGCATACAATTTTAACTGACCTTTAATGAGTGAGATAAGCTCCTCCTCTTACAGAGAACCCATTCATCTCTGTATGAAGTGATCAATGATTGATATATGATTGCACAATGCTGAGAGATTTACTTACGTGTACATAATGCATATGTAAATATGTATGTATAACGTGTAGGGTGTACATATTTAGTAAAAAACTGTATCTATAAATATGTGTGTGTATCTATATATATATGCATGTGTGTGTGTGTGTGTGTTTGTGTGTAGAGACTTCTTGAATCTTCCCCAGCCACACAAGGATAAGTTTGACCCAAAACATGAAAATCTGCTTAAATCTCTGTAGCACAAGAGGAAGGAGGGGGTAATAGGATTCCACTGCTATAGCAATAAACGGCAAGCAATAAAAATATTTCCCTTGAGCAGCCATAGTACAGTTTAAATGCAGAAGCTAAAGGAGGAATATTAGAATGAATACAGACTAGTTAATTGAGGATAAACATACCAGGAGAAAAAAAAGAGACTTCTTGAACTTTGCAGTATGCTGATGACAATTTGAAGAGACAGTGAGTAAAAAAACCTGCTTAGAAAAGAAGAGAATGAATCATGTGAAATTTGCAGTGAATTTAGTGAAGTGCATAGTCCCATGGGCTAAAGAGATGTGAAGAGAGATAGCAAGGTTGACTGTGAAAATGAAAGAACTGGACACTGAAGAGTGCCACGGGAATATTGAGGCAAATTCTTCCAGCAACTACTAAAGAACAGAAAGGAAAGAACCAACACAAAGTGAAGTGTATCCTCAAGCTTGCTACTTCATTTACATTTTTGACTGGGTTCTGAAGAAAGAAAACAAACAAACGAACAAACAAAATTCAAAACCACCCACAAACCAAAAAGGAATTGAGAATAATCGAAATGAACTGTTCAAAAACTTTTCCTTTTTTCTGATTTTATAACTCACTCCTGCAAATTATTTTTGGTTATGTTTATCTGACACTGGCTTTGATGCTTTGTATCTTAATTTCTACTCTTCCTTTTTTTATCCAACCTATCCCTTATTCCCAATGCAATAAATAGTCACTTTGATTTACAGCTCCCTTCAGCCAACTGAACAGGATTATATATATACACAGATAAAAAAATTATAAAAAATTAAATGGAAGTTCTTATTTTGTGAGGTGCTTTACATAAGACAAGAGTTTGAACTTTCTCTTTTTTCAATTTCTAATTGTATTTACAATTTTAGTGTGACACTGTCAGTGGAAAGATTAAAATAAGCTGCAAATATAGCCTTTAAAGATACAAGCAGCTGTTTGTTGCATTTTCTACATAAATAATAGGACTGGAGAGTCAAAAGAACAGGTTATACTGAGGAGATTTAAAACTCAAGGTTGAATATCATTCTGTTTTCAGACAGATACTACAACTTTCTCCTTGTTAAAGACTTTCCAAAGGTCTGCACACACACTCAAATGTCTGATGTCTCAGACTCGTCAGATGTCTGATGTCTATTTTTGTTACAGCCTGCACTTCAACTAATTTGAATGTCTCATATTAGTACTCCAATTATAGATTTCATATAATCTGATTACTGTTACAAACACAAGGGTCAAGCTCCCCTTAAAGCTGCCTGGTTTCTTTTAGCCTCTACTAAAAGTAGCTGAAAGTGATGTTAACATGAAAGTTAAAGTTACTGTATCCTGAAGGTTTATTAACTGCAGCTGATACCATTTTTATGGCTTATGCTACATGGAAAGCAGTAATGTTATAATTTGTTTTCAATGGGCACGTATAACTAATAGCAACTTAATAAAGTTATTTTTCTTCACAGTCGCAGTTATCAAATTTTAATGTCATTTTTTTGGAGCAGTTCTCTGAATTCAACTGCCCCCATCTACTCACCTCGACCCCAGAGCACCCTCACTCCTGTTCCTCACTCACCTTTCAGTCATTCCCTCCCATGAAATCACTAATGGTCTACCACCTTCTCCCCTTCCCCCCAAGAAAGACTCTGCTCCACCCTTTACAATGTCTCTAAAACAGAGCATGGTCCCCCTTAGGACCTGTTCCCTTCAGTGGAACAGCAGGCAGAGCTCTCCCGAGCGCTGCGAGTCAGCCAGGACAGCCACGGACCTGTAAGGAACTTGGCCAGCAGGGAGCAGAGAGCCCCTAAAGCCCTTCCTAATTCATGGGGTCTCACTCTTGCAGGTCATCTCACCCCAAAAAGTGCCCTTGCCACAGGTGACTCTATAGCATTCATTACCAGTGGTGCCAGAATCCTTTCACGTGTCCCTGAGGGTCTCTGCAGTTCCTGCCAACCACACACGAGCTCTGCTTTCCCCACACCTCCCAGCGCTGCTGCAGCAGGGAATGGCAGGATGGAGGAGAAGGCAAGAGAGCTGAGAGAGCAGGGAAGGAGAGGAAGCAGGGGGGTTTGTTCTGCAAAGGCACCCCCTGGACTGGAGAACCACTGCCCTGTAGGATGGGATGTGGCTGTAACTTGGAAATCCATCAGCTCCTGAGGGTCCAGGGTTCCACTCAGCAGCAGCAAACTTGTGCAAGGGGTTAAGAACTCACAGTGACCAGGCCAGGATTATTCCCTACATGAACAAAACCATTCAGAAGAGGTTTTTCCCCAAGTTTAACAGTACCATTTCTATATGCTGCTGCAGAATTAGGAAAGTGAGATTCCATAGCACACCTCCAAATTCTGCTGTCACTTAGGGTGCCATGGTACCCCGCCTCTCACATGGACTCTAGGGCTCAGTGTGAGCGAGTTCTTAGCTCAGTACCCCCCTCTGCTCCCTCTCCATTTGCCTGACAAAGGCTAAGGTCAGAAAAGACAGCTTGGTCTGACGTTTCCAGATGGAGAAAGAAGCAGGCAAAGCAAGTCCATTTGGATAGAGGTGGGATGGCCAGCTCACAGAGACAAACTGCCAGCTCTCCATACAGGACCAGATGATTTTTTTTCACAGCTCCCTGCTGTCTTGATCCTGAATAATCTGTAGCTAACTGTGTTCATCAGCCTGCACTCGTCAGGCTGACATGCCCTTCCCTGCAGGTGGCCATTCCAGCAGGCATCATCCAACTATTTTACAAAGGCAATAATATTAGGAAAGCAATGGCAAGGAACCTTTTGGTACTAGCAGACTTTGATCATGATAGTGCTTATTAAATCTGATACACTGGATGAAAACACACAGCTTTATTACTCGTCTAAGGAACTGTATTACCATGCATATAAATATTCACATTCTGATATTAACCTTAGCCAAGTGCTCGGGCTCTGGTGAAAGAAATAGAGATGTAGGCAAAAACTTTGAAAATGCTGTCAAGTGAATAGACCCATGATTTAAGCGACAAGGACACTCAGTCTCTTCATCACATACAGATAGGGAACAGTTAGAGAGAGATGAGTATTTTGGCCACCAGTAACAACACGCCCGGAAATGCAAAAATTTAACTTGTGATTAAAATATGATTTATATCACTGACAGTGATTAGTCTCAATCAGTTTTAATAACTGTAACATTACAAAGCTAAATTCTGCATGTTTATTACCAATGAAAGTAGGCATGTGATTATTTAATTTTGAAAAAAAAATCCTGAAGGGCATGAGCCAGAAAACAAGAAGGAACCCTTCCAGACTCCAGTTTTACTCTTAAAAATGCCTAAATGATGCAAAGCAATATCTGTAACTGTGATTTTAGATATGTAATTCCCAACTACTACTGCAAGAAAAGTAAATATTTTCAATATTCTAGCATTTAGTTTGATCTTAAAAAAAATCTTGATATGCAAGGCACATTTGAATAAATAACTTGCCAATGCTCTTCATGGCTTCATGGGTTTGGTTTTTTTCATTATCAAGTTATCATGAATTTACTTCTTTGTGGCAGCCTAACTTGCATGCCATCCACCCAGAGATAGGTCCTGTCAGCACCTCATGAGACAGGATTCATTCTCGGAGGAATTACATATCCAAACAAAAAGGAAAAGTGAGGAAAGAAAAAATTAGAGTAAAATTATTTAGTCTTTAGAACTGCATTAGAAGGAAACCAGAGGAGATCTTAGAGGCTTCCTACACTTAAGCTATTCACCTCTGGCTGCTGGCAGGTCCCACAGGATCCTATTTGTTGACATACTTAGAGGTTTGATGTTGTAAAGAGGTGACTTGTGACAATTCCAGAACTTTCCAGCCTATTCCCCAATAAAACTCTTAAGCTGCTGGATACTTTTAACAGTACTCTAAAACAAAACCCTAAAATTTAATTCTGGATGTCTCTGCCTCCATTCCCCATCTAAATCATTAAAAGCATTATTTAACATGGTTATTGCAAGGACAAAATGCTTTTAAGTGAGTAAATTATCCAGATTCTACATTAACAGCAGCAATATTCATTTAATTTAAATAGATCATTAAGAAACACATCCAAAGGCTTGGAAATCCCTTTCATTTTATCTTCATTAACATCCAAGCACCTGTGGACCTGGCACTGTTTGGTTAATGGTTGGACTTGATGATCTTAGAGGTCTTTTCCAACCTTAATGATTCCATTCAAAGCCAACCACATAAGAAGAAAGGCATTCCCACATTTACAGGTTTGTCTTCTCTGCCTCGTCCACCAACTACATCTCTGCATAGCCCAGTTAAAAGCTGAATATGGCTTCACCTGTTGTACTACAATGCATTTCACAAAAATACCTCAGCTGCTATTCCTGGACCAAGGCAATGTGCTGGGCTGTACTCAGAGATATTTTAAAATTAAGTGAAAGAAGCACTTTCTTTTACCAGAATTTCCCTGTTTCAGATCTGCCCTGGAACACCAGGAAGTGTTCCCATAAGCTACTGTAAAGCAGAGCAAGGACTGGAGAAAGCTGACCCCATCCCAGCCAGACTTGTACACAAGCCATCCACTGCACTTCGCTTTTGGCAACACTTGTTGCTATTTCAATCCCTGTCCTGCCTTAGAACAGCCACAGAATTTAACCACAAGAACATTCCTACTGATGTGCACACGCAGGATGAGAATAAATAAAAGAAAATAATAAAATTCTGTTTGGTACCTGGAGGTGGACACAGGAAAAACTAGGGGGTGGTGGGCTCTGAGGGCCTGCTCCAGTGATGTGCAAAATGCCCCAGACCACTGACCAGAAGTCGGTGGGAATTCAGGGATTTCTAGTGCTGAATGTGCATTGAGAAAGTGCATTCCCTTCAGTCTGCTAGCTGGTATATATGGCACACGCACAGAATATGTATTATATAAGTACAGAAAAGGCAATCACACCTCGTGCTCCTCGCCTGCAGCACTGGTGCCACATTCTACGGGTTTCTGCCTTGCAAAGTCTGACCATCAAAACAAATCCAATTTAGTTGATGGAACTAAATTTTAAAATTAAATAGTAGCTAGATTTCACTTATTAAGATAAAATTAGGGAATAAAAAATCTTTAATATTCACGGAATGATAGATTAAAACCATTTGCACCCCGTGACAAAATCTATTTCTTTGCATTGTTTACTGCCATCATAAAGGAACTTAGTCTTTAGAGTGACTTATTAGAAATATTACCAGTGACTCTATTCAAAAATCAATTCTTGCTGAAAATATCAAAAAAACCACTAATTAAAAAGCTATATTGGCAACATAAAGCTGGCCTAATAGGATCCTGGAAGAATCAATCACTATAATCATCTGCTGCCATAAACTCTATGGGAAGATTACAAATGTGATGCTTCAAAGGAGGGGAAAATTCTTTTAAAATATAATTTGAACTTTACTTCTGAAATACCATGACCATCATGATCCATCACCCACAGTCACTGCCCAGACCTACAATAAATCAAAGCTATGATTCAATGGTTACAATCAATCTTTCCAGAGCAAACGGTGCTGCCATGTCCAGTACATGCATTTCAGATTATTCATGGAGGAGGCTGTGTTAGTAAACGGCAAACAAAAAGTTGAGAGTGAATGCACAGGACTAATAAAACCTTACACAACAACTAATTAAAGCAAACAAACTGAAAAAGACAGAGAAGCAGCACGGAGATGCAGCTGAAGCAAAGCTGCACAGCCTCAGGTGTATGGAAGAGGTGATAATTTAGACACTGGGAATTACCAGCTTACTCAAAAGAGATGTTATACACCACTCCAACAGAGGAAGCAAATGACCTTGGAAGAAGTTCGAGCTGTGAAAGAGTTATTCAGGTAGAAAAAATGACCAATTACCAGAATATAATTGGTGGCTGTTTTGCAGGAGCCTCAGAAAGCAAAGGTTCTGGGAATGGATTTTATACAGGAACCAAGTTATTTGCCCATTTTTCAGTTTGAGAAAGGTCCATTTCAGGCTACGCATAGTTACAAACAAGAATTCAATTTAAAAAATCAGACCCAGTTAGGCCTACAATACAGTTTAAGTCTAATGTAAGCCTAGAGCAAAAGAAAAATCTGTGTATGTCCTAAAAAATCCACAAGCAACATCACATTAGATAATTTTCCAGGCTATTGTAGAGACTTTTTAACCAGTATTTTTATATCTAAAACCGTCTATCTTGCTACCAGAAAGCATTTGACAGTCTTAGTTGCTGTGTTGAAGAGCCACTAGAGACAAGTTGCTTTAGACAAATACCTGATGCAAAGACTTTACCAGGATAGATGAGTTTATACTTGTATTTTCAAAAAAGTAAATCTAAATTCAATAATTGGAATAAATCTTCTTCAGGATGTACTCACATAGTTCAGGCAATCTATTTGAAGTCTTCCACTTCCATGCAATAAATTGTGGGAAACAAGTCATGAGGCACCATTTCAAAGTAGCCTAACCTTCGTTCACCACAGAGGCTGAACTTTTAATAGAGGAATTGCTCTCACTTCCTGTGAGGAATTAGAATGGCTTTTCTCCAGTAAACTGTAGATGTCTATTAAATAAAGTTATGGTGAGAAACAGAAGAGGAACATTCAAATTCAATGTCAAGAGTTTTCACTTTAATTAAAGTAACTTCCAGTTTAAAGGAAATGAATATCTAAGACAGCATTTAAAATTAATCCTTCCCTTCAGAAGTAGCACTAAAATTCACTTAGGAGTGAAATATGATTATTTCACTTCAAATCTTGTAATCCAGAATAAAAAAAAAGGTTCCATTGCGTATTTATTTGGCAGTAGCTCACCAGACAGAGTAAGGTATCAAAGTCCTTAACAGAGTTCTGAAATTCCCATTTCAGCTTTGCTGCTTTCCCTCATAAACTATAGATCAGTGATAATTATGGTGCCAACCTAGTTGTTCTACATTTTCTTTCTTCAAATTCCAAGTATAAACATCAGTGAGGAGTACCAATATATTTTAAGGTAGGAAGAAACTGCAAAGCTTCTGTCTGCATAAAGGTCATCTTACCTCTTCCTTTTCTAATTCAAAATGAGATATTTGAGAACAGATGAAATACACAGTTCAAACATTATAAGAGGGCTAAATGCCATTTCAATTCTGCCTCCAATTACTGCACACAATAAGCATTAATATTAATAGGAGTTTAGGGAATGCAACCAAACAACAACCTGAGCATGAAACTCCCATCATCTCTGGAAGGGCTGCCTTGGAAAATTCTGCTTGTCATTTTGACTAGAATAAGAGTGTAAGAGAATTTGCTGCCCAGAGTGATACATGCTCAAAAAATTCAGCAAATAGGCATGTTCTAATAAGTCATTTTTCTGCAGACAAGCCTTAACATTTCTGAGCTGCTCAAATGCTAACCTGTCTTCCATTATCCTTCCCATTTGGTATTCCTTTCATCCCCTTCTCTCCAGCTGAACTGCAGAAGCAGAGCTCCATTCTCTTTCTTGGAGACTTTAATGTCTGTACATTGGGTCAGCCAAAAATTAGCTGCTCCTTTCTTCGTAATATTTTTACTGTCCCCTGTCAACACTGTGATTTTTATATTTTTGATGTTGAATATGTACTCTTTTAAGCTTTTCTGACAGCCACTGCACCTTTTCTAGTCCACACAAAATGCTGGTTATTTTCCTGCTAGGCTGCATCACCCCTGTGAGGAAAACCTCCAGCAGCACAAGTGACAGTGTGTTAGTTCAAGCTTGGAGCAGTGTCCTTCCTCAGGCTGTTCCCTCTCCCGTCTTCCACTGCCCTCTTTTGCAGTGTTACCCTGAATGTGCTGCACCAAAACCATCAATTTCATCTGCCCATGTGCGAGCTCCTGATATCTACCCACCTGTACCTTTTGCTGCGTTTTCAGCAACTTCTAGAATTAGAAATTTCTAAAATTAGAGTTTTATCCTCTCAGACTAAAACACTTTTCTGTCACAATCCTTGCTTATAGGAAAGCCAGAAATCTATGAGAACTATCATTAATTACAGATGCAGACGCACATGAAACAAGAAAATTCATACACTCCCTTGTATTTCACTTAGACACATCTATACACATACAGGCATTCTCTCAGCACGTTTTTGTGTGACTTTACAAAGTTCAAAAGGAAGTCTGATAACAGTTATTTGATGTCTGGGAACTCGACAGCAAATTGAGACGAACAAAAGCTATTGTCACCCCTAATGCAGAATGAGTGAGAGTTCAGCTGTTATCAGTGGGTTCCATTTCATGCCCCACCTGTAGCACTGAATAGAAAGGTACCTGAACTGTCTGGGATGTGGCCCAGTGCACACCCTTTAGCTTTTGCCATTCTTGCAGTTCAAAGCTCACCACCATGGTGTTTAGATCTGCCCTCAGAAAGCTGTAAACACAGTAAAGATGCACCTGCAAGTGCCTCCAATTCTACAATTCAGAGAAGTTTGTAGGAAGGTAGCAGAAATCTTATTTGACTAATCAAAGTTGCATTAAATGCACCAAATGAAGAGATTCTGTGGGATCCTAGGTTTTCAAAACCTATACTCATCCACTTGGAAAAGTAACACAGCAATATGAGCAATAAAGTCCTCATTTTGGAAACCACACTGTACAGAATCAAAAAGATATCTCTCCACTAAGGAAAAAAACTCTCAAGGCCTTTAATCTCCCCTGAATCAGATACCATGATTCTTTCATTGGTTTTTCTATTTTAGGTGGAACAGGAAAAATAAAGGCTAAACTGGACCACTTGGAAGACCTATTATCTGCTTATTACCTTACTGACTGGCTCAGTGTGCAGTTTCTAGTGGATTGTTCCTGAAAATGGCCCTGCATTGAACAAACTCCTGGAAGGAAATCTTACCTCCAGCAGCAGCAGTGAGACACAACTCACCCGAGCTGCTCGGTTTCTTGGGTTATTCTGTAGGCAGCCAGAGCCCATCACAACCTCGACCTCTCCAAGTGACAAACTCCCTTCCTTCAGCATCAGATATGGATCTATCGGCAACCCTGGCCCAGGAAGATTGCTGCTGAGACACCCTGCTCCATTTTCACTTATGCATTCCATCATTTAAGAACAAATCTATGAGTTAATATACAGAGGTCACCACTTGTTGGAGCCTTATTAAAAAGGACCCTTAACAGTTGCTTTTTAAACTATTTCTCCTTAGAAGTTTTATTTATGTGGGAAAGCCTTGCTCACTCCAGGAATTCTACAACTAACTAATGATTTGAACGGAAACATTTATGCCATTCTTGTCACCATAGTATCCAGCACACTCTAGTTGATGATTCCTTCCCGTTTGTTTATTTCAAGCATGTTGGTCCAGCATTCATGAAGCAAACTCCTTTTGCTGGCTTAAACATATAATCCTGAAGGTTTCAACACTAGCTCACAAACATTTAGCTCTACAGTTTCCACCAATTTGTACATTTAAAAATGAAGGCAGAGGTTTGAAAATGTGAGGCTAACATCACCTGTCTGACCACATCAGCTCTTACTGCTGGCTGTGAAACAGCCTCTGAGAATGTAACCACTTTTCAGTAGTGTTAGAAAAACACTCTCTAAAGTACATGGTCCTGAAGATAAATAGGACCACACTGAATGATTCAGTAAACAAGTAACACAGATAAAATTAGATTAACCCCTCAGTGCAACATGTTGCATGAGCTTCCTAAACAAATTGTTTTACAGCCTCCATCCTTTCCCGCCCATCACTCCACCAACTCAGGCTCCCCATCCTTCAACCTCTGCCACCTCACAGGTGCAGACTAATGCTCCCTCAGCATATGGCAGACACACAGAGACTAAATCAATCTCCCTTTTCTCCCTGTCTCTTTCCCCAAAATGAGGTCAGACCTAGTAGAAAAATACCTGCTTTTCTCTACAGTACTGAACTGCTCTGCAGTGCCTTGGCCAGGACAATATCACCTCAAGAGCAGGGAAGCAGCACTCTGCAGCCACCTGGCCCAGCACAGCTGTGCACACAACTGCTCACACCCACTCCCCTCTCGATGCACTCCACCTCCTCTTGTCGGACTGCCATGCTTCCAGAAGGATTCCTTCATTTTTAGTATTGTTATGCCCTGTCATGGTAATCGTGGAAGGCAGGAACTCGGGAGAAAGGGAAAAAAAGGAATACGTGCAACTTCTGCCAGATTAATTTCTTTTCAGGCTGGTGGAGAGTTTAAAAAAAATTTTTAAAGCATGATTCACTTCCTATTATTCACTGTGAGATCCATTCAATTACTGCTCTAACAATACATTGGAGCAAGGATAGCTCTCAGACACGGGAAAGGTCAGTCTGACCTCTGCTTCTAAAGTCTGCCTAACACTTGCTTCCAGATCATTCTCTTCCAAATGCAATGGCAGAGAATGCACACACAAGTCCAGAATGCAACTTTGCAGCTGAGGACCCACTCGCTCCAGGTGAGAGGAGCTGTGAACTTTAAAAAGAGAAATTACAGAGGATATTTCCATAATACTTGTTGTTAGAAATTAACTTGATTTGAGAAGCTTGTCTCCAGAAACAAAACCACCTTTCCAGTTTCCTAGCTTTTTAAAATGCAGTTTGCTGTGGTCTCCTAAAGTAATTATTCCTATGGTTAAGCACTAGCTTCAATAGCATCCAACAGGTCTTGTGGCAAAAAGAGCTCACAGAAGAAAAACTACCAAAATGTGCTGGGAAAGGGAAAAAAAAAAAAACCAAACCAATTGTATTTTCTAGTTCCTTCAGTCCTAAAAGGAACATACCTTGTGATGGATCTTCCCAGGCTGGGAAGGTGCTGGGGGAAGAAGTCTCTTGCAGCAAGTCTTCCACATAAAAGAGTTTAGGTCAGAGACTTAGGGGTCAACTTCTGAACAAACTAGGACAGATAAAGATGTTGATGGAGGACTATGAGGATAATCTCTCAGAGGGAGGCAGAGAATAGATACACCAAGGCACCAAAAAACATACTTGCAATTTTGCAGTTGTCTCATAATATGTTCCTGTCTTGGGGCAGGGGGGCCGGCTACAAAAATAAGGGTCAAGTTTTTCTTTTCCAGTGGTGAACCAGCATAGAAATCTGAGGATAAAGACTGAACAAAGGAGACAAACACCATTTCACCTTGTGGATTTCAGTTTCTGGAGCCTTCTCCAGCCCTCACCAGCACAGTCCTCTCTCTCTTTACTGAATTCCATTGTTACCATGATCCCCATCCTTCCAGAGCTTCCTGGCCTCCCACCTTGCCTCCTGGTCCTGCTCCATCTTGTATTTTCACTCTCACTCATGTCCCAAACCACCTATGTCCCACAACCCATCCAGACTCTGAAGCCAAAATACAAAACTAAAATTGGTATAATTATCTCAGTGTAAGACAAACCTGCTTCTCAAGGAAAGAAACTGGTTGTGTTAGCATGATAGATCATATTCTACGAGTCTCCGACAGCATTTAGATTTTTGGCAGGGCAGATGCAAGAACAATGCTGACTTCAAACAGAAGAAGACAAGCATGTACCATCTGACAGCTACAAATGATAGACATAGTTTTGTACGCTCTGCCCTGATCTGTTTTCATGCACATGTGCCCATTCTCCTTTGAAGCTAACAGGCAGCCCCCCACAAGAAGAACAATAATACACTTGAGGCAATCAGAGAAGCTCCTGTGTTTTGACAAGACTGTGTGTCTGTGCTGTCTTGTGTAAAACATCTTCACAGCTGGATTCAAATTACCCTGCCTATAAGGTTACATGGGTCACCCCGCTTCCCGAGCACACGAAGTGTGTTTCAGGGTGCACCTGGATTAAAACAAAAACTGAAAAGTGCTTTTTGCCTGTACCAAATGGGAGTGTCTGTTAGCAGGAGCAGCTCTCCAGCCCAGAGGCTGGGAAGGCCATGACTGACTGGGTGTCTAACAGGAAATGGCATTTGACTGTCTACCCTGTCCCTTCTGAAGGGCTGCAGCGTGAAGCAGCCAAAACTCTCCCCTCCAAAGACAAAATCCATCAGTTTCATTACACAGCATCCTCCTTCAGTTTGAAAGACCAAAGCCTCACTGAGTTTATCAAAACGCCTCTTCTGCTTGGCAGGTTGGGATACAAACCACCATACATATATTAGAGACTACTGACAGTTCAAGGGAAACATAAATAACAAACAATTCCACCTGAAAGGATATTTAAGGGTTCTAGCATTCCCCATGCATCTGACCACAGTTTGGCTGTTAAATTATTAATATTGCAAAGGACATTTGCAAAACAATTGTACCTGATTTAAGAAGCAAGCTTCAATCTTCTGCTGCTGCTGATTCCCTCCCCTGTAGTTACACTCCTGCATTTTGACACAGTCATTATTTCAGTTCTAACCAATGATGCCACTAAGTGACATCTACGACTTCAGGTGAGGAATTTATAACAGCAGCCACTCATTACAGCAGCACAAAACTTTGGAAAAGGGTTAGAGAATTTTTTTTTTCCCTTCACATTTCAACCCATTTTAGTGCTTTAACCCACTTAGTCTCGATCGTGATCTGGAGTCCAAGGGCAGTTGTTGCATTGTGCTAGGCTGCAGCACAAGATTAGAGGAAACTACTGAGTTTCAAGCGACTGTTTTAAAAGTCATGACTTCGACCAGTGCTCCTCAAATCTCAGCTAGGAAAAGCCAAAACTACAGCATCCAAAGATTAAAGATTTCCACTTACTCCCTGAATAAATACAGCATAAAATGCTCTAACACAAGCTGCTACTGTGCTGTTCTCCATGCTTCGGTTTTGATCCACAAGGATCATTTCGTACAAAGTTCATTTATTCAGCTCAGTCAAGGGTCCAACATATACTTAGTTCCAAGTTGTTTTCCAGTATGAGATTTTTTACTAAAAATAAAACTCAAATGGATGATTAAACCTGTGTCACATACTTCAAATATCAGTGTTTACCACTGCCTTGTAAGGACAAGAAGCTTTCCAGCTCATTATAGAATGTTCAGTGCTGCAAATGAAAATTTTAAAGCATTCATACATCAAAGAATTTCTTATCTTATTTCTAAAATAACAGAAGTACTCAGACCAGACACATGGACATTTGAAGAATATGGAATTTTCTAATCCACACCAGTTGTTTAAAGTAGTCAGAATTAGCAGACCCAGCAATCCACCTCAGTAGTAAAAACTGCTGTAAAAATCTTTGTAAGTTGTTATAAAATGGCCTAATTATCAGAAGATTCCTGTACAGTATTTGGATGAATCAAAGACAGATAAAGGCTTAACCCAAGGTTTTCATAGGGCAGTAAACCAGCATTTATCAACAAGTTTAATGTAGATGACCCCCAAAAAAATAGGAAAAGGAAGAAAAACATAATCAAAAAACTATTTAGAAATCATCAGCAGGAAAAACTCAAAGGCAACTGTATGTATTTCACACCCTCAGGTGTTTTTAATATTAAAACCAAACAGAGCTGAAAGTAAATTGAAAGGGTCTTAACTTCTTAGACACCAGCCAAATATAATAAGACTTTATTGCACTACTTACACAGCACTGCATCATGGAGTAGATCCCTACATGTTACTCATTTTTTGTTGTTGTTAAATTGCTTCAAAGTCAAACCAGTGGTGAGAATTTCGGTTCACCTCTGAAAGCTAAACCCACAGCTAAACAAGCAGAGAAGCGAACAAAACCAAATAAAATCACCTTCTATGTTTGGAACTACCTCACAAAATGAAACAACACCTTCCTTAGTAGATGCATACATTTCACATCAAATTAGATCTCTACACAGTCTGTCTGATTCCATGTTTTAGTATTTAGGAAAGCAGTACATAAATATTTAGCACATTTGAAAAACACACACATCAAATTTTGTGAAATGTGTTTAGAGAGCTTAAACAAACAATACTGGTCATAAATTTTGGTTTGCTTTATTCAAGCCAATGTGTTCCTCTTCACACCCTACCAATTACACATCATCCAGATTGTTCCTGTTTGCTCACACACATTTCTGCACATGTGTATGCAAATGCCTAAATGGAAGTTTGTGCTATATTCAGGAGGTTTGTGATTTCATAACAACTGCTTCTAATCACAGTTATTACCATTATTTATTACTCTGCTCGTACCCCAGGTGTGCACGGTGCCTTACAGGCAAACAAGACAGATGTCAGAGCCAGACAGATGCCAGCATCAGCCTTCACACTGCTGAGGAGACAGCAAACACTGACACAGAGACAGGACTGACAGTGCGAAGATCTCTTTTGCGAGCAAAAAAATATGTACATAAAACTAAACGCAGTTTTAACAAATTAACTTTGTTCCACAGCACACTTTATCTGCTTAGTCACTACAGCAAATACTTGCAGTGCTCCAAAGGGAACAGGCGACAGTGGCTCACTGAGGTAGGACTTTTGCTTCCCACACCCCTACTGTAACTCAGAATTCCAGTTTCTCACTCACAAAAGTTCCTAGTGATATAACTGAGGTGAAGCCACGCACACTGCAGTCACACTCAAAGACTAGAGGAACACCCACTGCCCTGTTCTTTAGAGGTGTCAGAATTGGACACCTGGTTTAACAGGTGTAATAAGATTTTTTAAATGTATTTCGCTAATGACCAGGGCCTGGAAGGAAGCAGTGCACTGTGTCTTCTTATGATACCTGACTTTGGAAGCACCCATAGGTGGCCTATAAGACAAATTTGTATCTTCTCCTCTGATCCGTTCAGCCTCGAAGGCAGGGAACAGACACAGATCTCATTTAATCTAACACCAACACCCTGTTCTCCAGAAACTGCCAAATTATCTGAAGACACCCTAGAACTCTGGAAAACAGTGGTTTTGGCTTATGGCTCTTCCCCAAGTCAAGCAGTCAAGAGCAAGAGCTTAGAGGGAGGACTGAGTTTCGCTGTAGCAAACGTGCAATGCACTCACCCACCCGCCCGCCTCTCCATGGGCAGTGCAGCACCAAGCCTCCCCCAACACTGCAGGAAACAGCCATCCCCAAAGGCCTTTGCTTCCAGTATCTCTTCCCTTCAGAAAACAAACACCTTGAAAGAGCAAAACAGTCCCTCATCCTGCCAAGTAGGCAAGCGTATGCCACTCCTCAACGCAATTATTTATACTCTTGTCCACATTACCACAAATGTAATGGTGACAACAGAAAGCCCTAGCATAGCCTACCCTCACTTTTAAAAGATGTACAGAATAATACCAGCCATACATTTCTAAATAAAACCAACACAGTACATCTCACCCTCCTTTTAATTTTACAGATGATCAAAAACTATTGTTGGGTTGGGATTTTCTGGGTTTTTTTCAGTGAGCCTCTAGCAGCATACTTTCTAACCACCACAGGTTCTCCTTCTATTGTGGTTATAGAAAAGCAGTGTTTGGGTAGGTTATTTCTTCTTTCTTTGTTTAATACCTTACAATGATGTTTACAGTAAGAATTTCAAATAAAAATAAAATTTTATTGGGCTGTATTATAAAAATCTTCCAATAAAGCGTCCTTGCCTGAGGCTGAGCATTTACCCTGGCTTTTATTGCCCTCCAGATTTTTACAAGATACTTGTCCAGCCTGCATCAAAATCACACCAGTGAATGCACAGCAGCTGATGATCAAGATTAATTCCTTTGTTCCTTGTAGCTGAACAATATTTTGATTTAAATGGGTTGTGGTGTGCAAGTGATCTATAAAATGACTTTGTAGCAGTATTATTAAGTTGGAGAAGTTTCAAAAGCCAGTGTCCTCTTTTGTATCCCTTCCTAGTTCAAACTGCTATTTCCAAACACATCTTTCCTTTTTGGCATGATGAGCAAGTCAGACTTGGAAGGATATTTTCTTTGTCTTTCTTTCCCTGAGACTGAACAAGGTAGTGAGTGAGCCAGCATCCCTGTGCTCTGTGTGTTCTGAACAGAACACACACGAGTGCAAGGATAGCGCGTTCCCCGGAAGAACGAGAGAGAAAGACAAAAGAAGGAAAGAAAAAAGCTAATGTTATGTCCGACACGTTTGCCATTTCTAACTTGAATGGCTGTAATAAACCACTTGTTATTTAACATTCTACAGCTGGAAATATTTGACATTTCTCCCCTGTTGAAAGAATCCTCCTATATTCTGCTATTCCTCTCTATGATCCATGCAGTTAAATTTCCAGTGGAAGTTACTTCGAGAACTGGCAAAATTTGCTTTCACTTACGGCCTTCAACTGCTCTACATGTCCCAGTGCAGTGGCCAGACCTACACGAGCTCCCTGCTCCTCCCTACCCACACCAAGGGTGTAGAGAGCTATCAAGAGTTCCCTGGAGAGAGGTCAGCACCACATTATGCTGCCTAAGGTGAATACAATAATTCTATTGCACAGGATGTCAGGATTTTTTATTTAGGATTGCCAGAATTCCACTTGCACAGCCATCACCAGAAGAGGCACAGAAAAACTCATGGCTTTTACGTTCTTTGACACATAACTACCAACTTTATCAGGAGAAATAACAAACAAGCCTGGAGCTGCTCAGAGTCCAAAATTTAAACCATTTTCTGAAGATACTGGGACATTCATTTAAATGGTGTGAAAAAATTGAGAACACCTCAAAGAACAAAGAAATTATGCAGTCGTATCTCATCTAAGAAGCAAGTAGTGTTATTACTTGGAAATTTTACTTGTGGATCTCATTCAGTATTTTCTGTAGTCTCTAAAATTAATTCCCACACAAAAGAAAAACCAAAACAACCAAACAAAGAAAAAGCCAACAGTAAAATAAAGCCTAATTAACTATCCCCATCTGTTCCCCATCTTTAACTGAAGCTTTTGATTGCCAGACCCTTTAGGAGCGATTCAAACATTGCCATTAGGTGTCTCATGACATTTGAGATAAAACACGGGGTCTGCAAGTGACCCCTGCCTGTTTTGTGGTGGCCTAATGGAAGAAGATGTAGATGGCCTCTGCAGACATCCCAGACACCTACAACCAGCTATTTTTAAGTACAGAGTTACTATCTCCATATTTTCACAGGTTATGCAAAACCAGTTCAACCTGAACCTCAGTTCACAGAGCCATAAATGACAAAACTCCAGTCTATATGCCACAGCTTGATTAAACAGTGGCATTAATCATGCACTCGAAGCACTCTCTAACTTAAGGATCCATGGAAATCCAAATTAAGATGGTGATGGAAAAAAATACTGTCATTAATAATGTAAAGTAAGGGATAATTAGTGCTCTCCAATTACTTTCAGAATAACATAATATTTTTCTAAGTGTACTTAGAAAGTAAATTATTGGGAATGTATGAATTTACTTTTTTTGGTCTCAAAATGAACCAACTCTATGCAAAATTTTTAAGTTACAAAGAGTCAATCCCCACTTGCTCCCTCATTGGGAAAAACCAAATTTGTCAAATGTTCAAACTTCCAGGGTTTCATCAGATTCTAAAGCAGAAAAATCTCTCCCATGACAGAGGAAAAGTGCAAAGTTGTCATTCTATGATTCACCGCTCTTTAACAGCAGAAGAAGAACTGAAAGGTGAAGAAAGGTTGGAAAACCAGTCCAAGTAGAGTCAGTACCACATCACATTGTTTCCACCTCTACAGACCCATCTTTCCTCTCATTTTCTCACTATATGGTGTAGACCTAAAGACTTATTTCTTATTAAAGAAAGAACATACTCTTGTTCAGTGAAGAAGAGGAAAGGAGCACATTCTAGACTGGCTGATAACCCAACTAACAGAAATAAAAAGAAATGCTAGATTGTCTTGAAGCTATGCACATCTTCTGAATCCCCAGTGTCTGAACATTCAGGACCTAATCCATCACTAGCTGCAGTCCTTTGCTAATCATTTTATTACACTGAAAGAGCCTCTTCAAACCAAAAATTAAGGGTTTTCCCTCCAGCAGAGTCATTTTTCATTTGTATACTTTGATGACTACTTGCTTAATGAATCAAATCTGACTTAAAAAGAACAACTGTTCTGTTTACTTCTTTCTGGTACCTCTGTAGCACTCACTTCTGACAGAAAGGTAGCTGTCACATCTCCATCTGTACAACATGAGGGCAGAAATCTCTAGCCCTGTGTCTGGTGGTTTAATCCTGATGGTCAGAGAGCAAAATAATCATAGACACAAAAAATGACTATTCCCCCACCAAGCTTTTTGATAGTCTGAGCAGACACTTCAAAGTAATTCAAATACACAGAGAATTTGGCATTATTCATGTTTGACTATTTTCAGCTGGGTCACTTTTATAATCTAATCAGCTAAACTTTGTCTTCTGAAATCATTTTCAGAATAAGAAATACAGATTTCTCTGTATTCATTCCACAAGACGAGCCATGTGTCAGCTCAGAGAGTCTGTGGATAACAGGGGATAAATTGCTGCCAGGCTGTGGGCAGAGCTGCCCTGTGGCAGTGTCAGAACGGTCTGAAGGGCAGCACAGTGACCAGAGGTGCCCCTCACAGCTGGGCTGGCTGATCTAAAGGGTCTTCTACAACACAAAGGATCCTATAATACTAATATTGCCAATATAGTCTAATTCTGACCCCAAAAATTCTGGCATGCCAGGCTCCTAATTCTCTTGAGGTGACTTCCATGCAAATTTGTGATGACTTTTAAGCCAATTTGGGATAGATGAAAGAAGTTTGATTGACAGTGATGTCTGTGTTTTGCAGGGGACACTGGCAGGGCAATTGAAGCTGGAACAGCATGAAGACTGCCTCGTTTGTTCAGATAAGCTTATTTCTGGGACAAAAGATTAGTTCCCTCTAATGCCCCATACTGGTTTCTCTAAACCAGGATTTGGGAGGTATTAGCCACTATGTAAATAGCCCAGCAGATTTTAACTCAACATGTTAGTGGATGTAGGAGGCACACTGCCCTACCTACACTGGAAAAGGCAAAGAGAGAGTTATTCACGTTAACCTGTCTCTTCCACATCCTAGACAACACAACTCTTCCTGAGTTTTCCTGGTAATGGCTGAACAGACAGCTGCCCACCAGAAAGCTAACTTTCCATCTAGTCATTTTGCATTTTTTCAGCAACAGGTTAATTACTACCACATTACATAAAGAAAAACCCTCCCTAGCTTGAAATTCAAAATGTATCTATTGTGCATATATAAAAATGTATTATCACAAATCAAATCACATAGACTAAAGCATTATTAATTATGGCAGCATATCTTCTAATGATGTTTAAAATTCACAACCCTGTCCCATCTGTTTTTCTCCAAAGTCAATGTAACTGAATTTTCTCTCCATATACTTCACTAGAGAAATTCCTTTCATTCTAATGAAAAAAATCTCTGCCCTTAAAAACTGGTAGATGCTTTTTAAGCAAATGCACTAATAGCCATGTCTGCTTCTCAAAGCATGAGTTTCAGTTTAGTGGGGTTCTTTTAGCACTGATTTTTATCCTTTAAAATTCATTGATTTCCCTTTTTTTTTTTTTTTTTCTGCTGACTTTTACAGCATAAATGTCATTTTCAGATAAAATAATTGAACCCAGTAATCCATGCACACACTGGAGAAAACTTTTGACTGATTTCAACATGATATATCACAGTCTCATAAAAACCTAATTATATTTCTTTGACAGACAAGTTCCTTTTCCTTAGTCTGATTCAGGTAGTATACAAAACACAAAGTTTATACTGGGGAAGAGTGACACTGGTTGCTGGTTGCCATGGAAATAATAAATGATGAACGTGGTAAACAGTGCCCGCCCTTCGGCGCACAGGTAACTGCATGCAGCACACCATTCCCACCAGCATGCAGCCGCCAGGGAAGGCACCAGCACTGAATTTTTCCTGAGACAAACACTAAAAGAAACTGAAGTCCACATTGCCACCAGGCAGACAAGCTAAAAGCGGTTTTTATTTCTCGTATGCATCTAAATTTAATACCTGTGCAATTCCATTCCTCTAACACACCTCATTAGTGCACAACATGGATGAAGCCATGAGATCTCTCTCCTGCCATGTGTATACCTGGAAATTTCTTATTTTGCTCATCAGATATCAGATTAGGCCTTGAAGTAATTAGATTATTGAGCACAAGCCCTATTTTTGGTGTGCTTTCTGCAAAAGGCAGTGACGGATGCTTTATGGAAATAACAAGTTCGTCTGTTTACTGTACAGTCACTGAAACATCTACACATCTCAGCAGGGGGAAAGCAACTTCTCAGCCTGCTTGCACCTCTGTCAACCTTCATTTTTATTGCTTTGGGTCCCTGTCCCCTCTGCCAAAGCTGTTCCACTGCAGTGAAAAGTAGGCAGGATACATCCATCCAAAGAGACAAAGAACACACAGTCATTTTAAGCCATTAGGAGGCAAAGCTCTGTTTTGAGAAAAGGCACGAGTGATTCCAAGTACAAAGCCTGCTCAGTTTCCTCCTCACCAGGACGTGACACCAGCCCCAGGCCTGCAGCCACAAGTGTGCCCTGTCCCCTTGGGCCATGGGAGCAATGCAGTGCCCAAAGTCACAGCCCTGACTGGCACGGGCAGCAAGGCAGCAGCGAGGCTGTGCCTCTCCGAAAGCACTGCTTTGGTGTTGCCCTGGTTTTTGCTAAGCCTTCTGTTTTAACCTTGGAGTCAGAATTATCTCACACAGTTTCATGTAAATAATAGCCAATGTTTCCCTAACGGTATTTTCTGGTTTTCATTCCTTTTGTGATAAGAGAACTTTGATGAGCATCTTTTTTCTCCAGTGGGATTGAGAAGGAAGTGACATGTCCTCCAATCCCTTGTGGAGTTGAGAATTGTATAAAATGTGACATATGTCAATAAAAAGGGTCTTTCCCCTCCTTTCTGCTAAACCTGGCAGGTGTGAGAGCGTCTTTATTGTGTTTTCCCAGACACACTTTAGGACCCCAAAACAGGCCTAAGCGGGCATGGCCCAAATGCCCAGTTCTGTGAAGACAGGGACATTCTGGGCATGTGCTACAAGGGAACATTTTGTTCCTGGCAAACTGGTGAAAACATCGGGAGCTTTCAGTGTGTACTCCTGACCCAGCAGCTATTCTGCCGTGTTGACTCCATCCAGTCGAGAGATTTCTACTCAGGCTTTAAAAATATTCAAAAACCACTGGAAGTTAAGGCTGGAACCTTATTTATCTGCTTCATTGGCTCGGTTATGAGCTTAACTGGAGCTTTATGAATGATGTCAGTCCTTCCTGGAGAAGGCAGAGAGGTTGTACAGGGTGTTCAGTTGGAGCAGCTGCTTTTTCAATCAAGAGCTACTTAATTAAGCAGAGAGGAAGAATACATAATGTAGAGAAACAGGCTAGCTAGGGGTTTTAGCCAGGCATTAAAAAATAAGTGAGCTTGCAAGAAAAATATAGCCACCTATCTCCTTTGTTTTAAGCTGGTTTTCTAAAGGAAACCTAGGAGTGCTGTGAAGCATGTTAGAAGCACAACATTCAAGACATAAGGAAGGACACTTCTGGGAAAACAGTCGATAGTGCACTGTGATCAGGAATGCCTGCTCCATGAAATTTCAGGACAACAATTAATGTTCACTTCCACAAACATATAGCTCTTTAAAGCAAATGAAGCATGAAGGAAACCCAATTGCACTAAGTACAGGAATGATCTGAACATACAACAAAAGTCAGTGATCTTGCTGTGCGATAGTGTCATGCTCTGTGCCTCCAACCAGATTATGGGAGTGTTTAAATCTATTATCACTTTTTAAACACCCTCTTCTACATTTAATTTCATTGATACATGAGGAGAGGTCTCTTCTCGTTCTTAATGAATTCAGCAGTTTTACTATTACTGATGAAATGCCTACAGATTCCCAGAGCCCAGGCAAGCAAGAAATCAAATGATCGCAGTAGGTGCAGCAGGCTCTGATCTGCCTCCAGGCATTCGCAAGCCTCTTATCACTGGAAATGCCTGCTTCAGGTTGCTCCAGAGTATAGTTAAATCCTGCATTTTCATCACAAGCTCACCTAATCTGGGCTCGCACATGGCATGCAGTTCCTCCTCTGTCATGGTGGCTTAGGTGTGCTTTTTGGGACATTAGCATGAGCTGTGACATGTGAACTGAAAACACAGGTGGCGATTATGGCTTGTCCCCACAAACTGCTCAGGCTTGTTTATACTAACAGGGTGCTCAGCTCCACTCACATCTTAGTACCCGAGCCCCCTGAAGCTAAAAAAAACCAACTCTAACTACACTGTAACCCACATTGCATATACGCCATGAAAAGAAATAAAGGAGCAATTCCTGCAGCATTAGTCTCCCTTACAGGAGAACAGGCATAACCAAGCAAAGAGAACTTTCAAAAAGGGTGAACCTATAAGTAAATTAATGCAGGAAAATATTAAAAACTATACCACACCATTATTGCCATGACCTTTCCGTATAAAAGGACGTTTTAGAGCAGACTATCTTCCTCTCTACAGAGCTGGCATAAAAAGGCTGTCTGTGGCTTTTTAAAAGTTTTATACATCATAGACTTAAACTATATTACAACTATTTCTAGACAAATTAACATCTGGACTGCCTCTGCCTGTATAGCCGTCATTCAATAATGCACAGTTGTTACAATTTCTTTCTCTACTGTAAAAACTGGAAAAAACCCATAAACCTCAAAGAGAGTAGACACATCACTTCTTTCAAGTTTTAATATCTGCTTCAAAATCACCAGTGAGGTAGTCATGGTCCAGACTATTTTGACAACAATTTATCCCAAATTTACCACTTTGAAATTGTCTACCCACAATCAGCTCACATTCACCCCTCAGAGCTGACTGCTCCTGAATAATTTCAGGTATTTCTAAGTCTATTCCACATCTCACAGTCATCTCACAGATGACTCAGTTTCGGTGCCTATCAATGGCTTCAATTGTGCAGATTATGAACAGAACCGTAAAATTAACATTACCAGCTGAGAATCTATGGAACGGATAAAATCACTTTGATGTAATGGTGAGTAACCACTGCTGAAACTCACCACAGGAACTGGCAGGGAGGGATGGGTTAATCACACATAATTCCACTGAGTATTACAGAAAATACCCATCAGCCCTAGCAAGCAGCAGTTTCCCGTGCAGCTGACTCTCTTGGAAGAACCTGCAAGGCCATACAGGGGTCCCAGTGCTTTGCTGCCCCTCGACCCCCGCCAGCATCTCAGCTCCAGCTCATTTGGAGGCTGCTGAAAGGAGCCTGGGCTGTAACGTGCACTTGTATTGCCCTGTTTTTTACTAAAGCCTTCTGTTTTAACCTTGGAGTCGGAATTCTTTCCCACACAGTTTCATGTAAATAATAGCCAATGTTTACTTAACGGTATTTTCTGGTTTTCATTCCTTTTGTGATAAGAGAACTTTGATGAGCATCTTTTTTCTCCAGTGGGATTGGGAAGGAAGTGACATGTTCTCCAATCCCTTGTGGAGTTGAGAATTCTATAAGACGTGACATATGTAAATAAAGTTGGCTTTTTCCCTCCTTTCTGCTAAACTTAGCAGGTGTAAGAGCATCTTTATTGTGTTTTCCCAGACACACACTGGCTTAGCCAAGCTATGGGCACCTGCCCAGCACAAGGTCCCTCACTGGCTTTACTCTACCAAGAGCCATAAAAAAGGGATGGGCACCAGTTACTCCAAGGAAGCACAGAGGGGTTTTCACATTCATCAAGAAAGCAGGAGCTAACAGCTACAGGCTAAATGACAGCCTTGGTGAAGCCTGTGTGAGTTCTGCCATCTTTCCCACACACCCGTGAACGCATTTCTGATGTGGCCTGTACCACCAGCCTTGTTTCACAGCTTCTCCAAAGGAAGAGGCTGCAGAGTACACTGGGTGCTGACAAGCAGAAATGCTGCAGTCAATATTCACTTTGGGGAACGTTCTTCCAAGCATAGACCTAAGAAAAATGTAGAGATCTACAGAAAGACTGCACAGCTACCTGAGAATTCCCTGGTTCTCTGGCATGGCCCTGCCTCACCGTTTTTAACCAGGGATGCAGCAAAATGCCTATGGCTTGCTCTCCTCCCTCCCTATGGAACACAGGGCTCTGAGACACGATCACCTCACCTCACACCTATGATGTCATACCGCCCTCTGGTTGCTCACTGGCAGGGGAGATCCCTGAGGTATTTTTTCTCTTTGCATTTCCTAATATCAGTATTATCCTTTTTAGCTTTATGACTTTGTGCAGTCTGTATTTCTAGTCACAACCATCCAAGAATAAGGACTCCAAAACCCACAGTGCCTACTGGAAAAATGCAGATAGGTATGGAAGACAGGCAAAAATATTTTTACCTTTAGCTTATCTCACAGTTAGATTTCATAGCATTGAAGTTTTTCACCTCCCTAAAAATCGTATCTCACAGGAGATACTCATGTTAAATAAACAAGCAAATAAGAGTTACAGCAATCACATTCTGTTATAACTCCTGGAGCTCGAATGGGAAGAGAAGGAACCAAATAGCACAATACCCTTGATGAATTCACAGAGCTTGACAATACACTGCTGACAAGACAGGGGCCTTTGAAAAGACCAAAACAATTCCTCTGATGATAAGAACCTGAATTTTACTGCATCTTCAACACTCCATCCCAAATGGCCACTTTTAAAATGCATTAAAATTTATAGTAATAATGCCTTGCTGCCCATTCCTCTACTTATAAAGCACAGAGCAGTCATCTAAATCTCCCATGATAACATCTTCAAGATAGGAGCTTATCAGCAGTACAGAGAAGGAAAAATCCCGTGGGTTGGGATTACACTTTTGATTATAAATTTCCTGAGAAAGATGTCATCAATCTACATTCTTTATGAACTCTACCACATGAAAGTACACTTTTACTCTAATAATAGCTATCAGGTTTTGTGCAAGCAGCACCTGCAACAATTCTCCTACATGGAAAAGAAGAAGTTGTTTAATACAAGCCCGCAAAAGAAAATCAGTCAGCATTATTTTTTTTGTCATGAAGCCGGTTTATTTTTATCTTTCCATTGTCATCAGCATACCAGCTGTTACACATCCCTTAAAGGAAGATTAGAGATTAATAGCCCCATTTTCAAAATATATTGGAGTACTTACTTCCTTACTCTATAATACATATATATCAACACAGGAAAAAAATGGAAGGCCTATTTCTAGACGTCTCACAAAACAGGTGATGGAAAAAGTTCATCAGGCTCTTCCCAGGCACTTTTGTTAGAAATATGTCAGTTCCACATTTTCCATCTTGGCTCCCATTCGGCTTTTCTGTAGAGAGCAATGGCAAAGGTCACAGTAAATTACAAGTGACTCAGAGCAGGAGAAAGTTCAGGAGCCCCTAGGAGGAGGCCAGCTGCCTGTTTCAGAGGCTGGGCAGGTGCCTCAGCCTGGTTTTTGAGGCAGGAATGGGTACTGCACACAGTGAGGGCCTGTTCAGGTACCCACTAACCCACATCATTCTGCATTACAGACACACGCTAAGCTACCCTTCACAACAAAGCCAGCAAAGAAAATAAGACTGGTTCCAGAAAGACCTCTCAGCTCTCTGACCTATCCATACCACTTTCAGCACAGCAGGTTACCCCTTCCTCTTGAGCCACTGCTGGCATTCCTATCTCAGCCCCCTTTGAAACCAACAATTTTCCACGTGACATCGTACAGAAAACTTTGCCAAAATCCAGACGTGTAAGAACCACTGCATTTCTTGTACCTAAGCAATTAGTGGGCTTACCAAGGAAAGATCCCACATTAGTTTAGCACACATTGCCTTCAGAAATGTGATCTGTTTTCATACAATTTTCTTTTCCTTGTATGCATAAAAAGGTATGTAAAACTCCTTAAAAAATAATGCCCAAAATACACTCCCCCTCCTCTAAATTCTTACTGTCATTTCAAGGTAGACTTATAAAGTCTGTCCTTCTCTGGATTACTATTTCTCTCTCCTCCTTGTCCCTCCACCACAGGAACCTCTAAAGTGATTATTCATCCAAGCTAATGTGTATGTGTGTTGTTGCTTTAAAGAATTCCAATACTTCCTCCTTGTTAAAGTTCTTGAGCTGTTCAGTTCATCAGCACTTGAGACTTGCCTTTTTTACTTTCTCAGAATTACACCTTCACTTATTTTTTTTTTATTTTCACCTAATTTTAAATAAGTTGATTTATGTTCTTGCTGTCCAAGCTTCTTTCTTTACCTAATTCCTTTGTAATATATTTACTATTACCAGAAGAAGATCTGGAGTATTTTGTTGGCCCAGTGCATCTGTAAGTAACGTCATGTTTCTTTGGATAAAACACACCATATGATTCTAACTACTGTCTTCTTGCAGTTTGGATGGAGCTCAGAGATCCAAACACTACCTGCTTCATCTTGATATGGCCAAGAAAAAGTGAAAAATACCGACAGGAGAATGAGAGACTCTGTATTGCTTTAAACTAAGAAACTATGAAGATCAGAGAAAACTTCCGGAGGAGATTGGCGAGTGTAACACATTGTGTAAGCTCTGGGCTCAGGGCCAATCACCAGTTAAATCTGTGCCCTGGGCTTCAGTTGGCCAGGCCAGAAATAGTGATGCTATTCTCGGGAAGGTGCAGCTGGCTCCTTTTCTGTGACTCTGGTCACTAGCAGATTGCATAAAGGGAGTAACACAATTAGCACAACAGGCTGGGCAAGGATGCTCAGCACAAGGATCACCTCAGTTTCTGCACTTGGCCAGGAAACCTCAGGCTTCAATTTCCTTCCAGTAATCTTTGGGCAGTGACACTTCCAGTGTTACTTCAAAGAAGTTTTGTGCTGCATCAACACACAGTCAAAGCCAGTTTTCATTTCTTTCTTTGATACTTTGGTTCTATGCAACCATGCATTAAAAGAGATTGAAATACAGGACTTGGTGTTTCCTCTCTGCTGTCCTTGAGAAACACTTAGTTACCTCTTGTTAACATGGCTTTGCAGCAAGATGCTTCCAAAACAAATCTACACTTTCAATTCATGTTATTTATTAAAGTACGCTTCAAAGAAATATTTTATAGTACTAGTATTTTACAGATTCTAACTCTTAACAAAAAGTATCAGAGGGTTTTTAGAGTGATCACTCTGTCACCTGACAAGTCAGATGATTCTCAAACAGGAGTAAGAGAAGCAAAAACCCTCCCCGTCGCCCCCCCATCAGAATAAATTCAGCGTTTCTTTTGTATTTACTTCTAAACAAATGTTTATGTAGTTTTTCTACTACCTTGAGTTATGAAATTACTCTGAAATAATTAATTAGGAAGGCAGTAAGAAAGTCCTCATACCTGCATAACTCTATACTCAAAGCTACAGGTGAAAAACCATAATCTAATCCCCTATTTGCTCTTTTTAAAAACTGAAGCAAACAAACGCTTTCTGAAAAAGCAATATATGGACATGGCAGGGGAATGCTTAATATCCAGCCAAACTATTCTTGACTCATGCTTTACTGTGTGCAGATATAAGTGATAAGATACTCAGAAAAAAAGTAATAGCCATTTATCCTTTCAAAAGCACAGTTCCTTCATCCTGTGCAGTTCAGTGCACAGCAACATAACTCACAAGTACAACACTTACCTTGATCTCAGCTAGATCAGTACATCAGCAGCCCAGGAGATCAGCACCGACAGTTATCAGGCATCTACATGATGACCATATTTCACAGAGGTGCTCACAATTTATCCCACACATTTTCCAGCATGCAGACTGAAACAGCATCATTTCTCTACCTGAACTGCTCTTAGCAAGCTAGGAAGACTTTCAAAGTTGAAAGCAAATAATTTGAAGGCAGTCCTAGGACGTAAAATACCATTTCCCAAATACTAGGAGCATTACTGCTACAGAGTGAAATGCTTCCACAGGAAAACTCTAACACAGCAGATCTGATGCAGCAGTGAGCTGGGATGAGAGTCTACCGTGGCACTGCAGTGTGCATTTCACAGGTCTGTCTAGACCAGGAGGGAAAAGAATGTGTTTAGTGAAAAAGCAGCTTCTGCTATCCTGGATTGCACTTTTGTTCTCAAGCAGCAATGCAGCAGCATTTTCTTGAGAGATCATACACATGCAAGCACCAGATCTCACAATGACCAGCCTTCCACATCCAATTTGGAAGATCAGCAAGGGTGAGTAGCAGTGAGAGTACCAGTATTGAAAGAAGCAATTTCTATAAGAAGCCAGCTGCAGATGAGCTGGAGCAAGTCCTACAGTACAGCACTTGTGTACAACTGTCACCTGTGCTGCAATTCCTGACCTGCTGTATCTGACCTGATCCAGGAAAAGGGAAAAGTGAAATCAGGACAATAAACCAAAAAAAAAACCAAAACAAACCAAAAAAAAAAAAAACAAAAAACCAAAAAACCAAAAAAACAAACAAACAAACAAACAAAAAAACCCCAAACTGGTAACAGAAAGACAAATAAAAATGTTAAAGAACATATAAGAAAGGACAGGAGAAATATCTCACCTTTTTTTCCCCATGATAGGTCCTACTCACTGTTTACATATATGAGATGCATATTTGATACAATTTTACTCTTGGCGGTCTCTTCATGCATCTTTATTGGAAGTTTGCCAAATATTTACAAATAGTAATTCAGCCATCCCACACCCTTTCCTGACATGTTGCTTTTGTTCTTATTTTTCCTCAGAAGTAATTTTCTTCACTACAATTAAGGTAGGACATCATTAGAGACCCTGCTAATAAATCTTTGAGAACAAGATCACTTCTCAGTACAGTTTGTGCAACCCAGGAAAGGACACTTCCTTAGTTTCAAAGGAGAATTTATATCATTGTAAAAGGGCCATGAAAAGAACACAAGACAACCACCTGAACAGAATGATTTGTGATAGAGTACAAACTCCAAACACCAGGATGAAGACAACTCCATGGATTTTCAGCAGTAATGTTGGAAATAAGCTTAAGAACAAAAAATGTTCTTTTGTGACCTTTGCATGATTCATTTGCTTTTACGTGCTGTAAAAGAACCACAATTTAGTGGCTCCTGTAAAAGATTTCCAGACTGTTTTTGAAGCCTGTCACATTGTGATGAGTTTTATGACAATGTTTCTGCCAATATCCCTTTCATGTCATTAAAGGTACAAGATGCTGCCACACAGTAGCCTGCTTCTCCTTGTGCCATGCTCCCAGATGAAAACAGATGAACATCGAAACAATTCAGTGAAAACATCATTTTTAACAATGCCTTCCAGGAAACTTTAAAAGGAGTACAGCTGCCCTGCCTTGGCCAACACACGGGCCCAAACATCAAAGAACAAGAGCAGAGCAGAAAGGAAAAGTCCAAAATGCAGGAGTATCTATCAATTCCTCTTCTTTATTGGAACAAGGAAGATAAAAAATGCATTCAAGTAAAGATGAGAGTTGTGTAGAGGGGTTAACAGAAAAAGGCAGAAAGAAGGAATTAAATAGGTGCGAAAGAAGACATCATGGGTTTGGTTTGGTTGCCTTTTTTCTTTTCAAGAGAGGACCAAGTGCAAAGCCTAAAAAGGCAAGACAGAAAAAGCAGAACAAGGAAGTGAGAATCAGATTAGTGACACCATGACAACCATCTCCCTGAGGGAAATGGCAGCTTCTCCTTCATTTGAGACCCTTTGTTTAAGGTGAGTAACTCTCCAAGCAATCTGCTACAACTCAATCATTCTGCTACCTAAGTGATACTCAAGACAGATCAAATCGGACAATCCTGCCCGGCCTTAAAATACATGAATTTATAACAGGCTCAGATAAGGAAGGAAGTGAGCAGAGGTTACAGAATAGGAAGGGCAAAACTCACAGAATGATGTAATATATTTCAAAAAGGGTAAGAAATAACTTCTCACTGTTTTCAAGCTTCAGAACAAATGTGCAAACATACTAGGAATTTTAAGTGCCTAATTCTTGTTTTCATATATGTATGTACTCTCCACTATGACTTTCTTCCCAAGACCTCAAATAAATACCACTAGCTCTATTAACTAAAAAAAAAAATTTAAAAATTCAAACCTAAAACTGCAGCTTTCCATGACATCCCGCACCTTCCAAGGAAGATATTCCAAAGTCTATTAAATAGCACGTGGAAGGTTTCAAAGTTTTCCAAGTATTTCCTATTTACAATTAATCACTTCCTAAAGTTCATGAATATTCTATAGAGAGGACAAACAACTCTGAACAAACTCAAGTTCCCAGAAGACAGATTTCGGCTTTTGCATTTTCAAAATCAGCAGGTATTTTTATGACAGTGGATTTTCCCAGTCCAAGTTTGCAATTACACAGTTATTTTGCCTGAGAATCCATTGCACATACGATTACAGTTTTCACCACAGAAAATTTGTATGTAATATAAAAAGACATAACCCAGTGGCAGAGACTTCAAGCACACAAAATAGCAATAAAGTAGCTATTACTAGAACTGGAAGTTGACTCAGAACATTTCACATTTCACAGTTAATGTGAGTTTAAATTTGTGCTCGAATGTGTATCTCTTGTGAAGTTACTCTACAGCTACTGTATGAGTCATAGTGTTAATTTTTCTACCTCTTCTTTTTACAGAGTTTCCTTGTGTGATGTTATTGTCTAACAAAGGAAAGCAACAAAACAAAGCTGGAAAAAAGATGCACTGGCAGGAATACACAAACACTGAATGTGCAACTGAGATTTAAAGAATTGCACATTCAGTTAGATGTGCAACAGCCTGTTACTCAAACGTAAGACAAAGATCAAAACATCAGAACACAGCAGTTGGCACACAATAATAATCTTACATTTTAGAGGGACAGCTGCATCATTTGAGTTCATTTCAACACACACAACTCCCAAGACAGCCATGGGTGGTGTTATTCCACACGTTACCACTGCTACTTGTATTTGAAGCTCCCCAGCCCATTATTGGAATGTTGAAAATCAGGCACTAAGCAATGAAACAACATTTTAATGCTCAAATCTCTTTAGTCACAAAAAGGACTTTTCTTTGTTAAATATCACGGCCACAGAGTGATAGAAGTTCTTTAAATGTATTACTTAGGTTGTTGAAAGGCTTAGCAAAACATTTAAGGAAAATATTACCTAGAGTTTAGGAAAGTATGTCCAATAAAGCAAAACCCCAATAAAAATGCATTTCCTCTCCAAGTCATTATGTTAGTACAGCACAAATGACGATGAAGCAAGTAGCACCAAATTGAAATACAGTAATTTTCTAAAGAATTTACCATAATGACAAGAGCAGCATACAAGAAAAACATTAGCTCAATAAATAATACATTTGAAATGACATGAAACACGTTTAGAACCTGCCTCAGCAGCAGACTCAAAGCTCCTTGCAGAAGCCCTACCTGTGTTCTCACAGCACTGTTCTGTACCAGGGACCTTTTCTCAGTCCCATCCTGAAGGTGAGAATTGCTGAGAAAGCAGCTTGATGTTTTCCAAAACTGTGCCACCAGCTAGAATTGGAATTTAGAAAGTGAGCACTCAGAGGATGGACGACTGTCTCAAGGCAGGCTGTATCCAGCCAACTTCTGCCACCTCCCAGGCCTCAACAGCTGCCCAAAATCTCTGACTGCCCACAGTTCCAAATACCAGTGCTGGGAAGTAAGAAGCCAGACTGCTGTACGGGTTAGTGGGAGTGGGTTGCCAGAGAAAGCAGGGATGATAGAAAGAACATGTCAGGTTTTCTAACTACCTTCTCGTGTTCCCTAACAGAAACTACCTAATAATGTTCTCCCCACGTTATTGAAGGCCTCATACTTGAAGAGACTGACTGTGCAAGTGAGTGCTCTGAATAAGGTCATATCATTGCAGCAGCACCACATGAGTGAAAACCAGGAGCTGAAATGTACTTGGTGAAAAGCTCACCAGATCAGTTCACACCTGAGCATGCCAAAAAATCCCCATGTCAGATTCTCTGCAAATATTCACTTTGAGGCAAAAGTCTCAAACCTAGGGCACTTTGCATCTGTTTGGGGTAGGTCAGCTCTCTGCTGCATTGACAGAACTGGATAAAGTTATGGATTGAATTTGTACCATCAAATTTATGAACAAATCTGATGAGGAATTCAATCCCAGCATGTTGCCTTGAAAGTGTTCAATCCCTCCTTGCAGTGTTCAGACACCTGAGCATCCTATTCCTTTGTCTCCTCTTTTCACTGCTGAGATACTCCTTTCAATCTATCCGTACCTATTATTCCTCTCATATTGCCAGAGAAAAATCATTTACTTGAAGACACAGAAAAAAAAGATTAAGTAAATATGCACAAAGGAATTGTAGGAAATGGAGCGAAGCAGAGTCATAAAAAATGAATGCTGACAAAATGATTAAAAGTCCAACAAGTGCTACTAGTAAGATGGTAACTTCACCCTAAGATTTTAGTCTCAGTCCTTGAAGGAGCCTGTGCAGCTTTCACACACAGTAAAAAAAGACAGAAAAAAACCCCTGGGAATATGTTTTTTCTAAGACCCTTCAAAACCAGCTCATGGGCCCAGAAATAAACAATACAATATTTAAAAGTCCATCCAATACACAGAGCAGATACTAAAGACATCGAGTGCAGTCAGCAAGATGTTGAGTGCCCTTCACAAATTGCAAGATCAGGCTGAAAATATGAAAAGCTAACGTGATACACTTAATACATGCAACAGCTCTAAGGGTTCAATGGAAGACACTGAAATTTCGGTATGCTGAAAATCATCTCTAATTTCCAGCTTCACACTCTCTCTGCTGAGCTGAGCAAGGCTTGATATTGTAGTTCCAGTTTATTGAAAAATGGAACCCTCAAGGACATATCCTTTGCTTGATATATCTGCACACATAAGAGCATCTTTATATCTTAAGCACACAACAGTTTTATCCTTCTTTAATTTAATAATGAGAGGGGAAGAGGGTCACTGAAGCACTTCAGAAATACTTCTGTGTTTATGTAGAAAAAAGCCACACTTTGTTCAAATTGATATACTTTCATCATATTATCATTATGAATAATATGCTCTGCAATCTTATCTAAGGAAGTTATAAACATCTGAGAGAAGTACAATGCCTTAGAAAATGAACTTCTACTTCATCTACACCATCTGATGATGGCAGCTTAGTGTGAAGAAATACTGATTATATTTACTCAACCTCTTTCCTGACAACAATAAAATCACTAGTTTTAGAGTAATATTTGGGGAGATTTGGAGGAAAGGTTGATTTTGTTTGTCTACTTTTTGTTTTTGCTTTTGTATAATTTATAAGTGATTCATCTGCAGGGCTATATTCATGAAGGAATTGTGCAATCTGGATCAGAATTCACTCTTGCTGGAGCAACAGACTGTTGTAGCCAATCTCAATACAGGAGGCAAATGATCTGGATTTCAAGCTGCTACTGCCACTAAAGCCCAGGTATCTAAGTCATGTGCATTCAAGCAAATTAAATTTCTAAAAAAGTTATTATTTCTACACTTAAGCAAAACACCTATACTGAAAACCAGAAATTCTTTCACATGAGGAAGCCAGTCAAAAAAAGGTAGGAGCTGGATATTGAAGTATTTGATCTGCTTTCAATTTGTATATTCATTTTATTTTTAAGTGAACAACATGAAAGCAACAGAGATCTCAAACATGAAATGCAAATTAACTGATTACAAAATATTTTTATTTCCCAAACACTGACATAAAGCTCCTACTCAACAAACCCCAGAACATCTGACAGAACAATAAAGTCCCAGTTTTCAGGCAGAGAAGTCAGTGCATGACAAGAGAGAGAAAGGTTAACAACAGGCCAAGAGAGGACCCAAGAATAAAACCCAAACTGTTGCTTTCTTAAATTACTTTTACTTCCAGCAAAATATTTTTAACCTGGTGACTTTTATCAACACAGCACTACAAAGCATTCATTCTAGTTTCTTTTCTAATCAAAGAGAAAAATATGCCAGACACGCAGGATTTGTCTTAAATTGTGGTTAATCACAGTGGAGGAGGAGAGGGGAAAAAGTCCCACAAATATTTTCAGCGCCGTGTTTGCAAACCCACCCATGAAAGGACATTACACTCACTTGTGCACATCACCCCTCAAGGTTTGTGTCAAAGTGTCTTTTCTAACCAGTCATGAAAGAGGAGGACAGTGTTGAAAAGGGTGAAGGAAGGAGCCTTAGTGGCAGCTCTGCCTGGGGAGGTGAGTGAGTGGCAGCAGCATCCTGTGCTCGCCCCTGGATGCAGGCATGAACAGGGAAGGCAGCTTTGCCAGGAGAGGTACTGCTGTTCCCTGCCCCGTGGTATTACCCACCCTACTCGGGCAATCAACACATGGGATTGCAGC
Organism: Platysteira castanea; assembly: GCA_013397175.1. Taxonomy (NCBI): domain Eukaryota; kingdom Metazoa; phylum Chordata; class Aves; order Passeriformes; genus Platysteira; species Platysteira castanea. The sequence continues at coordinate 121,832 of VYXC01001353.1, forward strand.
AGATGATTTACAGTGCTGCCCTGGTTTTTGCTAAAGCCTTCTGTTTTAACCTTGGAGTCGGAATTCTGTCTCACACACTTTCACGTAAATAATAGCCAATGTTTACTTAATGGTATTTTCTGGTTTTCATTCCTTTTGTGATAAGAGAACGTTGATGAGCATCTTTTTTCTCCAGTGGGATTGAGAAGGAAGTGACATGTTCTCCATTCCCTTGTGGAGTTGAGAATTGTATAAGACGTGACATATGTAAATAAATTTGCCTTTTCCCTCCTTTCTGCTGAACCTAGCAGGTGTGAGAGCATCTTTATTGTGTTTTCTCAGACACATTACAGTTCCCTTAATATCTCTGGACCAAAAGACCCCACTGCTATGGAAAGCTCAGTGACTCAGGGGCTGATCCCTGCCCGGAAGCAATACTCCAGATCACTTCAGCAGCTCCAGACTGCAGCCACCCCAACCCCACCACAGAACTGATGCAAACTCTAATTTATATCAGAAGTAGAGAGGAACAGGGTGGGTTTCACCTGTTCTCTGTTTCTATGTAAAAAAAGTACTCTGCTTTTTATTTTCAAAGAATCCTAATGTTAAAAAATGAGACAGGCTGGTGCTAACAGACAATAAAAAAAAGACTTCAAGTTCAAGAACTAGTTCCTAACTTCAATAAACACTGGTTTCAATGTTAACACATTTTGCAAACATGTGCAATATCCTCCAAATTATATTATATTGTAATTTTATGTTAGTAATCACCGGGGCTGAAAAAAATTACAGGCATTAAAAAAAGATAACTAAAACTCCTTGGCATTTCTCAGTGATTTTGCATGTCTGTAATTTATCACTGTAATTGCATCAGAGTTATGCCAATGACACTCAAGCCTGCTTTTCTATTTGTGGCAATATATCTTGCAAGACAGAACGTAAACTACCATCTTCTGGCTCTGAAATCGTGATTGTGAAATTATTTTTTAAACCAGACACTGACACCCGTGGATATCCCTTCCTGCTCTAGTTATTTGCCTTCGTTTTCTGATCAGTTGGGCCACCATATCCTCAGTTTGGGACAATAATGAGATTAACCCTTGACTTTAAAAAAACATAGAAATAATTAGTTCATAAACTATCTTTTTATGCAGTCTGTCTTCTCCATCAACCCCATCATATAGTTTTGCAAAAAATGTAAAATACAAGTAATTAACCACTGCAAAAAGCAGAAGGAGGAAACTGGAATAATAGCTGGTTTAGACACCAAGACCCTAGGGTAAATATTATCAAAGACACATAATTATTTGCTCCTTTCCATCACCTTCATCTCAGGGACAATAGGTTTTTACCATCCATGTCCCTAAAAAAAAACCATCATGCTTTAACCACTGAAACAACATACTAAATTCAAAGTTCATTTCCAAGGTGAACACCCTAAACACAGAAGAAACAAATAGGTTATATTCTGGTAAGATTGAAGCACTACTTCATTTTATGATAAAAATAAAACTTTTTTTTAAAAGCACTTAGATATAAAGAACTCTTAAAGGTTAATCCCATTCCCATGAAAGCTGATCTTAGTATATATTTGCAAACTTCTCTATCGTGCTCCTTTAGGACTTCCCAAGGTATGCACCAAAAAGGAAGCAAAGACTTATTCACTGCACAGTCTTTTATTGACAAGACCTTTCTTTCTTTGTGCAACACCTCTGCTGTGCTGCTTAATTTTTCTTCCAATAGCACTCCTTCAATTTGGTCTTTATATTTAAACAATAGCAAAGGAAAACATATTTTTTCATTTGTTTTCAAATTTTACAGGGCTACAGACTTTCTTTCAGAGTGCTTTATCAGGTTTTGAAGACAGTGGTTCTATTCTCTCTTGACGACCAAGAGTTACTAAACTACTAATTTTTAAATCTAGATTAAGAATAACATAAACAAGCTTTGAAAATATGTGCATATTGCTTTATCTCTGTCAGTCAGCAGAAGATACTTGCTTTGTATATGGGCTAAAAACTAGCAGAGCTGAAGTTAAAAAATTTTAGAATAAAAATTAAACCCTTTGGTGCTATTATAAATAGTGAGAAATTTTATCTAACCCCTTGTGACAAAAACTGTTGGACGGTAAAGAGACCGAGATGCTGAGTTCATCAGTATGACATCATTTAAGCACATTTATGGCAGAACATGAGGAGATCGGGTTGTCACCAGCAAAGAGGCTATTTACTGCCTGTCTCCCTTTCATTTCTAAAGGAAAGTAACAACAAAAACTGAGATGAAGTCACTTTCTTCAGAAGAAAAACAGTGAAATAGTGCCATGGGGTCTTAAGACACAAAGAAGGAAAGGAGCACTGTGAGATACCAACCATTTGTTGTTGTTCCGGTGTTCTGGCTTTGTGGCTTGTTTTTGTTTTAAATTAAGTCAGTAGGAGTTTTGCTTCCTGACAGTGGCAGAGTAGAATCAGTTTGTTAGCTTGCTGTGTATCCTCTCACCAGGAGAGAACAGACCTGACTTTGCTGGAGTTGTGCTGAGAAGAGAAGATAAATAAGTTGTGGGCAAAAGCAAAGCACAATGCAGGCACCCATCATGGCTGTCCAGAAAAATCTCTTCTTGCTTGCTGCATGGGATTCTTTAAACGCCAAATCAGTGGAGGTTTTCTTTGCCCACAAGTCCAGCACTGTTCCTTCTCATGACCATCACCTGTAGCAGGAGGGTCAGAGATGGCAAACCCCATTCCAGTACCACCACTGTATTCCCAACTGGAATTAAGAGCCCCAGAATATTGTAAAGCCTCTGAGTATCTGCTCTAGAACTCCTGAGAAGCAAAACAGTGTGAAAACTTGCTTTGCTCTAAAAGTCACAGCAAAAGAACATTTCTATCAATTTGCAGAATAGTTTGAAGGAAGCCACTGAAAAAAAATCCCCACCATCCTTGGATGCTCTGTACGTTCTGTCCCGCTTCACTCAGCCTGCCCCTTTTTCTCTCAGTACACTTGGATCAAAACACTGCGCCTGTCTCCTTGTGGGCAGAAGCGTGATAGCAATGTGAAGTCAGCTATGTGTGTTTATCCGTGTGAGACATTTCCATTTTACAGCAGTCTGATTGGGATTTGATCTTCTACCTGCATAGTTTCTTTTAAGTCTTCCTGTCAGAGATGGCTCCTAAGAACACCGTGATATCTAAGGCATCTCCCTACAAACAAAGAAAAGAACCAACCACATCCAAATGACATAAACAAATAAAGAAAGGAAGAACAGATGGGGAAAGAGAAGTCACTTTTAGAAGTTTACAATCTCCATCATACAAAACAAACCAAACTAAACAAACAAAAGAGAAAAGAAAACAAGCAACAGTTGAAATAACATCTTCAATAAACGAAGATGGCTTAGCAACTGACTGTTTGGATCTTTCTTAATTTCCACCTCATTACCCAGGAAAGGTAGCAGAGAAGTTCGACACCTATTAATGGTCCTCAGTACATTTGAACTCTCTTGCACTGAATTACAAAGCATCCTGTCTGAAGCTATTACATTAGCTCTTGGTCACAGGCACCAAAAGCCCACCCACTCCATATGAATTCAGACGTGCTACTGTAGGATAATTATCCATTCAGTGGGAAGTCAATGTCAATCTTCCCAAGGATGCTTCGAGGACTATCTGTGATAACCACCAGCCACTTAAGAAACACATAAATAAAACAGAAAACTGAGTCTTTGCAGCTTCTTCTTAAACTGGTTAACAGTTGCAGAGAGTTTTGCCAAAGACAGTAACATATCCAGGGGTGGTGAGGCTGTGTGTCTATCCCAGTCATATTAAGGAGTCTCCATAGCTTTTAGTGTGTGCATTGAAGTTAACATTCCTTATTTTTTCATGCAATGCACTGAAAGTTAATTCATCTAGTTTCTCCACAGTTTGACTCTCCTATTCTGTTTTGATTAGATTGCCAATGGCTCCAGAGGTTATCAATAATTAAAATCAGAATTGCTCTCGTTGTGCATCCTATATTTTTAAAGGAGCATAAGAATAGTTTTCCATAGAGAGAATGATAGGGATTATCAGAGCATGGATCAGAAAGATTCCTTTTTGGTTTTTTTAAGAAAAGCACTCCATAGCCAGAGAGACTGCAGGTCAGTAATATCTGCACAAAAGTTACATTTCCATATTCATCTGCAAAGCAACTCCGGCTGCCTGAATACAGAAAAGTGCTCCCACTGTATGAGCAGAGTGGGCAAGTAAAATGAAGTGTTTAATGGATATTTAGGTTATAGATTCACACCGCATATGAACCAAAACAGGCAGTGAGGGCAAGCTACACCTAAACATGTTTTGGAAAACAAAGAGGAGGGAGAGTTGTGTGAGAAAAGATGTAGTGGGTTGGTTCGCATTTGTCCCTTTTGTGAGATAAGAATTAAGGAGAAATACAAAGCAGGCACCACACTTTAATGAATGCAATGAAGTTTATTACTAAAACTAAAGTTAAAAAGAAATAAGAAGGTATTAAGAGAAAAAAAAAACCAAAACACTCCCTTTCTCCTTTCAGCACCTTCCCCTATTTATCCAACATAAAGACACAAACTGAGACTCATTTTAGTTAGTTGACCACTTTAAAACAACTTTTCATCAGTCCATGTAGAGAAGTCTCTTTTGTAGCTGTGGTACTTTACCACAAGGACAATTTCTTCTGGCACCAACAGCCGCCCGGGGTGGGTTACTGTTGGCAGGTGTGAGTCCCTTTCCCTCGATGACAGCTTTCCCACGACT
>VYXC01001353.1:133344-338500 GCA_013397175.1 Platysteira castanea
AAAAAAAGGCATTTACATATTAAATTTACTTGGCCTTTTTTATTATTTGGCCTTTTTGTCCCAAATGTTTTCAGAAAGACAGCATGCAAGAGAAATAATACTTACCTCTAAAGATGAAAACTGCACCTACTGAAACACTTTATTGCATACACTGATTCAAAATGTCCCAAAACAAATCCAAAATTAAGTAAAATACAAGTGGTTTTATATTTTGAACACATGATCAAGGTATTAAATTCTTTTCTACATGGACCAAATAGGCCCAAGTGTCCCAAGTGTTTATCAGCAGCAGGTCTATACTGTCACAGCAAAACCAGCATTTCTGGAGTTTCATCTCCTTGCTAATGTCTGAAGACACTGGTGTCCCTGCATTTCTCATGGACAGGAATTACTGTAATAAACTGTTTCTCACTTTCGTGAAAGAAAAATATGAACAATTTTCAAGACATTTTGCAACACAGAAATGACCCATATTTCAATCATCCTGTGATACACTGTAGCTGTGTTCTCTCCAACCCTAACTTGCAGGAAACTATTACTGGATGTAGAGACCTGTCCTGCACAAATCCCCAACCCCAGCCATGGTCACCTCTGTGAAACTGGAGAGCAGAGCACATCCATGTGTGCTGCCAATCTGCACTGAATCCACGCAACTCATAACGATCCGTGACAGGGAAGAGAAGAGCTATGGGAAAGGGACCATTTTTTATCAAGATCTAGAGCCATTTTTCCATAACCTGGGCCCTGCCATTTGGGTCTCCCAGCACTCCTTCTGGAGCCTTCTGACACTGCCCAAAGCCCAGCCTGTCCTGGTGCCAAACCCTCTTCCCAGCACTGCAGAGCAAAGCAGAGCACTGCCAGCAGCGGCATCCCACCTTCCACTCCCGACGCACCAACACATCCCCCACCGTCCAGGGATAATGCTGTTCAGAAGATTCTAATAAACAAACCATTCTCCTTAGTGCTATGAAACAATTCCAATCCCAATACACTCTTAAAATCAACAGACACAAAAATAACTCTGCTCTCCTGGTGTCCCTTCTTGCCTCCTTTCACTGAGAGACATCTTCAGTAAGAAAAAATCTTTAATCGTGAGAAGCAAATAGGAAGATTAATTAAACACTTGCTATCTATACATATCCCACTCTCAAAAAACCCCAATCACTTTCATGCAGGAATCCTCTAGGTGTAAACATATTAAACTTTCAATCATCAGTATACAAGGACATCAGAGAAAAAGAGCATTACCTAAGGCAGAATTACCTTCAAGTCATAAAGTTCGCTATATAAGCATCTGGGTACAACGAAACAGAGACCAATACAATGGGAACTCAAAATTAATATGACATGATAGGACTGAGATCACACAATTATTGCCATTTTAATACACACTGGAAAGCAGAAACAAGCTCTCAATTATCAAAATGTCTCAGGGAGTGGGAGCTAGCATAGAGAGCATCACTGCTGTATTCCATTTATGTTTCTTCAGGCCTGTATACCTTTTGTCACTTGCCTTAATAGTGATATCAAACACTGCACCTGACAGAAGGAAAATTGTGGAGGGCTTTACTATCAATCACTTTAAGCTTCCAACATTAAACAAGAGTGTTCAAGCAGGAAGACCAACCAGCACAGCAAAGCAACATCTCTCTGTGGTCTCCTCAGCGCTCCTTCTCTAACATATGGACATTCAGGTTGAAGCCCTTCCAAGTGTGATTAAATTCACACTAAGATATTCTACGCTCTCACAATTTCAAACACCTTAACATCACATTCAATTTTTATCTTTTAATTTAACTTAGGAGATATGTTAATCCTTAAAAAGAAGTTGAATTTGTCCTTGAGACAAGTCCTTCAGGTAATTTTACTTCAGTATCATGTAAGTTACAACATATTTTACCTTGGCTACCATCAGGATTTACAGCCAACCATCTCCAATATTTATCAGCTTGTCTGACTTTAATTATAATACGCATGGAGCTAATGGACCTAACTTCCAACACCACATCTATCAGACTCGGTTCTCACAAGCTCTCAGCAAAGCCTAAGCAGGAATGCTAACTAAGGTAACATGGATTTCCTTGAGCTTCCTAGTTTGTACCAAGCATTAATAACACGGTTTTGACTGAACCAGGAGATGGCAAGGAGAAGATACTTCAGCCATCCAGTGTATGGTGAAGGCAGCTTTACCCTGGGAAGCCCTGGAAAACTGACTGCCTGGCACACACTGTGTGGTGTGATGGAAAGCCTACACTTTCCATTTGTTAGATGAGAGAAAGAGAAGGAAAAGCAAGAAGAAAAGAAAGTACTAATAGGTAGTCAGCTCACAGCACTCAAACACACGAACTCCTCTGGGTTTGCCACATACTTGGTGTTCACAAATCAATGTCACATTACCTACATAACCTGACCTTGCCAAAATCACTCACTCTTCAGGAAAGATCAAACACAATAAATTAAATCTGAAAAGCAAAATGGTAAAGAAAGCTAACAGGGTTACCTGGAAACAAAGTTGTGACTTCAAAACCTTTATAGCTCTAACAGCTACAGGCAGGACTCATTACCAGTGGGTTCTGTGTTGGTTTTTTTAACATGTGCACTTGCAAAGATGAATACACAACTCACATTGTGCTCTGTGCACACAAAGGAAGTAGCATGAGGCATCATGCAGTTTCAATGAAGGTATGTTTCTACAAAGCTTGTATGTTGTATATTAGTTCCTACCCTCCAGCTTCATGAAAATTATTTGCTTGGGAGCCTGAAAGCTAGACGTTGATTAGCAGAAAAAAAAACAAAACAAAACACACACCACAAAAAACCCAAATGAAAGAAAACAAAAACAAACAAACAAAAACCACACAAACACACAAACAAACACATCAAGAAATTTGTATTTTTTCCCCCAGAAAAATCATCTTTTTTTATGTCTCTAAATGGTACCAAACCAAACTCTTATTCCTAAAAATTTTTTTGGTATTTATGGCATCTCTGTATTTAAAGCTCAGCTTCTAATTACAGGTTCCAGGTAAGCAACATTCATCAATACAAACACGAACTGTCTTTGCCCTTCCTTTACACATAGGCATACACGCTTGAACATACACATCACACACACATACAGTACAATAAGTGATGACACTTGGTGTCAGCATGAGGACATGAACACAAACACAAAAAATGCCCCCTTGAAATGGTCTCAGCACATATGTTCACGTGTGTTGTGCGCATTTGGGTTTATCCCATTTTTCTCCTATCCCTTACATCACCAATCAGCCTCAGCAGCAGGTGGGCAGCTGTAAGGACAGACACACCAAACCAACAAAGCTCTCCCAAAAAGCTGGCCCTGCTTTATTAGCTGCTGTGCCACCATACAGGCAGCTGCTATGTCCCTAAGTGTGAAGACTTGCAGGGGAAGGAAGACAACCAACTCCTGATTAGCCCCCAATTAATGTCACCCAAGTAACTCCACAGCTTTTCACATCATGAAGGGAAGCTCACAAGCAAAGGACAGAATTGTAACTGTGTCCTCACAACTTGCATTCCAGCGAAGTCTCAGAAGCAGCGTGTGATCACGAAGGGAGAAAGGCAAATCATTTTGAAGGCCCTTACTTGCAGCCTCAGCAAGTAAAGTGAGATATAAGCCTCACTGTATAGTGTGGCAGTAGTTATGGCTTTTTACCAATTACCTCTAATAGGGATGGTTCCATTTCCCCATTGCTGTGTGAAGCAAGGAGAGAGACAAAGCCTGTACCTTAAATAGAAACACTAACTGCAAAGTGCACGGCTGTCAGATGAACCACAAATGAACACAGAAGCCACTTCAGACTTAATAAATACTGATCTAACTTCCTCACCCTTAATACAAGGAGGACAAAACTGCCTGCGAGTACAGTGTGGCCCTTCCTGAAGCTTGTAGGTCAGAAAAAAATCCCCACTGGTTCAATAATCTCTTGCCTAATGAAGCCCTTTGGGTCAAGGTGTCAACAAGAGGAGGAAGTGCCTTCTCCAACAGGAATGCTAACAAATACGACCCCTATTATGAAGCAATAATCAGAGTTTCTTTTCAAAACTGATGACAAAGTGGGGCACACCACCTTTTTTTGAAAGGATTCACATGAGAGGTATGAAAAACTAGATTTTAGGTTGGCTTTTGTTGTTGACATCTTTATAAGAAACACTAGGGGCAGGACTTGAGCTCAACCCTCGCCACAGCCATTAACTTCCATTGTGATAAATGTTTGCTGCTTTTAAAAAAGCAAACAAATCTAAACCACACACACAACCTGTGACCTGAACATTTTGAACAGAAAAGCTGTGGAAAAGCCAGAGGGATGTGAACGCTGTTTGCATGCTCCATGTTGTTATGGGCCACGAGTGTAAACCTGACTGATGAAGGCCAAGTGCAAATTACTCTGATTGATAAGAACAAGATGCATTAAAGTCTGATTGACACATGGGATCAGGCTTACTATGACCGATGGGGACATGTGCATGCAATTGTGGTTGGAAGAAGTACTTATAAATTCTTCTCCATAAGGGCCTGCAGTCTCCAGACAGATTAAACGGATATATGGAAGATTAGCTTATATTTCAGTAAACTTAAGTTTTGTCACATTTTTTTAAAAAGGTCTTGGTAAAAGCATATTCAAAAAGCAAAACAATCTGTAGACCAAGCACTGAGATTGCTTTAAAAGCCAATGAAAATTGGTTATCTCCCTGACACTGAAACTCCAAATACTTCTCCTTGAGAATTGAAGTTCAAAGCACAGAGATGAAGCATCTTGCCAGCTTCTGTGGTCTTTAAGTTTAATGACAATATTGGCTTAATTTTATTTTAAACATATGATATTTCATACCAGTAAGTCAAGTTCTGTAGAAGACGCTCCACCATGAGACAGGCTGTGGGCAGAGTCTGGTGTCTGACAACATGGCTACATCCTACACAAGATTTTCTAATGAAAAACTTGCTTGTGGATGCATTAACATGTTTCAAATAAATAAACTAGGAATTAACATCACACATTACCACTTCTATACAATTACCACAGTAATTAACAGCAATAAACATAAATGCTCAAAATACGTCTTTCAGATCATTATCAGTCTTTCCTTTTCCTTAAAATAAATAAATAAAGATTTTTTTTTTCCCCTAATGCCACATCTCTTTAACACATAAAGAATTAGCTAAATAGAAAGCAGCCATCCTCCCACCCAAGACATATGGGAAAACAAAGCTATTTGCATATATCCCCCCAGGTCTCCTTTCGCTTGCCAATTTCCAGTCTTTAAACCATCATTAAGGAAAAATACATTTAGCTGCTTATTTTGGTTAGTGTGTTCTGCTAAAGAGAATACTCAAATCAATATTTTTTATCAATTTTTTTTTTCTAGTTCGATGGATAACATAAATAAGAACATTCAGGAGCATGTCGATCTAAATATATCTAAAACCACTCACACTTACATGCATAAACCATAGGTATTCTTACCTCCTCATTTTCTAATAAATCCAGGACAAAGAAACGTGTCTCTACAGATTTCTGCTGAAGCAATACTTGAAAAGCAGCAGTGACCACAACTAAGAGGAAATTCAAGTAGGCTTTTTGGTTTTCTAAACAATCATTCTGAATCCCCAAATGATTGCCCTGATTGTCTAACACTAACTTTCATCATTATCACTAACCAAATATCTAATTAGCTATTGTTTTGCTAAACAGCAATGGTAATCCTTCCTACATTAATATTAAAAACCTGCTATGAAAATGCAATTCTCTCCTGCAAAGGGTCAGAGCTCCTCAAATACTCCCCCCTGCCTGAGGTGATTATTAGTTTTGTAAGGATGTTCCTTCCCTCAGGTGGCACTGCCAGCCCCTCTGCAGCAGAAGGGTGTCTCAAATTTGTTTGGTTTTATTATAAAGTGATTAATTAATTTCATGAAGTCCCAAGCAAAAGTCCACCTTCAGAGGAATTTAAAAATGTGAACAAGAGAAAGTTAGAACTTGCATTAACCATGATTAAATTAAAATAGTTTTAGCAGATCCTAAACAAGCACAATAACTACTGTAGACCCAGGTTTTTAGAACTCAGTTCTAGAGATGGTTTACTGCAATCCAAGTGCAGTGAAGTTGCTGAGTTAGTGAAATTAAGCCCTCCTATCATCTTTACTAAAGCTAAACCCAGAAAGGGAAGCAGACAAATCTCACTGCTAACTTTTTAGTTTTCTACTTTGCCATTTAAGTCTGCTAAGTGGTTGGTTGTTTTTTTAATCAAGCACAGCACATTATAAACCATCAAACACCTTTCTGATGCATCTGTCTGAAGAGACCCTAAATGTCTTACTGCTCTCTGGCATAATCAAAAAATATTCAAGATTTCTCTTACTCCTAATTTGTTAATTTTCTGTCTAAACCAGATCCAAAGGGAATGGGCTACATAATAGGAACCCAAACAGGAAGAGGATGGGCAGATTTCCCCAAAAGCACTCCCAACCCCTGGTGTCATCCCTGCCATTACAGCAATGTCACATCTCCCTGAAGCCAGTATGAGGTTACTGAGGGTTGCTGAATTTGGCAGACTCACTTGACTCTAGGGTTGCAGGTTTTTCTACCATAATTTGGAATTATCTTTCTTTTCAATTATTTATTTAGGATTTAAAAGAAAGAAAACTAAAATACACCTGTCGTGAGTACTCAGTCAATGCCACTAATTGGCAAATAATCCAGCATTTAAAGTGTTCACCTTTCCTTGCCTCCCACCCTTCCCATTGCAAGGCTGCCCTTGTTATTCCTATTTTAGTACCGTAACATATTGTTTCACTTAATTACAGCTTGTCCAGACTTATGTGGCTGCACAAGATGGGAGAGCATAAAAGATACACAGCACCACAGACTCCCCCAGATACTACTTCATACAGCAGTGTGTCACCAAATGCTCCTTGCTACATAGGGAGAGTGCACTTTGGGTGGTCCAAACTACTTGCAAATAATTTGATGCACTCATATATGCTTCCATACAGAAGGGAATCATAACAAAGCATCCTTAATGCAGAGCAACAGGGAAAATCTTCACTGAAAATTAAAGCACACTGCTGTTCCTTCAGCCAATATTTCCATTGCACCACGAGGGCCTGGCCGGGTGTCCAGTTAGGTGTTGGTGCTCAGGCTGTGCTGACTCATGAATACGATGCCAGAATCTGACCTTTAATTATTCTTCCACAGCAGGAGGGATTATTATTGCTATGACAAAAATAAATGACAGTTCCTTCCTGTAAAGTTTCTGTCATTTGAAGGATAAAGGTGATTACAGAGAAATGTTGGTTCTAGTTAATGGATTATTCCTTTCTTAACAAAGTTCCCTTGGCGTTATTATACAGCTTTTGGAAGATGAGATATGTCTTAATTCCAGTTAATGGCAATGTCAAATATTAATGCAAGTGGGCCAAAGCAAAATGACTTTCAGAATTACTGAGGAGCTGCATTAGGACAAGTGAGATCACTGGGTTATGGCCCGTTATGCAAGGAAGGCATTTTGTACTTCAGGCAGTGGCTATTACTTGGTCTTTTGGTATAAACATAACAACCATTCTTCCATGGCACACTTTATTTTCCTGACTCCCCTTGGATGCTTTGCTAGGGAGAAACTTTGTTGTTGATATAAGCGAACAGTGGCCAGAGGCAGAGCAGAGGAAATCACTCTGACTTTGGGAATGAAATTCAAGCCAGCCATAACACACACCACCGCTGAACCGCTATCCTTAATTCCCTTCCTCATCTGCTATGCAACAGCTGAAGATTTATCCACCCAAAGATGAGCACATCTTGCTGATGGATGAGGCAGGGTGCTGGGAAGGTGCCAGGGAAGGCCATGGAGCAGGTGATTTTGAGTGACATCGTGCAGTGATTACAGGACAATAAAGCTCCTGAAGAGTCTGGAGCACAAGTCCTGCGAGGAGCATCTGAGGGAGCTGTGAGTGTTTAGCCTGGAGAAAAGGAGGCTCAGGGGAGACCTTCTCTCTCCCTACAAATACCAGAAAGGAGGTTGTAGCCAGGTGGGGGTCCATCTCTTCCACCACGTAACAAGTCACGGGACAAGGGGAAATGGCCTCAAGTTGCATGAGGGGAGGTTTAGATTGGATATTGGGAAAAACCTCTTCACTGGAAGGGCTGTCAAGCCCTGGAACAGGCTGCCCAGGGAAGCAGTGGAGTTGGTGGAGTCACCATGCCTGGAGGTATTCAAAAGACCTGTAGACATGACACTTAGGGACATGGTTAATATTTGGATTTTTATGATCTTAAAGATCCTTTCCAGTCTAAATGATTCAATGAAGTGGGGCCCGTCAATCGTTCCTGACCCCATAAGACATTCCAAATTGATGAACTCAACTACTGTCTCCAAATAGTGTTACAGTAGCTGTTTCCATTTAGTGCTGTCCCATCACAGGGAATAATCAATGAAATTATTGCAAGGGATGTCCCAGCTCAATTTCTGTCTGTTTCTTGAAGCCCTCTATGATTCTCCCGTATGGTTTTGTAAGAAACAGTCTATTTGAGTCTTGGTTACTAAGCCAAAAGACACTAAAACAAAATATCCAGAATTAAAAAGGATCTCTGTAGGACTCAATGCTCCCCAGTAGTGAGACTAATCCTATTTACTCTATTCATACACAAAAAAGAATACATTATTTCCACTTAAACAAATGCTATAATAAAACGATGAATATTAAATTCCTCTCCAATAGAACTCAGACATTTAGATTACATTTGTAATGGGCTCTGCTCTGAAAAATCCAAACTTTGAAGCATTTCCTCCTCTGCTTTTTATTTAATTTTTACAGTCTAATGATGCATTTTCTTCTAAAATGATTGAAATAACTCTTAAAATAACTCCCAAAGCACCAGATCCAAACATTTAATACATCAGAAGGTAAATGCAGAAGGCATAAAAGGCACACACAGCACAATTCAATGAAGAGCAAAACTCTGCCCCTTTGCACATGGGAGGGGCTGGGAGGGGATGCAGCGCAGCTGTGGACAGCTACCGAGACATTAAAACCAATTTGGACAGGGTGCTGAAGAAAGCCAGCAAACCCACAAAAAGGTTCAACCATAAGAAAAATAAATAAATAAAACACGGGATCTTAATACAAGAAATGTGAGAAGGAGAGGGAATGAGATTTGTGTCTCAGTAAGGAAAACAGAAAGAAGTGATGGGAAGCCACTTCAAGTCTTAACTGGGTAAAACACACAAGAAACAGTCTCCAAACAGGAAAAAACAGGACTCCAAAAAGAAGTCCTGCCCATAGTGGCATCAGAAAGCAGTAGGGGACTAGGCAAAGGCACAAAAGGACCAGAGGAAATACATTTCCTTTATCTGTATATGGACTCATGGACACACAAATATCTATCTATATATATTTTTATATCTAAATCCATCCATATGTGTGTGTGTGTGTGTGTGTATTTGCATATATTTGTATACACATAGACAAATCCTCTCTCCTACTGCTTTCATGGAGGGCAGTAGGGACTGGGAACTTACTCAAAGCTCACTGCAAATTGAGATATCTGAATATATTTTCTCAGAATGATGTCACTGCCTGAAGCCCTGCATACATTCTCCAGGACAAACTTCTACCTCTTTCTGTTCAATTTCCAGCTATGCTTTTATCGAACAATTTCTAAATGGATGTATAAACATTCAGACCCTAACAATGTGAACTAAAGAGACTCCCTTCTGGAACGGGTTCCTCAAATTCCCTGCTCAAGTACACCAAATCATCCTTACATTTCTCCTCGTCCTTTTCACGCACCTGAACAAACTGTTTAGCTTCATGCCATGGGTCAAAAATCAAGAGATTCAAAGTACCATCAATCAGGGAAAGAAAGTCAAGAAGTTAGGACCTTCTGCAGATGACATCTACAATTTCCAAAGACCTCTCCGTCCCAAATGAATTAATTTGCACCCTCTGGTTCCAGGCTGCTGAACTCTGCCCTTTCTTTAGACAGTGTGTGCTGTATTATTCTGTTTCAGAATATAAAGGGGGGGTAAAACAGAATCACCAATAGCCCCTAGTTTCTGTGAAGTTGAGCCTGAAGACCAGTCACTGAAATAAAACAATGAGTTGAAAAAGAGACAGTAAAGAATGAACAATGAGGGCTTTCAGGACTAGATTAATAATCACTTTTGATCAGATGACTAAGCTGAAAAGCTGGTGGAAAACTGATTCTAACAAAGCCTCTCATTTCTGTTTTTCATGAGCATCCACCCAGACAGAGACTTCTGAAATCTTTTAAGATACCAAGTTGATTTTAAAAATACCTATTCTGAATACAGAATGCAAACCTTCTGTTCTGAAAGTGTCAGTCCAGGGGATTTTGAATTTCTCAAAGAACTTGTATCACCTCTTTGCAAAACGTTTTTCAAACTATTTGAAAGGTCAGAATTATTTCCTGAACTTGCCTTGAATTTACGAGCGAGACAAGATGCCTGAAACTGCCCAAACTCTTGGTCCAGAGATCTCTGACTGGTTGATGCTACAACTGAACTTACACTGAGAATAAAGGTTGTATCATAACTGCAAGATCATTTGTGTATCACATCAGGCACTGTCCTGGAAGCATTTAATAGCTTTTATGGGAAACAACCTCTGTCCATGATCCCACACCTTGCTAGGAATTACGGGGGGGTTAGAGAGGCGGAAATCCCCCTGCTGCCATTAGCACACACACTCACATACCTTAAAAATCAAAGTACTAAAAGTAATGTACAAGTAATAATTTGAAGTGAAACTGACTTTCTTTAATTACATTTGGTGTTATATACTGTGGTGCATTACTAAATAAAAAGAAATACTATCAGAAATGACAAAAATCCATGCTTAATTTAAGTAGACCAATTACTTTAAGTGCTGCTACAGTCAGAAAAGTGATTCAAGGGTAAGTATGGGAATGCACAATGCCATTTCTTCAATAGCTTCCAGATCAAATTCAATGTAAAAGTCAGAAGGTCAATTTTTTTCTCTATCCCATAGTATCACAAACTCCCTGTTGGACTTGGAGAACTTGGCTGAATTCTTTCTTTCCTGGCATTCTTTGCAGCTGCAATGATGATCATACATTAAAAGACACAAACTTTTTACAGGGAAGTCTTCATTTTTTTCCAGGTAGATTTTATATTAGTCTGGAAATTAGACATCCAGTATGCAGTTACGCCTGAACAACTCGGTAATGCAGAAATTGTGCAGAATGAATACTCAGAGGATTCTGTTCCTTGGTGGGTGAAAAGGCACTTAGCCCCAGTCTATTGCTCCCCTTTATCATCTCATACAGCTGCACCAATGCAGAGATGCCCGAGGATTCCCTCCCCAAGTGATTGCTGTTGCAGATTGATGACCATAAAGAAGTTACATTTCTCTGCAGCTGGCTGCTTAAAATCTATAGATCTTACTATTCAAACAGCAATCTCAATTGAAGCTTCTCCACAACAGTTCCAGCTGGGGTGCACCAACCAGTTGGAAAAAACCCAGGTATTTATAATAACACATACAAACTCTACCACACAACACATGCAGGAAAAGTCAGACACTTCCTGGCAGAGTCAGATTTGCTGAACAGGCACCTACCAATACATGTGCAGTTGGCTCAACACCTCAAGTGCCAGATTCCCTGTATTTACATTAAGCAAGGCGTGCTCACTGGAAATACGGCAGCCCCAGTGATGCAGAAGTGGTTGTCTGACAGCTGAAACCGCAACACAGAAAGCAGAAGATAACTTATGTTATAAACAGACAAGGATAAAACAAAACTCAAAGCAGGTGAGGTGAAAGTAGCTCACATGCAAATGCTCTGCATTGCTTCATTTTTTGTGTGTCAGCCAATGTTTCACATCACAAGTGATTCCATGGGATTCCTGAAACCATGCAGTGTTCCATGGGGACTGGGGAAATGCATGCATTTCTCAATTTTCATTACAATATTCCTCCGCAAATTAAATAATAGCAGCCTCCACAAAGGGATCTTGACAATAGACAGACCACTCCAGGATCAATGTCTTGTTGTAAACCTACTAATAGCACAATTCCTGTAATTTACAATCATGGCTGAGGCCCTTGACATGCAGGACTCAGAAATAAAACTGCCACATAATTGCTGTGGGAAACACAACTTCCCACAAAAGCAGTCATACTGAAAATTAAGTTCTTTCCACATAGCAAGATTGATCAAGTAGCATTCAAAGTTAATGCAGCATCAATGAAAAAGAATAGAACACTAATCTTAAAAAAAAAAAAAATAATAATAATTTAGAAATCAATAAATTGTGGCCTTGGGGTTTTTCCCCTGTAGGAACTATGCTCTCTACCTATAGGTTTGGAAGGTCAAATGTTCTTCAAAAGTTTCTTCTGTAAAACTTTCATACAACACTTTTCTTCAGCAGAGAACACTCACTTATTGACACCAAAACTTAAGAATAAAATATTACAGCTACTTTGCACAGGTCTAATACCATTTTCACTGACGAAGTGGACTCATAAAACACCCCCATTTTATCTTACATTTTGTAATCTGGATATGCAGACATGTATGAAGGAAGGCAGAGAAACCTAATCTAACTACAGAGATAAAAAGTGTTTTACAGTAGTAAAGTTAATCTAGTGAAAACATAGCTATTACTCACATTTCTCTTCAGAAATATGACTTAATATTCCTCATTGTTTTCATTCTCACATCCAGCCTCCAAAACCCTTCTCAAATCCATCCTCCAACTACACATCTGTTTATTTGCTCACCCTACAAGCACAGTTTCAACTGTTTATTTCCCAACCTCATCTTCTGGTGGGTGGCACCCACTGCTTTTAACTTATAGTCATTTTACAGCTTGGTAAGATTCTTTATGAAACTTGCCCAACTACCAATTTTTCTGTCAGAAAATTTGATTACTGATGCTTCTACATCCAGAAGGTCAGCAAAATAAAACATTAAACTTCCCAGCAGGCCTGTACACATTGTAGCAATATATAGAGAGGTACAAAAGATGCTCCTGTAGATGAAAATGCAATTCAAAACACATCAGCAGAGCTGAAGCTTTTTAGGATGACACAACAGATCTGAATTCTGATGAAGGTTCTTTTCCAGCTGGGTAGACCTGGTTCCACAGAGCACCATCCGAGAGCCATGGATAAACTTAGGGTCAGCTTGGTTTTTTCCCCAAAAATTAATGAATGTCAGTGTCAGCAACAGAAACCTCCCAGTGTGGTCAATGAGGAGCAGGCTTTGTGCATCTTCTGAAATTACACACACACCATAAATGGGAGAAGTGGGAAAACAAGGGTTAAATCACAAAGATATAATACCTGTATGAACTCCTATCTTCTCTCATATAAGTACAGGAGAACTGAACGGATAATTATCAACCAACCTTGGCCCTGTTGGTACAGCTCAGTAGGAGAACAGTGTATCATTGAGGAGGCTTTGAGTGCTGTAACTGTCACGTCTGAGGTCTTTAAAAGATCACTTGTTCAGAACCAAGTCATTATTCACTCACCGTGAGTGACAAAATTTAAGAGCTGGTTTCACATTTGGGTGGAATGCCACAGTTTGCATCCTGCTTCTACAACTTCCACTTAGACAACTTTTGACTAAAAATTCCACATCTTTTCTGTGGAATCTCTCAATTTCTTGTTGTAGACTTTAAGGCATTTCATTGTAAAGGACCATATCCTTTCACTGAAGTTGTGCATACATTTTTATCTGTCATTTCAGTGTAAAACAAGGCATATTTTCTTATAACCTCAAGAATATTATGGGCTTGTTAGGCTGTTCAGAAACTACTCTGTGTTTCTAACAGCCAAGTCAAGTGGTGAAATTATGATTCAAAATGTATGTCAGAAAAGGGACAAGTAATAACTTTAATGAATAATTTTCAGCTTCAATCTAACACAGCATTGCTATAAACATAGGACTTCTTTAAATTTGGCAGTGCTATTTTGTCTTCAGAAAATCTGACAGTTTCCACAAGGAGGACACCAAGGGCTTTTAGACATCAACAAATGAACAAATTAAAACGCTACTCAAAGGAATGGTACAATTTTCAGAGATCAGGTAGAGAAGGACCACTTATTATAGAAAACCACAACAGCCCAGTGCTGGAACTCTCTGTAATCACAAACACGTCACGTCCCTAACCAGGGAACATCATCCCTGCCCATTGAGCAGGGAAGTGCAGCTGGAGAAGCAGGAGCAGGGCCCTGCAGAAGCTCCATGCTGAGGAAAGGGCCATGCCCAGGAGCCAGGCATCTGTTTTGGAGCTCAGCATGCAATATCCTGGGAACTGGGTTATTTATCCTCTATTCACCGATCCCCGCCCAGAGCTGGCAAGGTTCACTTGGCTTCTTTATGGAAACCCCTCCCACCAAATTCTTATGGAAAAAATTATTCTAGTGGAATTAGCCTAAGATGGATGTCGCATCCATGAGGGAAAGGAGAGCAAGCAGCACATGGGCAGCTGCAATGCACACCACACTCTCCACTGGGAGGAGCAGAACTGCCTGTGGCAATTTTCCATAACCTTACTGTCTTACTGATACAGCCTGTGCTAAATGGAAAAGATAAATCTGATCGTAACTGAATTTAGAGGTATGTGAATTAAGGGTTTCAGGATTTGCTGAGATGTTAAGCCTTTGCAAAAAAAGGGGGGGGAAAAGGCAAAGAAGCACAGATGCGTCACTGGAATAAGGGCCACCATAGTTTAGTGAGGAGGCTGGCTAGCAGGGAAAATAGGCAATAGCAGTTTGCACACAGTGTCTGTTAAACATCTTAATAAGATTTTTTTCCCCCCTTCATTCTTGAAATAACTGTTAGAATCATTTTGACTCTTTAAGCTCAATTCCCTGCTAAAGAGAAACTTTCTCATCACTACCCCAGTGCCACCAAAAGAACACCTACCACGTACCTTGTGACTTCTGCTTTCAAAGCATTCACTGTTCAAGCATTACATAGGACAGTAATTACGGGGCAGTTTATTTGCTGGGTTACTAGATTTTTGAGTCTACAGATTAGCTTTATAACTATCATGGAAGTCTTCTCATGCTTAAAACAATTCTATGTCATTAAAAGGATGTTACAGTCTCAGTTGACTTCCTACTTAAAACCATCCTCATCATCTTCAATGTTCCTGTTAAAGAAACAGAAAGTAACTATCTAGCAACTGAGGACAAAAATCTGCACCCAAGACTTTCAGAACTCTTTTAAACCCAGGAGTGTTGTTTTTTTCCTTTGTTAGATTTTGAGGATTTTTAAACCAGGACTAACCAAATTTCATAAACAAAGATGCTTTTCTCTCTGACTTGCCACTGAAAATCTGACAGTATACAGGGAGAATGCAAATAAAGATTTACTTTGCAATGGTGGAAGACTGTATAAAAATCTAAACTATATGCATAGACACACATAAGATTATTTTTCCTACTCTGATGCAACCTTAAGTTTCCTATTTTTATATTCTGCTCATGGTAAATCACCACATCAAAAGATTATGCATCACATTTTAAAGCAAAAGTGTTAGCAGGGTTTTAAAACATACCATAGAAAATTTATTTTCCCCGTTACAGATCCTATATCCTAAGACAAGAGCACTGAACATACCACAAGTTAAACACATGGAGCAGTGCTCATACCAGTTGAGCAGGGGTGAGGGACAGATATAAAAAACATATACACAGTTCCCTTTCCCTCTGAGAGCCTAGCACAGTGAGAGATTTGGGGTTGTATTATTATTTACGCCTATAATAAGGTACCAAATTTGATTGAGCAGAGACTCCTTTTCCTCAAGTTTCAGCCCAAAGTAAGAATTTTGCTGAAGGAAATGCATGAGATTCAGTGAAAATGCTAAGTCTACCTCTTGGTTTAATGCCAGGAAGCAGATCACTGTGAAATTTAGTCCAGATACAGAATAGTGTGAGGAAGCATGTGAAAAAAGTAATAGTTATTGTGAAAATTAATTTTTAATGAGAACAGTACTCAGCTTTGATAGAAAGCATTTTCTGGAACAAGTAGAGACCACGCTGAACTTCCTTGCACACCTGTGTGACCCCCGATGATCAATGTCAACACTTGATTAATATTTTTCCGAGAAAGTGTGAGATGATTCAAACTTTGTCTGTCTCGGTAGGTGTTGCTAAGCAACTTTGCTCCTTGTCTGAGAACTAGTCTTCACAGCAACCTTTCCTTCAAGCCAAAGACCTGCATCCACTTGAAACACTTTCTCCTTTGTCAGTGAAAAACCCAGCAAGTCATATTCCACCCTCTCTTTTTATTTCCCTCCCCACCCCCCGGTTAAGAAGAAATTAACGTAACGCAGTCTGAAACGCTGTCCTTCCCTTACCGTAATCGCTGTCGTAGAAGACGATGAACTTCTGCCAGCGCAGCTCAGTGACCAGCTTGAGCATGACGTCGTTGAGGCGCACGGGCGGGCGCGCGGCCAGCGTGTACTCCTCGTCCTCCAGGCTGGGGTTGAGCTGGCAGGCGGTGCGCGGGGAGCCGCCCGTGCCGCGCTGCACGAACAGGTGCGGGATGTGCATGGCGTCCGTCAGCGACTGCAGCGCGTTGGCCGACGCGCAGCCCGTGGACGTCACCAAGGCCAAGATCCCCAGGGTCATCAGGTCGCAGGCTGGGGAAGACAAGATGGAAAGCGGGGTTAGATTGAGCTCAGCAATTCCTTTGGCCAACCTAGATGCTAAGAAGGGAACGAGGGAGGTTTTGGCCTTGCCATCAACACAGGGCTTAAATGATTTATATTACACTATCAGCTGAAGCCTCTCAGAGGTAGGTCCTGTACCTTTACAGCAGGAGACAATATCTGCAATCTGTCCTGATATGCCAAAGTTGAGGACAGATAATGTAACTACTGTCAGTCCTTGAGACAGCAGCTGATGTGGATGGAGATTATGGCCCTTGCTTCAGGTCATTCCTGGTGCACACAGGAACTGAATTCCCATTTTTCAAAACTCACTTTACTGCTTTAACCCCTTAAACCTTGTTGGGTACATTGGATGACGATTTCGGACAATAAAGAGCAATTTCTATTCCAAGGATTTGCCTCGTATCGCAGAGTTTTGAAGGATCTTTTTAAATTGATAAAAATCAATTTTAAAATATTTTAAAATATTCACTGTGTGTCTCAGAAAAACAAAGAAGCAACGAAGGCATTCTTTAGACCCAAGACAACTCATGAATGACTAAACAATTATTAGCAACACTGTAGCTGTCCTTAAAGAGATCTGGAAAAGCACGTACCATTTAAAAACACAGCATATACATTTGACCCCATCTGTTTCTGAGAATGAAGCATTATTCTCATGCTGAGTTCAAAACACAGACTGAGGAGAGGCCTGGGCAGCCTGCTCTGCTGCTCAGGACATCCCACATGGCGCATTCTTCCCAGGACTTCTTCACATAAGGCAACCTCATATTCAGCTGCAGTTAGAAAATGTTTCCAGCCAGGGCACTCAGCAGCTATTCAGTCAGTAGTGGTGAGAAGACTATGTCAGACTATAAGGCAGCCAGTGATGCCAGGTTTTACTAACCCTCGTGAATAAGTGGCAGCAAAGCTGGCCCCGGGAGCTTAGCGCAGGAGACCCTCGTAGGTGAGGCTGGCACCAGCCCCGAGGGCCCCCCAGGGGCATTTGGAATTACCTGCTCCACCTCCGAGGAGGGCTGGGGGCAAGCTGAGGGGTTCAGCAGCTGTTTCAGACCGCAACAAGCACCTGCCCAAGCACAGCCTGCCCGCAGGAAACCCGCGGCTCTGCTCCCGCAGCACAGAGGCTCAGCAGAGCAAAGCCGGGCAGGAGGGGACTGGAGATGCTCCCCAGCCCCGTGCAGCCTGCACGAGCTCGTCAGCAGCGCAGAAACGGAGGAGCCTCCGGGGTGCAATTCAGAGCCCCCCGGGACACGCGGGAGCTGAGCAGGGAATTCGGCTTCCAGCCGGAGAGGGGAGGCTGCCCGTGCTGGTGTGCAAGGAGAGCGCCGGGGCTGCGGGACGGGCAGCGCCGTGCCGGGGCTGGGGGCAGCAGGAGACCCGCAGCCACTCTGCCACTGCCCCGCTGCCGCAGCTCCGGTGGAAACGCACTGAGGCGAAAGGCAGAAAAGAGAACACAACCTATTAAAAGTATTTATTTATCCTCCTCTAACCACTTCTAAGTATATCTGCACTTTCACAGGCCAGAAAGTTAAAGGAAGTGGGTTATGATTATTAGTAATTAACAGTTAAGTATCAATTAATATTAATTATATAAAGCCTCCATAATTAAATACATAACTGTTTCTCACACAACCAAAGAACCGCTCCACCAAAAATCTTCTTAGACCAGATAGAAAATAGATATATTTCACTTTGATATGGGATAACAGAAAGAAAATGTTTGATCTCCTTCTGTGCATAGAATGTTCAACATGTATCCTGATGCAACAAAGATGAAGAGCTTTTAAAATTATTTCCTTGATGGTCTTTACAATAAACATATGTCAGCTGCATTATCTAAATTTACTCTGTGTTGATTATAGTTATATGAAATTGTTCTTTGTTTTTCCTGAGAGCTGACCTGATTTAACAGCAGGGAGGCATTATATTTGCCAAATGGGAGACCCAGGTTCAGGAACAGATTTGATTTCCCAGGCTTCTTGCCAGAGAAAACTGAACATGTCATACAGGTAATTTATTTAGTCAC
Source organism: Platysteira castanea (assembly GCA_013397175.1). Classification (NCBI taxonomy): domain Eukaryota; kingdom Metazoa; phylum Chordata; class Aves; order Passeriformes; genus Platysteira; species Platysteira castanea. Next base: position 152,063 of record VYXC01001353.1, read on the forward strand.
AGCAGGGGAGGGAGCAGAGAAGTGAGAACAGAGGGAGAGAAGAGCAGAGCTGAGCCATCAGCCCCTGCAGAGATCACCAGCCAGCAAGCTTTGCTGTCACCAAGGGTGAGAGCAGCAAGCCACACGGGGCTGTAGCAGGAACAATTTACTTGCAAAGCAGACAGAAGGAGACAAAAAACAAAGCCCTTTCTGATGGGAGGCTGCATTTGGAGAGTCACTTATTTGTGCAATACAGAGCTGACCACCAGTGGTGTAACAAGGAAAACCTTCATTCAGTGGTTGACACTAATCAAAAGCTGCTGCTCATTAGCAGCAGAAAGACCAGAGAGGCGACAGATCACAGCAAATGGGCCCCCTCATCTCCCAGCACAGCCCACCAAACACAGCTGAAATATCTCAGCAAAGATCATTTCAGTTGAGGCATTTGCCCAGTGCTTTGTGTCCATGGGTTAGATTGAAGAATTAGTCAATACGCTTCCACATTCTGATATCTTTGTCGATTGAGTGTGTTCTGCCTGAAACCATATGCTACTTAATAAGTGTTTTCCCCTCTTGCCTCTCTGTTTTGAGATAGCAGGCAATAAAAACTGGAATGACTAAGGAATAAAAAGTTTCATGTTTTCTGAATTGCTTTCTTTAGTCAAGTTACAGAACATGAAACAGAACATGTCATTTCTAATAGAAGACTTTCATTATACAAAAATACAATGGATTCCAAGACATTCAACCTCTCCACAATTATTGCACTGAAGGGTGAGACTAAGCTTTGAGCAAAGAAAGAAGGAAAGCATTACTTTTTACATGAGTAACACAATGGGGAACAACAACATAACAGACTCCATTAAAAACTCATTAGCTCTTAAGGCATCTCAAAATTCCTTATCAAGGGAACGTTCAAGGATTATACAGTCTCGGGAGAAAACTCTGGTGGACTGCTTTTTTTGTTTTTTTAGGATTACCCCCACACTCCCACAATTTCTTGCACAGAAAACTAACATTAGAAAAAGAGGTAATTTTCTGTTTAATTTCACACTAGCAATGGATTTGCTGCAACAATCAAATATCCCTGACTCTGTGACTGAGTAAACCACTAGTTCTGTCTATCAGTTGCAGTTTCATAAGCATTCAAAAGAAGCTGCGATTTTTGCATACAAATTTCATAACCCTGATCTTGATTTTCTTAGAGCTGAGTATGTTTGATTTGAAATGTTTTGGTCCACATCAAACTACTAACATAAAGGAAAGGGGAATCAAAACACCTTGAGAACTTCAGTGATCTTCAACCGCTATAGTGACGGTTACATACATTTAATATTGTTAAAACTAAAATGCTTCCATATTTATTTATCTTGCAGATACATTTATTTAGATAGGCTTCAAGAAATAATCCTTTTAAAGTATTTGTTTCACAGATAAAAAGACACAAATGTTCTGGTAATCCTGTCCCAGATTTGACTGCTATTTGAACAGCAGTAGTTTTTAGTTTACTGTACTGAATTATTTCATCACCATCAAACTTCATTTTAAGAAGATATCAACATCATACAAATCATACAATAAGAAATGCGCAGTCTAGCATGATGAAAACATGAACAACATCATCATACCTAAAGAATAAACCTTCATTAATCTATTTGAGCCAATTAAATCATGTCAAGGTCCTTGTTCAGTGTTGGCCTCCAAGAACAGACCACTTCTCAAGCTTATTCTTAGATTTCATTGAAGTTTCCTAAATTATTAACCCAGTTCATACTGTTTCAGTGAAGTATCTCTCCTAACCTGTTCTTTTAAGTCTGTTTTCAGGAACTCCCCTTTACACATCTGCTTGTCATTCTACATCTTGAACTGTTATTTCCATCACAGCATTTCACAAGACACTGCTTTCTTCTCCATCTGCTGCCTCTAATTTGACTCTCACATCATAGAAATATATACAAAACTCTCTCATTCTGTGACCCACATCTCTCACTCCAGACACATTCCATCAAGACCACAGTTAAGCCTGGAAAAGAAGCTATTAATTTTCAGACTGAGCCTTATCCATACAACCTTTTTCATCAGTGGGACTCCCCACTGTACATGAGACAATGCAAGACTTCTGCTTTGCTGCAATCATGCTTCAGGTCTTGCATTTCTACCACTGCTTCCTGTACTTCCTATTTCTGAAGACAGGTGCAGATGGCAGAGTCCTGATTTGGCACCATCTTCATGGGGATATTTGCATTAAGAGCTTTATCTCAGATCTCTGTAATTAAATCCATCTCTCTCCAAACCACTGGGAATTAAAATACTCCAAGAGAAACTGTTATCTTGCTCCTGGCAATGTGACAACGTGACCATCACTCAGTGATTTCCTATTATCAGAAAAGGGTAGAAACTTGTTCTTTTGTTTTCTCCATTATCAGTAGAGCAGCTGCCAGTGTAATTTCAGCTCTAACAACATATTCACCTACTGGCATTCACATTGCCTCTTCAATGTCTTTCTCACTTCTGGGTACCCTCTCATACTTAATAAATTCTCTTCAAGTTTTTAGTTGAATTTTTTTTTCATCTTTTTTTAGTTTGACTAACCCTTAGGAACTCTCCCCTGCACTGCAAATGGAGAATCATCCAAATCACAAATAACTCACATTTTAAAAAAATTCACTGCCTGAAAATTGAGGTGACACATGTCCAAAATACAAGTGGTTCATAGTACTGCATGTATAATAAATGCTGTAGAAAATGCTCAAGAGCTGTATAGAATTCACCTTAGGTGATGTGGGGAGGGGCAAGGTGTTTTCTAAATCTATGGTCTGTATTTGGACTGTTAGAGATCCTTGAATGGAAAAATGTCTCCTGGCCTAATGCTCATGAAATTGGATCTTTGGGAAATGGTCATTTGAAGTAAATTGGGGAGGTTGGAGAGCTAATAGTAACCACTGAGTCTGCAGAACCAGGCTATACCTTCATGATGTGTCTAGAGATTTAACCTCAGAAGGCAGTGCCTCACTTTGGAGAGATTTGGGAAACTTTAAAAGCCCACAGTGTCAATTGTGCAGGTTATTATCAGTCAGACAAGAGGGTAATGTACTGCCAGGCCTAGGTATTGATTCCCTGCAGGCCCGTACCTCATAGTCAGGTAGCTTTATGAAAACAATTCAGTGATTATGAGAAAAGAACAGATGCTAGGAGGAATGTGACAATTTAGCTGGTGTATATAGCATATGTTCTGGATGAGACAGTGATTTTGTAAAGATGATGTGCAGTAAAAAGAGAAGAAATCAGAGTCTAACAGTCATACAATGACGACTGAAACAAGCCCACCTCAGCCCTGCAGGGAATACCACGGTTATTGTCAGGCTGCCCAGGCTCTCACACTGACACTGCTGTCTATGGCATCCTGCTGTAACTTCATTTTTATCAGTCTAGAATCTGACTGTTTCTCACAGTAAAATTCCCTAATGCTTGGGACAGTGTAAGGATTGCAACAAGTTGCTGGATGTTGTGGCTTTCTAACATTTGAATTTTTTTTACTTGGCTTATAACTTAAGCATACAACCATAATACATATTCTCAGAAAATCTGTATGATCAAATAATGAATGCCTTTAGTGAGAAGCTGTTGACCTTTGAACAAACAGGAATTCCTTATTTGTACTGGTACTTCTCATTAGAAATTCACTTTTGTGAACTTAGAATTTTTTTAACTAGTGAAAAAATTTGGTATTTGAAAGCAGGAACCTTCTCTGACCTACTCTTTCTGCTTCTGTATTTGAAGTGCATCTTTTCCTTTCCTTAAACCTCTCTGCGTGCCCAGCTTGGAATTGGGCACTAGCTTCTTTGTTACAAGGTTGATCTTGTTTAAGCATTTTCCTTCCATCTGTGTTTAACTCTCTGCACGAGCACTGGTTATTGGTGCTACAAAGCCCCGTAGAAACAGATTCAGGAAGGTGTGATATTGAATTCCTTACTTGTCCCCACGTGATAATGTTTTAGTAACTGTCAGTTCCTCTCACCACAGTGGAGTAATACCTCACTGGCCTTCTGCAGAATACATTCAAATGCAGTGATAAGAGGACAGGGACAAAATTATTTTGGTTTTAGTCTGCGACGAAAGAAAGCTACCTGAAGGTGTTATGTAATGAGATTATCTGAACGCAAACATAAAACGTAACAGCCACTTAAGCTTTCTCAATAATAAAGCCTGAGTAGCACCTAACAAGACGTGTAATACAGTGTTTCTGTATAGATCATGCCACAGGGCTTGTGTTATTCTGTATTATCTATTCACTCCGACAGTCTTCTATAATGTAGTTACTGAAATCAGGTGCAGTGGAAGGAATTGTACAACAGCTGAAAGTAGAGCCTTTAAGTGAAACAATATCTTCCAGTGGAATGTGAGGTGTTTTAAAAGCAGATCTTCTCTATGTGGTTCTTTCTAGGTTAGTCTGAATTAGTGTCTACCACAGAGTGACTTTCATGTGGAGAGAAACCTTAGGTGCAAGTTGTAATTATGCCAATTTTTAAACAATTTTTAATAATAGGGTATCAAAGAAATATTCTGCATTTTTACTGGTTTGAGGTAAGCCTGGTTATCCCCAGCGTAACACCTGTTCATCCCCAGACACAGAGGTTGACATGGTTAAAAGAAAAAAAAAGTCTAGTTGAAACTGGGAACAACTTTCAAGAGGTCAGTTCTCATTTAAACATCAAAACGAGAGGCCTGGTCTTGCAGCAGCCTCTGGTAAAGAAGCGTGTAAATGTTGAGACTTTTTGAAAATCTGCCCTTAGGTTCACAGTGGGAACTATCAGGTGTTAGAGGCATTTGAACAACTGGCTGATTTCATGTATGCGGATGAGAACTCCTGACAATTTGTGAGTTCTGGTGTTTTCCCTGATTTGTGTCATGCAGAGCTGAAGGGAGAGAGAAATTCAGAGTAATACTCCAGTAATTTAAAGTAGCTTTAGTAGGTGTTAAAAAAGTTATGTGCGGTGTCTGAAGTTACTCAGTGGCAACCATTAAAGGGAAAACTGGAGAATGCAGATTGCAGTATTTTAATGCCGCCCAGTTTATAGCACTGGATGGTCATGGGGGATTTGAGATCTGCAAGCAAAGTGGTTTTTGTATCACGAATACTAGTGCTGAGTGAGGACAGGAACTTTTCCTTAGTAATGAGCAAAAATAATTTTGGCACTTGTTATGTCTTTCATGAGCGAGGGAAAGAGAAAGTGTTCCTTTTAAAGTTGATTTTAGAAAATGACATAGCAGCTTTAGACTGTTGCTAGGCTTGGGATATTTCCATAATCTTTGAATGCAGTTGTAAGTATGTGATACATTGCAGAGATCTTTCAATAGATCAACCCCTAAAGCTTGTCGATAAATATATGCTATAAATACGTACTGAGTCACAACTAGATTCATAAACACTGCAAGTCTTTCAGCAGTTGGCATAAATAAATAAATGCTGTTTAGATAAGTGGGCTCCTTCACCACGGCTGTGCTTCCCTGGCTGTGATGATTTCTGGTGTCTCCTCTGCCTTATGTAATATTACTGTCCCCTTTGCTGGTAGAAGTAACAGCTGTGGGAGGGGGAAAATCATAGGACAATAAGGAGAAGTTTTAGGGCTGTGCATTTCTGGAGCCGTTTGTTGGAGTATGGAACTTGCTGTCTGTGCATGAGACAATGGTGAACTTACTTTTGTGAACTTACCTTGAGCCTCATAACGTTTTGTTTCTGGTAAGGCACCAGTCACGATAGCTTCATGTGTGCCCCAGAGTCTTCCTTAAAGCGTGAGGATGTAAAGTGCCACTTTGGAGCGATGTTTGGGGTTATTTGACTTTGTTGTCTTAAAGTAGGCGTTTTACTGAGCTCAATGGCAGATTGGAAAGGAGATCGTGCGTCAGTGTTTTGCTTTGCTTAAAATGTCTGCGTGAGTGGGAGTGTGCAGCAGGTGGCACGTGCTCCTAATGTGCTGGGGAAACAACAGGAATCTTTTGTAGGTAGTGCAGAAGCAATGTTGAGAGGCTTAGGCTGATGCTCATCCCTCCTGCTTTCAGCTTCAGGTGTGATGCAGAGGGAGGAATTTAAGCCTTCCCCCAAATGGGAGTTTCTCTTGGCCCTATTTGTGCATAGATACCTTTAGAGAGGCCAGCGGGGCTAAAGTGTTCCTTGGTTGTCAGTACTGCTCCCAATCCAAGTGTGCTCCTCAGTACCAAAGAACGGGAGGTTTTATCAGCATGTCTGGAATTGCTGTGTTTGACTGCTTTTTGTAGATGGCAGAAGAACGTTCTCCTGTTGTGCATGCCCAAATGGAGCCTAAGCCACACTGACATTAAAATAATGCTCAGCGTGTTCAAGTAAAATAGTCCCAAAGGAGGCAACAAAGTCAGGCATCCCTGCAGAATGCTAACGAGGGTGTAAAAAAATACTTCTACGTCACTGATTTGTCATGAAAGGCAGGTGAAAAAAGCAGAGGGTGAGAAAGTGCAGCTCATTCTGTGTTGAAGGGCAAAAGAAAACATAATTATTGAAGAACTTGCAAAGAACAGAGATCAAATATGCAGTGTTCGGAAAAGCAGTTATGTCCCGTGAATAATTGAGAGGGTTTGCAGTTAATTCTACCTCAGAACTAGTGTTGAAGGGGAAAAAGAAAAAAACTCAAAGCTGATTCAGTTCCACCTAGTGCCTTAAAATAGTATTGATGCCATTGTGATTAATGTGTAGTTCTGTAGAACCATGTACTATTCTAAATTACCAGAAACGCTTATTCACATTTTTAAACATCATGCCAAACTAAAATTGTGAGAGAAAATCTTCACTGTTGGAGTTACCTTTTGTTGAGAAAACAGAAGTACAGTTATTCTGCAGAATTTATGTACCATCAAAGTTCTATTTAGTTGCTTTAACAATGGTTTTATTATTAATTGAGAAAAACTAGAAAAGGTTTGAATTCTGGGATGTTGCATGTCCTTAATCACTCAAAATTCTAAATTGTTTTCAAAAGAATTTTAGAATACTTTTAATAGCTACATTATGCAGTCTTTCCTAGCATGGTCTTCCAGATCTACCCAACTGCAAAACCAATAACAAAAATCAACTCTAAAGCAGTTCTAAAGCTGTTTGTGCTCTCAGAGGCTCTTACCTTCTTAGGAGGAGCTAGAGAGCAGTATCAGAGCTGTCTTTTGGAAAAACAAGGTTATCTCTTATCTGTCACCGGTGCTCTCAATTGATGCACTTTTATCAGTGGAGTGTGCTTTTTGCTGATTTTCATGGCAGTAGCTTTTCCACTCAAAATGCAGCGCGTTCAATGAAGATTAACCCAAAACCGTTACTTGGAAAACAACTGGTGCATTTGTTGACCACTTGATGGCATCCCTCAGTTGTGCAGAAACTAAACTGTGTTGGCAGTAGAGCAGTGTTACGTGTGCTTGGTGTTTTATTTTGACCATCAAAGAGTGAAGGGAGCTAATATACTCCCATAAATTAAATGAAAGCCACAACTCTAGTTTTGATCACTGTTTTTATTCTCTGTTGTGTATTACTTACCATTCTGGAATAATTTCTTTGTCTGCATAAATGCAAACAGAAGAATGGTCTAGACTGCTCTTCTTCTTGCTCCTGGTTTTCAAGGATGGCAGTTAATGGTTTAGTGGGTTAGTACTGACACAAAGAATGTTGTCATGCACTGAAATGGCTTTTTGGTTTGTCTTTCCAGGGATATTGCTTTGAGTCTCCAATTGCTGCAGTCAGTGTGCATGCTGGGGAAAGGATTTACGCAGTTTGGGTGTTCATCATAGGTCCTATAAAGTGAAAGCATTTTGCAGCCTTCATGCCAAAAGTTGTCTGCGTGTGTGCCAGCCAACAGTGACAGTGTACTGAAAATGCTGAACCAAGGGGGTAATGGAGCAAACAAGGCACAGTGGCAATTATTTAGATGTAAAGGAACTTCTGGTAATGTCAGGGGAGCTCTCAGAGTTTATACGTGCTGAGAATTGGCCCACAAGACATCAGGTCATAAAACATAGAGTTGAAAGGAAGCTGAAGATCTAAAAACTGCTTCTCCTGAGCAGTCGATGTCATTGAGGAGTGACAAGGGCCCTGTTAGGGCCCTGAGCAGTGGCCAGAGGGATGGCGCCAGCTGCTGACCCCAGCAGCTTATTCCCTTATTCCTCCTCCTTGCGTAACAGAAAAACAATAAAGACACTGCCCAAAAATTGGGGGATGGCCTTTGGAAGCAATTTTCCCCAGTTTTTTTGATAAACGTTTCCAGATCTCGTGCTTTCCTTAGCTTTTGAGATGTTTTTTAGATGCTGCTTTGTCAGAGTAGTGATTATGTGAACGCCTGTGTACGCACACTAATGCATGAATGTGCTGGTACACCTCTGTTGTGCCTTTTCTCACATACAGAAGAAGAGGAGGGAGGGAATATTTTATTATTATTTTATCCAGATGTTTTATCCAAAAAATGTACACATCTAAGTTGAGACACTTTGAGGTTTTGGTTGGCTTGATTTTCTTTTTAAATTTTTTTTTTTTTTTAAATCAAACCACAGAGGAGAAATGGTGAATTTTCTTTCTTGTTCTAAGATACATGTTGTTTTGATAATCTTCACTACATATAAGGTGATACAGCAATATACGTGCTACAGAAAATATTTTTGCTGTTTGTTGTCTTTTCTCTGTATTATCAGTCATTATGTGACAAATAACTATAGCTTTGTGTAGATTTCATAATAAAAAGAATACATTCTTTATTATTTGTAGAAACATAGTGTAAGTATAGAATATAAAAGTAAGTAAAGCCTACAGAAATGACACCAAAAAAAAGTTATATTTGTTGCTGAGTATCCAAAGGAAGAATAACTGCATAGTATGCCATTAAGTGCAAACAATGCAAATTCATTATGAATTGCTTTTTTCGGTTAAAGAAAGAAGCTGAAGAGTAAGAAACATCATAAAATGTGAAGCAAAAAATAAATTACTCTTCAGGAAACCCCATTTAGGGGTTCAGAGAGGTTCAGTGAGTGCTTAGATAACTAATTTTAATGGTGTTCTTAATACGCTAATAATAGGAGTGAATCTTTGAAAAGATCAATATTTTTAATAGAAACATTCTCAGTGATATGAGATTACTCTATAATTTTTCTGCCTGATCAGCTCGTTTTGCACAAAAGCATTAAATTTTAAAGGCCTTTTGAGGCCTAAAGAGGAGTAAAATGTAGACAGCTAATAGTCTTGCCATTTTTTTGGTGTGACTGAATTAGCTGTGGGCTTGTGATTCGACTTCGTGGAAGTTTCTCATGTACTGCAGCAGAAACATTCAGGTTTTGCTTAGATATGTGTGAAAACACTTCTGTGGTTTGTGTTTTGGCTCTACCTGAAAGAATTGCATCATCATCCTCTTGAGTTTGAAATATTGCTTGGTGGATGCAGTCTTTGTCCTTCCATCATTGTCTTTTTTATCTCATTTCAGTGCTCCAACAAACCTCCCAAAAGGACTTTTTCCATTTAATTTGAGAATACCTCTGTGGGTGCGTTTCCCACAGACCTTACATCTTGATTCAAGACGCAATTTTCCGAACTCATATATCTTTATCTCCTGACTCTTGCTTGTTCTAGTGTTTCACCCCAAAATTTTACGGGTATCTCTGTTTGTATATAAACAAGCTGATGAACCAAACTGCTCATTAAATTTTGTACCCACAAATAATATAATAGTTCATCTGTATATGGCACATGACATTCTGCATCTGCTTGCTAGTTCAGGTGGTAGATCTGCTAACTATGCACTTTCAGCAGATGCCTCGATACAGGCCTCGATAATCTCATGGAATTTTAGGATTTAGGTTCCCAAAAATAGTTTTTTCCCCCAGAAGCTGCTGTGTTCTCTGGACTTTGTTTTAATGATAATTTTTTTTTTCCCTACTGGTTTTCAAAGATAAATAATGTGAAAAATTAGTTTTCTGCCAGATTGACTGAGACAGTAGTACTGAGGCAAGCATGAAGTCCCTTGTCTCAGCAGGAAGGTGGCTTTCAAACCTAATCACAGACACTTAAGTGCCAACTTAGTTAATCACTTCATTGCAGAGTAATACACCATGTCTGAAGTTATCTTCCTTCCTTTGAAAATCTTTGCAAGCAGAAAGGCAGCAGCATTAGGCCAGGAGACATTTTTCCATTCAAGGATCTCTAACAGTCCAAATACAGACCACAGATTTAGAAAACACCTTGCCCCTCCCCACATCACCTAAGGTGAGTTCTACACAGCTCTTGAGCATTTTCTACAGCATTTATTACACATGCAGTACTATGAACCACTTGTATTTTGGACCTGTGTCACCTCAGTAAGTAACTACTTTGAAATTGAATATATTTCCTCACAGGCTGAAACTATTTTGTGCAACCAGGAAAACTATCTCCTGGATAGACACATCAGCTGATTTCTCAGAGGGGTTTTGCCACAGAGGCTCTTCATTTTCACATGCTAAGAATATTTTGATGTAGTCCAAATCTAAATCTTGAGACTGTTTGGCACACAACAACCTTGCACATTTATTAGTCTTGGAAATTCCACGGAGACCACTCTAATTTTTTATATCTACATTTAGATTGACAACAGTTTCTCAGTTCTACAAGAGAAAAGCGATGGGTTTATTTTACTACGATAACAGGTTTCCTTAGCTGTAGAACCCAGGGCACAATATGTTATCCTCAGCCACAGTACCAATGGAAGGTGTTAACGAAGACCTAGACTGAAGCAGGGTTGAAATTTGGGGGAAATTTGGCTCCTTCTTGTCCACTTTACATCTAGGTGTAACAAAGGCACATACCAGATGCTCCTTCCTCACAGCCCTCTCCTAGTGCAGAGTGGCTGCACACAGCAGACAACAGCCTGGACACCCTGGAGACCGAGGCCAGCATCCACTACAGGGACAACTTGCTTCCTCTCTTCCCTGAGCTAGAGCAAAGCACAGCAAGGTGTTAAAGTGAGCTGCAGGATCAGACCCTGCTGAGCAGGACAGTCATTGCCATGCACATTCAGGCCTCCATCACACAGAACCTGGACAGTTAGAGAAAACCTTTTTTTCCTCACTTCCACTCCAAGTCCCTTCCTGTCTAAAAGACATTTCTGTGCAATGTAACAAAAGGCAACATCTTCCCACTTAAGACTTTCCCAATCTCCTTGGTCCCCGGTGTGTTGCCCTGGTTTTTGTAAGCCTTCTGTTTTTAACCTTGGAGTCAGATTCTTTCNGGGTTCCAAATGGCAGAAGTGCCTATCATTTTTTCCCCAGCTTAATGATACATTTGATTAACTGCACTGACCACAGCTAATCAGGTAACTCACGCGACTTTGAACATCAAAGGATGAAAAGTTTTTTGTGAGCAATGACCAAATACATCAGCTAAACTGTCAAGACTTCAAAATAGAAAGGCAGGTAATGTTCAACTTTTAGACTGATTTTAGAGTACATAGAAATGCATAATGAAAAGAAAGGCAGTGTTTTCTGCCAATGCTCTCAGACACTTTTATCTGTTTTGCATTAAGTAGAAGACAACTTTCACATTTTGTGAATATACCCTTTCTAATATTCAGCACAAGATGATCAGAATCGAACCAGCTGAATGCACCAGGGCCCAGGAGCTGACACAAACTTCTAACCAGGGACCTGGGTGCACACACAGTCCCCTGAGACAAGCAGCTAAAACACCCCTTGGTGCCCCACAATGTGCTGATGCACTGGGAAGCAAATGTGATCCAAAAAGGGCAGGTATTTTGAAACGACAAGTGTCTTGCCCACTGACCCTTGCTGAAATCATTTAAGTATAAAGCTCTAGAAAGCAAAAGATCAACCAGAAGGAGTTTCCTATGAGGAATATATGAAACTTTTTTAAACAAAGGTAAAAATATTAAATCTAACCTTGACATTTCAACCCAGGTAATGCTTTTTTTTTTTTTTTTTAATTTTACAACTGAAATACTTGGGGGAAAAAAATGAAAACAAAAATGCTTTTTTAATACTAAAACTGGAAACCAGCTGAAGTTCAATTCACCAGCCACTCCTAGCACCACCACCATCTCCCATTCCTGCCTCCTCACTCCCCTCAAGACAGGACTCAGGCAGAGCCCTCAGGTTCTGACCCACACCTACCAGCACCCTGAGCAGGAGATCCCAGGTCTCAGCTGCAGTTAAATAACCAGTGCCCTCACCTGATACTTCATAAGCTCATGTGCAACTTCACCCCACAAAAGTCACTTTTCCCAAGGGTCTGAAAACTAAAAAAATTTGGCAACTGATTGGACTCTATAAGCTCCACTTGGGGTGAGCATCAGCAGGCAACTTCTTGCTTCAGTTCTTTGCTACGAAAAGTCTGAGATCTCAGGGCAAGTTATACAAAGCCCCCAGCACAAAGCTCTCCTGTACACCTTGGGTACGTGCCAGCTGAGATGGGGACTGAATCTGCTGAACACAATCCCCAATTTCCATCTCTCAGAAACCCTAACCAGCAGCGATAGGATTTCTCCTTCACCAAGAGCACCGGTGTTTGTTTAGAGTGCAGTGTGCCACAATGAGCACAACGCTTTATGCCACTTACACAAATCGGAAGAGACCAAACTTCTGTTATCTCCAGGGTCAACTGGATTTATCTGGGAAACTCTATTTCTGATCTCTGCACATTTGACAGAAGGCAAGGAGTCACATGGATAATTTATACAAATAAATGAATGGTTGCGAGGTCTAATTTCATTTGTGTGGTCATTTGCTTATTTCTTTTATTTGTGTTCCTCCTGAAGTACTTGCATGAAGCATGCAGTTGCATTCTGTTGGAGTGGTTAATACAGCATGAAGAGAAATACATACTTGTCATGTCATTTCAGGCCCTGCACAGCAGAATCACATGTTAAATTATTTTTGGCTACTGAAAGCAAAAGAGTGCAGATGCTATAAAAAGCAAATGACCAGAAATCTGTATTCCTATCAACTATTTTTAATGTAAATAACTGTCCACATATCCCTTGTGCAGTCCAGGATCAGCTCTCTTCTATTACAAAGTATGTTACAACAGGGGTTTGCAGCCATCTGTCACAGTTCCACCGAAAGGCTGAGGGTGAAGGTTTTTTGAGACAAAATTTTGGGGCCGTTTTGTGAACACTTGTTATCCCCCAACTGTTCCTTTGTCAGAGTTCATTTTGTACTTGTGTAAGCAACACCTTCACTGAAGGTAAATACAATATTGAATCTATCATATTAGCTAGCTTGGCTTGTCTAGGCCAGTGTCTTTTCCAGATCTGTCACTGACACTACACCAATCTCTCTAAAGCTTTTAAAATCTTTTGCAGACATACACAAAACCAAATTCCTATGAGAATATTCTTCAGAATATTGTCATATTCACTGGTCTTTGTGCTGAAGCATGAGGATTTAAATTCTTTATAATTTCTTAATCCTATCAAGTATACTTGTGCATTTTCTAATTATCTGTATAGAGTCTAATCCTCACCAAAAAATGAAAAAGAAAAAATCCTACTATGATTCTAAGCACTCAATATGTTAACTCTGAGTTCACAAAGTTCTTGCTGGTTTTAAGCCTTGACGCTGCCTCTTACGGAGCTGAAATAAAGTCCCTCTTGCTCTCTCTTTGCATCACCATTTTCCCTCCTCCAATTATGATTTTTTTAACAACAGCTTCAAGTCTCTGCTCTTTTCCACATCTTTAATCCTCTTTTGCTTCCCTTTGAATACTTAAGATGCGTTGTATATTTCTTCACAAAACAGTCACCAGAAAGGAAAAAGGAAAACCATGGCATTCCTAACACATTGCCATTGATCTTCCTCCAGTGACACTCTGGCCCTTTCTTCCATAGACCCCCATATAGCTGTGAAATTCCCTATTTTCCCACTGCCAGTCCCAGCAGGGAGTTTCAGCTGCCATTACAGTGCCCACTGACCTGCTCTTGCTGGAGTCACTGAGCCTTCCCTAGCCTGCATGGGTGTCACCCACATGTAATTGTTCTTCCCAAATCCAGATTAGGGCGAGAATGTTAAACACTATTTCTAGCACAGAACTTGTAGGTCCTTAGTATTAGGTTTTGGCTGTGCTAACCATTCGTGTTCACCTACTTTCATAGAGCTTTTTAATAACAACAGCTTCCCACCTCCACTCTCTCCAGAACTGCTTAGATATTCTGCTGGCTTGTGCAAGCATTTGCCAGAGCATGATTTTTCCATATGGCAGCCCATTGACCTATAATAGTTTTGTCTGAACATTCCAAAAAAAAAGTATACCTTAGAGCAAGTGTTTCCATCTTTGGTGAAGATCACATTGTCTTATAACCCCGTGTTTAATTGGGTATTGCTTTGGGAAATCGTGTTGCAGCTTCAGCAAAAGCCACAAGCTGTCTCATAGGATCTGAAAGGTATTGTAGCTGTCCTATTTTAATGAAATTGCACTTGCAGTGTTGCAGCAAAACATCTCATACATCTCATTCCAGCCCCTCGAAGAGATAATAAACAAAACCAAAAGAATGGTGAGCTGATTCTAAAGCTACCCCTACTTTTTTTAGGATTTAGCAGTACCAAATCTTGCCGTCTGGAAAGACATGAAAAGCCGAACCAACACGACCTACAAATGGACTTTACATTTTTTCTACACTGTGTAGTTCACAGCTGCACGAGCTACTGGTACATGAGCTAGGTCATTTTGAAGTCACACAGAAGGTTTTTCTGTGCTACAGTGCACTGAGCAGTGCAGACAAGCTCCTTAAGTGGCACATCTCACAAATGCAAAGTAGGGCAGAAGGTCCGACGTTCTGGGTAAGTCCCACGTGTTTCTCATGCACTCAGTGCAGTTGTTAGACTGCAATGGCTTCCTCCATCAAAAAATCTTGCAAAATATGATTGAATTCAAGACTCAACAGAGATGCAGAACCCACCCTAGAAGCCTATACCACCTGAGGAAACGATACCGCAAAAAAGGAATGATTCAGTGTTGAATTGGATCTAGCTTGCAGTTTCCCTTGCTCTAAAATATTCCAAAATCCTGTACAGAACTTTCCAACAAGGTTTTCACCCCATTATATGGATGAGATGGAAGGCAATGTTATTCACCCCAGTACAAATTTCTCTTTATGCAAATCCCATAGGATTTACTACTGAGAAGTGGAAATGAGGGTTCCTTCTCATGGCTGAGGTGCAAGAAATTACCACATGCTGCTTATTGTCAGCAGCACAATCCTTATGACTCATTTCTTTATTTTCATAAGACACTTCAAATGGAAACAAAATTTCAGGATGTACAGATAACCCTTTTAACGGGGTGAATGACTTATTATACCACCGTGAACATTTCCAGTGCTGTTACTGGTTTATATTTCTCTTATATTTCACTTGGATCATGACTGTACCAAATTTTCAGTTTGGAATATTTGTTGTAGTTCAGTAAAACATATGCAGATATATGCATGTCACATACCTTAGTATTCTACCTCAATACACTACTGAAGAACACTAACTACTTGAACTACACTTTTAAGAATAAACTTCAAGGAAATTTAAAAAAAAAACCCCGAAGTTTTTTTTTTCCTGAATCAAAAAGCAGAATCATGCTCAGAGTTTTCACCTACTGCTCCACAAGCATCAACTAAAATCGCTGGGTTCGCACACACCATTGGATAAAACAACAAGCAAATAATGGATGGATAGCCTTGCTACAGTATCAAGTGTTCCTTTGAAGAGGAGCCTCAGAGTTTGCAGTGCTGATTCTGCTCTGTTTGATCTCCCACATACTAGCTTGCACTAAAGCACTGGCTTACCCCTGACAAAACACTCTTCTGTTTGCATTATCTTTGCTGGACTGTCATAATTCCCTCTCCACTTTGGAACCTCTGAGAACACAGTGCAGAAATTCAGACTCAATTTATCTTACAGCAGTGGAGACAGGTCTACTGTTCAGAGCTGAAATAAGCGACGCCAGACTGGAATAAACAGGACTTTGTATTAAAATATTTATATATGTATGTGTGCGTGTACATGTACATTTTCAAGTCAACAGACTTGCATAATGCTCTTCTGTGACCCCTAACAATTGACTTATTCTTTGTGGGCCGTGCACTCAGCCACAATCCAGCTATGAACATCCAAGAGAAACAATGGCACTGTCAACAACTACAAACAAAGAAACTAAACTAAGTCCAACAAACCCTGCTACTCCCTCTGACACAGAGGAAATACCATGGCTAAATGGCGCCACTTTTACTTTTTTAAAATTAGAGAAATAAAACAGTATGTGCCTCTTAGGTCGTACAGCTAAAAACTAAGAGACATGCACTACAGAAGAGCCACACTCAGTGAACACAGAAATTACTATGTTAAAAGGCAATAAGAAACTACCTATCCAAATACCACCTTCCTTTTTCTCCCTTAGGGAATTAACGACATGAAACAGAGCATGTATTGTGTGACCCTCCCGTCTGTACACTGACAGCAGTTCCAGCAGCTTAACAGAATTAACTCCAGTTAGACCTGGCTTCCAAGCCACACTTTGGATTGGATATAGCCTACAAAAGAATTATTTTTGATGAAAGTTCTTAAATTTTAAGTTCTTTATAATTTGTTCTTCTTCATACTGTGTGGCAGCAAGCTCTGCAATTTAATTGTGCTTTCCATGAAAAAGGACTTACTTTAAAACATCTATTTTTGTTGAACACCCCTTAGATCCCATA
This sequence comes from Platysteira castanea, assembly GCA_013397175.1. Lineage (NCBI taxonomy): Eukaryota > Metazoa > Chordata > Aves > Passeriformes > Platysteira > Platysteira castanea. Next base: position 168,766 of record VYXC01001353.1, read on the forward strand.
TTACAACAAGCAGATAATTCTTACTCCCTACCCTTATTTCTCTCCCATCCACTTTTTTATATTCTGCTATTATACTATTATCATAACTTTTCATGCAGCAATCCTAATCTATTGTGTTTCTCCTCCTGTACAGGCAGCTCCACACATTTAACCATTCTTCTTGTCCTCCTTCTAGATTTTATCAGTTTTACTGTGACCTTTAAGAGACAGGATCATCAGATCTGCACACAGAAACTGAGATACAGAAGTACACTTGAAAAATGAGGTTGATTTGTTCTCCATTCCTTTCCTAAAAATCCCTAAGATTTATTTGTCGTTTCTTACTGTCACCAAGCATTCAAGAAGTGATTTTTGAGAAATATCCACAATAGACACAAGATCTCTTTCCTGAATGGTAATAACAGTTTTCAAATTTACTACTGTGTACGTGAACGCATATATATTCTGTGTGGAAACACACACGTAGCATATTGCAGCAGAAGATGTTTCTTGACAGCCCCACAATGCTAAGAAAACAAAATGCCCAGGAAAAAAAAAAAAAAAAAAAACCACAACAAACAATCTGTCATACCAGATCAAAATAATTACTGAACTATTTGCATCTTCCCATCACTACGTCCGCTTCCCCAAAAATTATTATTATTTATAAAAGCAGACAGCCTGAAAACCAGGAGGACACACATTTGGTATTTGGCCAGTGTCCAACCTGAAGTCAAACACAGGTATGTCCTCCCCAGCTAACACGCAGATCACCATCACAGGCTCTTCCCAGCACACGACGAGTGTGGCAGGGGGTTGTCACGTAGCCAGGAGTCTGTCCGTGCTCTCAGACTGCTCGAACAGAAGCAGCCCCTCAGCTCAGGGGGAAATAAGTTGCTCTCTCAGCTGTTACGAAGCCCGCCCCACCCGGGGACTGCAGGACTAATGCACAGCCCAATGCAGAGCACCCCCAGCCCACGGGGAGTGGCTGTGGAGCACAAGAGATTCGGACCTTGAGGTCCTTGCAGGGCAGTGTGGGGAGCAGCTGGGCGTGGGTTGTCACCCCGACCTTCTGGCCAGCACCCTGCAGGGCAGTGCGTGGGTGTGCCCACACCCACACTCCCACCTGAGGGCAGGATTCTTTCCTGCCACCTTCACACCCACCTTTAATACATCCACCCGTACCAGGAGGAGAACTGGAGCACACAGGACAACAGGGATGAACACATCTAGTAACAACCACCAGATAGATACACCACAGAGAGCAGGCATGAATGTGTTTGTTAGGAAAGAAAAACACATATCCAGTAGAAACCAGACAAATTCTCTCAATCTCTCTAGTAACTGCAAATAAATATGACTCTGTTCCTTCAGAAATGTCCTTCTGTGCTACATGTAAATTCATATTTTTCAGAAAATACCGAGAACATCTCTACCAGCCTCAGTGAAATCAAAGAGCATATTATGAAGCACCAGAAGGTATTTCCTTGCCAGGTTTCCTATTTGTGTTTTCTGATTGTCTGGGTGTTTTTTCATTTGCACCCAACTGAGCACTGCTACATCACCAGCTCCTTTGTTCTGGCCTGCTCATCTGCTGCAATAACTTTTTTGTTTTCCAGTTGGTAATTCCATCTTCTAGTGTATATCATCCTGTTTGAGTATTTTATTCAATTCTATGAAGTTGCCACTGCAAATTATTTGCACAAATGGAGAGTGATTTCTTTTTACATTAGCCCTCCTGATCCAGACTGGCTCCAGCAATGCATTGGGCAATGCTGGAAATGAATGGTACAACCACAAACTGGAATAGCTGAACTCAGCTGCTGAAGGAGAACCACACAGTGGCAAAAGTAATACTCATTTCATAAAGCACAGGAAACCAAGACAGTTTATCTTCGTTCCAATCACCTTGGAAAAATATTTCCTTAAACTGTTTTATGATCTATACATGCAGCATAAATCCTCCTTTATCCACAGTTAATTTAAAAGAGAGAAAAGAATAGTGAGAAGCTTCATGTTGTTTCAAATAAGTGAAAAAATACACTACAGCAGCAAATAACAATAGAGTCTGTTCTTAACATCAGAAAGATGCACAATCCTAACAGGATCTAAAGAATGGGCTATATGTAATCTTGTCTTCAATTTCTGCTCATCAATTGAAGCACTCCTATTAAATGGCCTTTATATGCTCCCTAATTCAAAAAATGCCAAGAAGTTAATTTAATCCTCAAAGCAGATACTATCAGAAGTGTGTCTGGTGCTGTAAACAGATAATAGAAAAAGCAGCTCAAATTCAGGAACAGAAAATTTCGGGTTTTTTCTGTAACATTAACTTCCTACGCTTGCCTACATCTCTTTTGCACATCTTACACACTTTCCAAGCAGCACAAGAGTTCATTCTCTAGCACGGCTGGAGACCTGACACATAAAAAGGATCCCCAGCCAACTTTTTAACCTTAACCATGTATCACCCTTGGTTTTAGGAGTTCAAAATACCTTACTTATTGAAACACTTCTTCATTTTTTTCAGAAGCCTGAATTGCTCCGCATTAAAACGTTTAGGAAAGCTAAACTCACTCTGAGCACCATGATCTATATATACATATGTTTATTTTTCCCTATTGAAATAACATTTCAAGAGCACTTGGCTCAACCCACTTGTTGCCCATCAGGGGTCAGCCTGATTCATATCACAAACTGATGATATCCCTGTACTTAGTTCAGTGCTGTTTCAAACAGGGTAAGATGGCAAGCAGGATGAAAACAGCCTTCCTCTTTCAGAGGCTTCATTTGTCAGAGGTTTCTCACCAACAACAGGCTGAGGCTTTATTGCTCTACTGCTCACAGGAGACACCTGCCCAGAGGGTTACAGCAGATGCAACCGCAGGAAAAAGCAGGACAGCAGGACCTGGAGGAGCAGCAGGTAGATAGAGACAGGCTAAATTATGGCTCCTATGCAGGGAGGGATGAACACTGCATAGGTGATGCCCACAGGACACAGGGGCACACAGATTCCAGATGCTGTGCAATAAAACACCCTCGTGCACAGCTGGGCCAGGCCGCACTCGAGGAAACACACAGCTGCATTTTCAACTGACTGCGTGTCCTTGGACATATGTAGCAATCTGTCTCATATCAATATTTAGAAAGTTTATTCACAAAATCATTCATTTTTAAATCCTGATGATGTTAATCCTAGTCAGTGGTTGTCTTTCTTTGCAAGAAGGATTTCCAGTGGAGGGATGGGAGACTGGAAATTCCACAGATGGCACCACAGCAAGGGTCACCACCTCCTTTCTCCACCTTCTCTAAAAGGCTGAGCAGTCTTTGAGGGCCCTGCAAGAGCCTGGAGACAGTTGACTAAAAATTAGTCATGCAAGAGTTTTTCCTAATTCAGGGAAATTGTATGGAAGTGGCAGCAACAATTACAAGATGAATGCACTGGTAAGTGGTCTACAGTGAACAGGAATGGAATCATAGAATAAATTAGAATGATATTACAAGAAACACTTTGAAAACTAGATTAAATTAGTCTGGCTTGAAAAATCTTTCATTTCAGTATTCTGAAGTTCTTAATAGCCGGAATAAGTCTTGCATGAAGATTTTTTAAAATATATTTTAATCATTTTTTATTATTACACATCATGAACAGTATTTGATAATGCTTACATATTACATATTTAAAATTACAGGTTTAAAATATATATAATAAAGTTGGGGATGTTGGGTTTTTACCCCCAAGAAAAGTCATTATCCTTCTGCTTACTGGGCATACTTAAGGCTAAAAAAACTAAAATGAGGATGTAATATATCTCAAGGAATCACTCTTCTTGATTCTCAGTCATTCCAATTGCAAGACTCCACTGTCTATTGCAGAGCAGAAATCATCTTATGATCAAATCCACAAATGTATACCAGTGAAAATAAAAATCTACAGCAACATTTCCAGAAATGTGTAGCTTTAGGTGAGCAATTAGATCCACCACAAAAAGCAAGTGATTATGCAGGCAGGAGATCATCTGCATGTTTTTAAAATGAGCTTTTTGCACACACAGTCTGAAAGCCACAGTCTAAGGGGCAGGTGCACTAAAAGCCTCTGGGGATATTCCCAGCTCACTGCAGCTCCCCAGTGTCCCCAGAGGAATGCTCTGGGCAGCAGCAGCTACCCCAGAGCACCACGTGCCACCCAGGGGTTGGGGCTGTCATCAGTGCAGAGCTGGCACAAGCACACCCCCACTTCCCACACTCTCCGCACTGATGGCACACTTCAGCCCACCCCTTCTCCAACCAAAAATGCAAGTTTTAGCCATGGTAATGCAAAAAATTCGAGCAGATCTAGGGAAAGGGCACATGCCATTGTTCTCAGCCTTTAAAACATAAAACACCTGGCAGAAAAATCTGTAAAATTACACTTGGGTGGGGGGTGTGAATCTCTGGCTGTTGTAGGCCCCTGGTCAGAAGAGATGGCCAGTAAGACACTGCTGATATTATAACAAGATCATCATGGTATGACCTTCCAGACTTCACAGTAGCAATCTTGAACTCAATCATATCTATATATGCCAAAATAAGCCACATTAAATTTACCACCATGTCAATATTGCAGCTGTCACTGATCACTTGGAAAAATCTAACAGAGACAATAATAATATAAAAGCAATGATAATACTTCACCCTTTAAATACCTTCATTTCACTAGCTAGAAATTACAACAATAAATATAAAGTTTCCTCTTTTTAAGGCCAGTAGATTTCATTATAGCCATTAGCTCTGAGGTTCTGTACCATATTGGCTGTGAAATGCTATCAAATGACCCTCACATCAAATCTAGAGCTTCTACGATTCACCACATGCTCAGTGATCTTCAGAGATCCAACATTTTATCATTCTTACTGTTTCAGAATGTGTGGTTTGTTCCAGCCTCAGTTTTTCCCAATATCAGTTTCTCTATTTTGTGAAGACTTTTTCTACATGAGTATGGAGCAACTTACTACCATAAATACTGTCTCAGAGTCATTACAGAAGGATTGTCAAACTTTCTTTTTCTGAACTAGGCAAACCTTTTTTAAGTTCTTAGAGCACCAGAAACAGATGTCAGCTCAGCCTTTTAGTTCTCAGCACAGTGACTTTCTCATATCCTCCATAAAGCCCACACAACTGAGAAAAGCTGTATTTTAAGACTGCTTACTGTAACAGTGGTACTACTGCTATTAATCAATATTCTGCACTCATCTGCCATGAATCCTTAAAAGCTTGTGTTTAGAAGTCACAGAAGATAATGACTCACATTGTTTACTAAGTCAAAATACACCTCTGTGTTATGCAAGTATGATACACACCTTGCACCCTAGAAACATGAGTTCACAGCACTTAATACAATTACAGGAGAGAAATGCTCTTTGCAATAACAGTAAGTAATTAAATATCAGCCCAAGTTACAATCTTTAGTTAGCATAGTTGTAGACATTTCCCATGTAATTTACCCGAAAACTGACTTGGTTACTCCTTAATGATTCCTCCTCCTCCTCTTTACTGAGATATTTAATATTATTCATGGTCAAAGAAACTATAGTTGGTTGACACCCTCAGAAGACAAAAATCCTAGGCAGAGTGTTAGGTTCAGGTAGGCATCTGAATTATTGAAAACATAAGTCACCATTTTCCCACTCTATGCCTGCATTTACGCATATCCAGACTTCAAATACTGATTCCCCTCATCCTACAGCAACAGCAGCACCCATCAGTTAGAGGGAAACCATGGAAGTGAGAGAAATGCCAGGCCCAGTTTGCCCATAGTTCAGAAGGGACGTGAATAGAAATTCTAATCCCGAGGATGATCAAAGACCTCCAAACCCTCAGAGGTAAGGTTACATGTTCCTCGAATCACTGCTCAGCAGGTCTGCCTACACTAATTAGGATACAACACCAGAAAAGGTCAACTTCATAATATACCCAGAGAATTAATACACAGTGACCTTGCCATTTCCTTTGATGTGATTACATGTACACTGCCAGAGGAAGACTTACATTTTATTCATACCCATTTTTGTCAAACGGCTCTTGTAGGAAAAGTTTTAATTCTCAAAATGCATCTATTCAGACAAAAAGCTTAAAAATTAACTTGAGTTATTGGTAATGGGGTTTTATGTTTTGTTTTAATAACAGTTTTCTTGTTTCTATTTCTTCTTCCACTCACATGCTTCGTGGTGACAAACTGGTTAATGGGATTTTAAAAAATAAGTTTTGCAAACAGCATTTTAGTCTTTGAAGTCACACTTTCATGGATAGCATCACTTTCATCCAAACAGTAGTCTGCTAGGTGATAAACCCTGCAAGAATTCTTGAGCAGACTCTTTGGAGAGCATAACTACACTTCTCAGTGTATTTTAGTGATGCTGGGTGTGGTTTTTTGTGGGAGTTGATTGCCTTTTTACCTAAAAAAGAGAAGCCCCACAGAAAAGCTTTTTCAACCTTCAATTAATCTGAGTTAACTAGAAAAGGAAAAATCTATTTCCCGAGGTTCACTGTTTTGTTCTGAATTTTGTTATGCATTATTCTTCCCTTCAGCCATGATTCAGATTATGTTTTTCAACATTCATCTTCCTATTTTTCATCCTCATTTCTAATAATTCTCAATAGTCTTTTGCATTATTTAACTATTTTCCTCTATATTGGAGATATTCATGGTTCAATACCTCCACAGAATTTAGTTTATATACTTCATTTTCTGTGCTACTAACAAAGATATTAAACATTAGAACACATATAGCATTATTCCCCAGGCTTTTTCAGAGGCTTTTTCAAAGGCTCCAGCTTCATCCATTTAAAATTATTCTTCATTTACACTTGCCCTGCCAACTCTTAGATCATATGGCAGTATCTCCATCACAGTAAATTTGAATCAATATTTTCAAGTAAGATTTCATGAAGCAGATTATCATGAAGCATTATTAATGCTTTACTTAAGTCCAAATCCATTATATTTCTTGAATTCCCTTCATTCACCAGATTTGTAGCTCTATCAGAAAGGTAATCAAGTTTGATATGCCTTTCACACCATACTTTTAACTTCCCCATTTTCTAGCCAAAACACATTCATCACACTGTACTTGCAAAATACAGAACCACCACACGTGCAAAGCTGAAAAGAAATAGTTTTGTGGGGTTAGAGGTGGAGCCAGCCCTACCATGTGAGCAGAGGCTGAATTAGTTTAACTCTCATCTCCCATGTAAGAAAACTGACCTCTCATTATGATTCAGCACAAACATAAATAAATCTAGGGCAATTAAGTTGCCTTTGATACAATTTGTGCAATTGTATATAGCTCCAAAATCCAAATCAGAGTTGTATGCAATCAGCATCAATACCCACTTGGCTCTGCATCCTGTTAATTCTAGACAACAAATGTGTCCTTAAACCAACAAACACACAGAATGTAGGGGTTTTTCCTTCCAGAGCCAGACATGATGGCTGCTCCTGAGGTCAAGCTGTGAAAACTGTGGAAGCAAGACAAATTATGGATGGCTGTTCTCATCTGCTGGCTTCCCTCATTCTTGGCTCTGAAATGCACGTTATAATGGCTGGGGAATCACCCTCACACAGCCTGCACCTGGAGGCTCCCGCATCCATTCAGTACAGAAATATATACAACTACTTTTCAGCATGTATTTTGCACTGTAAAAGCAACAGGTACAGCGACAGGACAGAGGCACAGGCTGGCTGCTGCTATGCAGGATTTTCATCAATATATCCCCCACTTCCCTTCTCAATCACACCAGGACAGACCACCTTATTTCATAAAATTAAAGAGTATCTGCATAAAGAACACAGGCCAAAGATAATTGTTTCCTGAAAGTGACCAGCTTTCCATATAAGCAAACCAAACTGGGCTTCAATTCCATCTAAGTGAAGTGGATCCCCAGACAGGCAGATTACAAGGTAGGCATTACTGGCTCTTCATGTCAATAAAAATAACAAAGCAACATTTTCTATGAGAATACAGTAGCCTTTGTCCAGAGCACTTTGGGTTCTCTATCCCATTCTGCCCTAGCTGCTTTCTTTTTGATCTCTATATTCAAGTGCCCTAAGCAAGAGAATCCTCTCAGACCCACCAGTGGGACATCACTCCCTTGTGAGAAGTTCATGCTCAAATAAATGCAGAGCACATTGTGATGCGTCAGCTCCTCCCTGCAGCACAATCAGATTCGCACAAAAATAAAAACAACATTCTCACTGGCCTTTAAAATAGATTCCTCCTAAACCACGGACAACGAGCCTTGCCCAAGCGCAACACAACCAGACCAAGATAATAACCTATTACAGGATTTTCTTTTGCCTTTACTGCTGCAAATCCTTTGGGAATTTCTCTTGCCACACTGCTCAGTGGGAGTCACTTGTCCTCTCTGAAGAGCCACTACTCCACTGGCACAGAGAGAGGTGAGCCACTCCTTGGGGCACCCTGGGCTGTGTGGCTGGGACAGAGCCTTATGCAAGTGCCACCACTCTACCTGACTGAGGCCTCCTGGACAGGCACACTTCACTCAGTGCAAGCACTCCTGCACTCAGATCCTGTCCCACTTGAGCAGAGGGGCCAGAATCCAAAGCAGGATGTCAGTCTTCCTTCATCCTCACCAGAAACAGGCTAAATTTTACACCACCAGCAGCCTTTTTCCCTGACAGCTCCAACACAACACACAAACTCTGCAATGCTCATGCACCAAGGTGCAGCACGAGGTTCCTGGCATTCAGAAGGGCCTTTCATTGACTACTTCAAACTAAACATCCAAAGCTCTTTTCAAACTAGAAACACTCAGATCTGTCTCAAGGATACAACTCCATTTCTCTGCTTTTAAAACACCCACCAACAATACTTTTATGTTTTCAAAGTACAGATGATTAAGGAAGAAAACAACAAAATGTATTTCATGTACTTGGCATTGGTATGCAGATTGACTGGAGAGGTAGATCTAGCAGTAAAAAAATCTCTGTAAACATACTGCCAGTCGTAAAAATGAAAATATTTTAAAATGATGCACTGGCTGCATTCAGCCAGATTAGTAATATTACAATTAAGGGACTTATAACGAATACAGCTTAAATAACAATGAGAAGCGCCATTAAAAGTATACTCAAAGCAATTATTTTCAAAAGCTTTAACATCAGCAGCTGCACAGGAGAATCCACATCAGCTGGCTATTGCCAAGCACTTTTGAAAGGTTCAGTATTCAACCAAGGGCAAGCTGAATTAGCTTAAGTCAGACCCATCAGTGGCTACAGAGACAAACAGGCTATATCCAAAATGAACTGCTGTCTAGCTAACTTATGTACAAAAGCTGTATTTTAAAAAACAAAACAAGGAAAAACAAGGTTTATCCATTAAAAAGCACACATTTCCTGCAGAGATACAGCACAGATAGTTAAAAAGACAAAAACGACGGGATGCTGATCAATGCTGTGGTGCCCAGCAGTGCAGTAGCAAAGAAGTACAAACCTCCATCATCTCAGTCTTAATCACAGTTTGGTACAAGTCGGACTGAGCCAGCCTAACACCTCCTCACTGGCACGCGGCCACTTCTGTGAATGGAGCTGTTGATCTCATTACAGTTTCTAGTAAATTATAGTAGACACATCAATAGCTATCAGCACTACTGTGACATTCTGAAAGGAAGTTAAGGGTTGGAAAGCTCTGGCCCCCAAGCAGCCCTTTTTCCCCCAGAAGAGTTCCCATCACATCAAAGTTGGTAAATATTGCTAGATGGGGTAATAGTGACAGACAGTGACAGATTCAATTCTGTTTTGATGGCAATCCAAAATCTCTATCAGGAAATTAATTCATGCTAAAGAAATAAATCTACTCTCTTTAAGAGGTCACTTTATAATTAATTATACTCCAGCTTTTAAAGCATTTTGCAGACTCCAGTTCTCTCTAGCATAATTATCTCACAGGCTGCATTTTATGGCAAATCTGAATTGAGAACTCTAGTCTAGAATGCCAGGAGTGAGATTACTTTAATATGAAGCTTCAGTAGGTGTTTATAACAAGTATTGGAAAAGCAGGTAATAAAATATTACACAGCCTTGAGACAAAAGTTAATGAGACAATAAACAGCCAGAAATTAAGAAGTTGGCATGTATTGTGTTCCAGAAGCAGAAATGACACAATCAATTGTCTCTGAACGCTACCTTTCACACTGACTGTAATGTTCCAGACCTTGTTCACACATCTGAATTATCACACCCGGCCTCCCACAGCAGAGCCCCTCAGTGCCCATCGCACGGCCCTCTCCAGCCCAGGCACAGCCCAGCAGCACCAAGTCCTTCCATAGGCAGCTCCCTGCACCCACCGCAGCACCTTCCCAACAACCCCAGGTGACACGCTCACCACTGCCACTGTGTCACAGCACGGTGACACACTCACCACTGCCACTGTGTCACAGCACGGTGACACGCTCACCACTGTGTCACAGCACGGTGACCCGCTCACCACTGCCACTGTGTCACAGCACAGTGACACACTCACCACTGCCACTGTGTCACAGCACAGTGACACACTCACCACTGCCACTGTCTCACAGCACGGTGACACACTCACCACTGCCACTGTGTCACAGCACGGTGACCCGCTCACCACTGCCACTGTGTCACAGCACGGTGACACGCTCACCATTGTGTCACAGCACGGTGACACGCTCACCACTGCCACTGTGTCACAGCACAGTGACACACTCACCACTGCCACTGTCTCACAGCACGGTGACACGCTCACCACTGCCACTGTGTCACAGCACGGTGACACACTCACCACTGTGTCACAGCACGGTGACACACTCACCNCACTATGTCACAGCACGGTGACACGCTCACCCTGCCACTGTGTCACAGCATGGTGACACGCTCACCCTGCCACTGTGTCACAGCATGGTGACACGCTCACCCTGCCACTGTGTCACAGCATGGTGACACGCTCACCCTGCCACTGTGTCACAGCATGGTGACACGCTCACCCTGCCACTGTGTCACAGCATGGTGACACGCTCACCCTGCCACTGTGTCACAGCATGGTGACACGCTCACCCTGCCACTGTGTCACAGCATGGTGACACGCTCACCCTGCCACTGTGTCACAGCATGGTGACACGCTCACCCTGCCACTGTGTCACAGCATGGTGACACGCTCACCCTGCCACTGTGTCACAGCATGGTGACACGCTCACCCTGCCACTGTGTCACAGCATGGTGACACGCTCACCACTGTGTCACAGTACGGTGAGACACTCACCACTGCGTCACAGCACGGTGACACGCTCACCACTGCCACTGTGTCACAGCACGGTGACATGCTCACACTGCCACTGTGTCACAGCATGGTGACACATTCACCACTGTCACTGTGTCACAGCATGGTGACACACTCACCACTGTGTCACAGCACAGTGACACGCTCACCCCTGCCACTGCCTCGCAGCGCTGTGGAAGGCCCTGCCCATCCCCTGGGGGAACAGGGGGCATTCATTCCCTTTGCAGGGCTGCATGCACAGCTCATGCAGATTTGCCCACACCTGAGCCCTGCTCAGGACTGGGCATATCCATGGGAGACTGGTACCAGCTCACTTGGGAAGGGCGTTAAAAACCAAGCACCAGGTCCTTCCCCAGCACACTGGGCAATCCTCCCCATCAAAGACACTCTCACTCCTCTGCCACATCACCCTCTTTTGTCTTCACCTCTGCAACCTGAGTTTTGGGTCATTTTTCTTCCCCCACTCTCTTCATTCAGTATTTGCTCCCTAACTCATTCCTCTTGGCCAGATACTCATTTTTTTCCTCTCCTCAAAAAGGTTATTTTTGTCTACTTTCCCCTGGAATAATCTGAAATATCCTTTTTTCTCAGAGAGGCACAGCTCAAAGCAATTAGCAATCACCCAAGACTTGAATAAGAGTTCAAACTTAAATCTTTGAGAAATTCAAGACAGATTGTCTTTCACTAGAATTCCGTTTCTCCTCCACATGATGTTAAAAGGTCCTCTCCTGTTTTGCAGGTACAAGTAAATTGGAAATAACAAGATGGAAAATATATTTTTCATTCTACATGAAATCCTGACATTTCAGATCATCTTTTCTAAATCAGTACAAAAGACTAAAGGTCTAAGACTGCTAAATCATATTCATTTCACAGCACTGCACAATGGTAGAGTAAAATGGTAAATCAAAATCTCAAACATGAAATATTAGCTAAATTATTTTTAAAAATGCACATGTCATAATAAAAATAAACAAAACAATGTAACATAAATCATAATAATTTGTTATTATCAGAAGCAAAATGTAAAGATTTTTTTCATCAAAATGCTAATGTTCCCACTATGGATTTTTAGTAGAACTGCCCTTATCTTCCACCCCAGTTTTGCAGGCCAAAAGGCACGGCACAGTTCTGAAAAGCTTTGTGGGTCTATCCAGATTTCAGGGTACTCTAACGCACCCACAGCATTACAGTCACTACACATGGAAGATGAGTGTCCTTCATCCCAGCCAAATTAGATGTTTTCACCACACACCTCACCCAGTAGGGCTCTGCATGTCCCAACTGATTTTCTGATTTGAATTCAACATCTATTGCAGATGTAAATGAGTTGCTAGCCACATTGCATATTTCATAAAAGATTTAAAGAAAAAGAAAAAGCTTTGTAAGTTATTTGTATCAATAATGGAAAATTTTTCAGTGAAGGTAATGGTGATGTAAATAAGAACATATTTGGCAGTGCCCAACCCACACTCAAACACTATTTTTTACTACAGCAATTAATACTAACGGCCATTTGTTTAGTATTAATTCACACTGGCAGCCTACAGGATCAGACCACCCCTGAGTTATTTCTGTGAGCAGTATTTAACCTGTACTTACCTAGCCATTTAAATAAATATGGCACCCAGGTTTTAAATGATGAACTACATGTACAAGACTACATTATTTTAAAAAGGCAATTTAGAACAACTTATATTATTATTAGAAATTCCACTGATTCTGGGGAAAAAAAAACAAAAACCAGCTGCAGTACAGAATCCATGGTTTCAAAATGTAATTTCAGAAAAATACTAACTACAATCTGAATCTAATTTTATTTTCTATATTCAAATTTGGATGAATAGATGCTATGAGTATTGTCTATTAACAAGCCCATACAACAGTTTTCTATATATCTCATTTGCAATTCTTCTCTATCATTGAACACTTCTAGTACTGCAGCTGCGAAGGCTGCTGTATCTGCCTGGCTTCTGACCATTTGCAGTTACACACAAAAATATGTGTGCTGCTCAATCCCTTCAGTTATATTTCTGCTACATTACAGATTCTTGTGCTCAGTCCCCCACTCCCTTTCTCACTGCTGGGGCATTAGGTTATGTAATAGGCTGTGGTATAACACAGTAATATGAAATATAACCAAATGCAACAGGAAAAAAAAGGTCTTAGCAGTTTCCAGTGGTGCAAAGGATATTCTCTGGATGATGTTTGTTCTGTCATCATGTGTCCACAGCTCACAATATGTTTGATAAAAACAAACAGAAATGTTTTTTAAAAGATGTTTCACTAACACAACTATAATCTCTTCTGCTCTGCTTCTTTAATCCCTGAAGATCTTTTAAATAAGCCTCTCCCACAGAAACTGATTAAAATCCACATCTTTCATATCTTCTGAATACAAGAAATAGCACAAAGAGTAGTTCATATCCATTGTTAGTAATTATGCTGAAAGTGCACTTTAACAGATTGTTTCCTTTGATTTATTTATTTCTGGATATCCATGAATGAGCATAGTAGGCCATTAAATGACAATATTTCAGCATCAACAGGAAATCACAGGTATATAATTTACTGGATGACAATTCTAGTATGGGAAAGAAATAAGAAATCAACTATATTGGTGTTATTTATTACAAAGGAAATTACTTTGGTACAATCTGAAATTCACTTAAAAGCATGAATATTTGCTGCTTATGGTAGGTAAAGTCACAACTCCCTCCACTGCAGGCGTTAGGTCAAAAAATTAACAATTCCATATTAAATTTTACATGAATCATCTGTATTTAAGAGTAGAATAGACTACTCCACAATAGGCCATCTTAGCTTTCTGTTAAAGCATCTACAAGTTCTATTCTGGCTCTTTTGCATGAAATCAGTCATTAGAAATTAGTTTTTAACTACAGGCTTTGCAGTCGCTGCTTCAGTTCAGGAAAGTCCCACAGTGCGGCTGGCTGCAGAATGGGAACTGCCAGGCAGCAGCACAGCCAGGGCAGCAGAAAGGGGCTTCTCCTGTGCTCTGCTGAGACTTGTAGGAGACTAGCTATGAATTAGAATGACAAGGAAGGAGCCCTTGCAACGAGGAGTGATAACAAAGAAAAACCCTGCCCTTTGCTGTATCTATTATTTCCCAAGGCCGCCTGAAATCAGTGTTTCCAAACAGAAGCTACATATATAGGGAAAAGTTGCCAAAGCCAGAGTTAAAAACCCTCCTGAAGTGCAGAACCAGTGCCTTGTTCCAGAGGAAGATGAATACCCTGGCCGACACTGAGACCTGAATGTACGTGCTGCCGAAGCGTCAGGGAGACGTGGCAGACAGCACTGCAAACATTCACTCCAAATGCATCATTTACTGTACAATTCCTCTGTATTTATAGCCATGGAAAAACTACAAGGGAACAAGTTAACATCAGTGGCCTTCCCCGCTGTGGCCTCCCCCTTTGTTCTGTGAGCGGGGCCAATCCAGCTTCTCCCAGCACTCCAGAGAAATGTCACCTTGAAGGGCATCTTTAGAAGGCCTTAGTTCTTGTGCAGCAAAACAAGCCTCATCAAACAGGTACAATTTAACATGAAACTGAAAAAGACTGAAAACTGTAAATTCTAAGTACATACAGAGTAAAACAAGACCACAATGCACACTAGGGATTGTTAACTCACACTTCCTTAGTTCAACAACTCAAAAGGAATCTCACAGTGGAATCCACTGCTAATTGTTTGAAACCAATCAGGAGCTTAATACGGTCCAGTCTGCTCTAGCTTCCAGCATCCCATGTCTTGTTAGGATTGCATGGACTCGAGTATAAATTGCTCTAACCCAAACACTGCAGAATGGGGACTTGGTTCCCTGCCCTGGTTCCAAGGCAAGCCCTTCAACATCATTGGGTAGGCAGAAGAGAGCAGCATTAGCATAATTACACACACAATCTAGAGTTATCTGCTAAAAACACCAACCTTTGCACATCAAGTTTTGGATATCTGTGGGTAATCTTGAGAGAAGTCCATCACACAAACTTCACCAATAGTTTCCCAATCTCTGACCCTCAGCACCAGCTCCCTCAGCCTCAAGAACAAATTCTGTTGCTTTCTCTGGCTTTGTGCAGGTTATCTGACAACACCAAAAAAAAAAAGGGCTTTTAAAGACGTTGTATTCATGAGCATGAAAATGTCTCTTCTTTCCATGGTTTACAGCTCAATTTTTGATGAAAGAATAGGATTTTGAATAATTCCAACAACTCTAAATCTACACATGAATAACTCATGGGCAGGGCTGCCTGACCAGCCGTGCCTGTCTCCAAAGAGCAGCTCTGCAGTACCCTGCTCAAGTGTGGGTGGCCATATCTTACAGCACAACCAGCAAAAAGGGCAAAGTGACCCTCAGATTTGTAGCCTTGTCTTATAATTAGGTGAAGGGTAAATTCTATCAGGTATACTCATGGTAAATCTTTATTTAAAACTATGATAAGATTAAATTCAGGTGGCCTGAAATTCTATGCATTTGTAAATATAATATTCTTTTCATGCTTAATCAAAACGAAGAGAAATTTTGGGTGAATTCATTTGCAAACAGCTGATGTCAAAATGATAAGCTTGTGACCTCATTCACAAAGTGAGGTGATAAATATTTGTGCCTTGTTATGAGTTGCTGACCTACTGTACACAGTATTTCCTCACAGTCATCCACATGATTGTTCCTATTTAATACTTGACTTCTGTTCTGAGACTACCACTGAAGCTGTCAGGGTTACAAGGTTTGTACAGATGTCCTGTAAAAACTAACAAGCAGAATGAAATGCCTACCACCTTCCTTACAAGCCACCTAACAGCTTTATAGGGTGCTTAAAATTTGCCTGATGTGATCAAACTGAAACCTCTGACCTAGCGTGGAGGAGGTTCTCACTCTCATTAACAGTCCCCAGGCACAGCTCCTTACTAGGAAAACACTTTGGTCAGTGCCCTGTTTCTCAAACAGTTTTATCACTGAGTAGGGTATTTCCACCAACACAACGTGATGCTGAAATAACTCAGTGAGGGAGAAACCCAGAAGAAAACAAAGCCAGACTCAATGGGCCCTGCAAAACCAGCTGCAACTTATGAATCAAATTCTCCACTATGAGTTTCCGAGTCTCTATAAAATCCCAATATTTGGCAAAAAGCATTCCATTTCCCATTTTAAAATCCTCTGGCATAAACTGTCATGTTTTAATTAAACACAGAATGCAAATCACATCCCCAGGAGATGATGCCTCTAGCTGCTTCTCTTTAAACAAGTCAGTGTGGAAATCAACTGCAGCAGTAAAACAGCACAGAGAGACCAGGGCAACCATGCAGCCCCTGGGGCTGAGCTGCCCAAATGCCACTCCAAGGGGCAATTCCTGAAGAGCTCCTGGAAATGTTGCTTCCAGACAGGCTCCCTGTCGGCAGGCAGCAAGCTGTCCATCCCTGCTGCTGCCCTCCTGATTGCTAGGCGGCACTGCTGGCAAACACGACCACGAGCTAGGCTGCACATTTCGTTGCCTTCTGCTGGAAGGAAAAAGGTCTCTGCTCCAAGGCCTTGTCCACACTGCAGTTCCCAATGAGAAAGCCCCCGCCGATGCTGGGAAATCAGGAGAGCTATCTCACACAGGGCAAAGAGCAGACAACATTTTGCTCACCTGCCCTTCGGAGACAGCACCATGCAAGAACTGCACACCCATCAAAAACCCTTTCGTCCACTCCCTGACTACCTCCCTATTGGGTAACTAAGAAAAATACAGACACAATATGGAAACCGAAATCGTACTGGCAGAGAAATATTGTGTACTTCCAAGTACCATATCAGGACATTCCATATATGTTCATTTTCTCTCCCCCTCAAATCTACCAGCTCAGGAAAGTCAGACATGTTTTCATAATAAATGAAACCTGGGGATGGGAACAGAACCAAATTGTGTTTAGCATATCANACACACCCGTCAAAAACCCTTTTGTCCAGTCACTGACTAACCTCTCTGTTGGGTAACTAAGAAAAATACAGACACAATATGGAAACCGAAATCGTACTGGCAGAGAAATATTGTGTACTTCCAAGTACCATATCAGGACATTCCATATATGTTCATTTTCTCTCCCCCTCAAATCTACCAGCTCAGGAAAGTCAGACATGTTTTCATAATAAATGAAACCTGGGGATGGGAACAGAACCAAATTGTGTTTAGCATATCACGCATGGAACAAAAACCAATTCTTCCATAGCAGTTTTTAAAATAAATGATAAATAGATACATCTTGCACAGAGACAAGATTTGCTGTGTGCATCCTAGGGAAGTATCTAACAACAGCTAATTCAAATATCAGGGTGGAAGTATGTAACACTATTCCCAGTACTGGGAATTTACTGTTAAGGACTCCTCTTTGACTTCAAACATGATATATCAGACTTAGAAACTCTGTACTGTAGCAGGAAAAATGCTCAAGAGTCTTTCTTATGAAAATGGTTTGTCCAAGCTGAGTGACCGAAGTGAGAAAAGTACAGCTCATCCTACAGCCCACACCAAGGGAAAGAGCCAAACATGGGGTATGCATACATTTTAAAATACATGAAGCACTGTATTCTAGAATGCATTTACTAGTCCAATTTAAAAAATGAAACAAGGAAAATCTACTCTATACCCACGTCCTTCTAGACTGATTGATACTCAGAGTCAGTCTCCTCTGCTGTAGAGCTACAACATGCCTAACTCCCCCAGCATCATCAGGAATCATTTTAAACCAGTATTCTGTAATTAGGGTCTTGCATGAAATATGTGAATGCATAAACCCACAACTTTCTGCAGTGTGCCTTTAGCTGTCTCAGAGTGGCCAGAGCCACAAGGTAATTCAGTGTCTGACTCCCTGCAGCCATTCAGACCTAGTTAAAGCTGTTGGTAACTTGGTCTTTGCACTGAAACATTTCACTGATGCTGCCAGCACCACCTTGGCTGAGAGAGACATGCAGTACTACAGCCAGTAAATGGAGAGTGAGGGAAAGACAGGCTCTGGAGGAAGCATCAGTTTCACAGGAAAAACAAAATGATTCCTCTAACAGAGATGAAAAGATGTGAAATGTTAGATGTCTTTCATCCTGAGTGGGAGAAATAAAGACATATTCAATTAGGTATTGCACAAGGTTCAAAAGTTGAGGAAATGTCACAAGTTCAATCTTTAATAAAAAAATCATGAACATTTATTATTGATGATTCTTAGTGGTAAATATCCTCATCTAAAATTCTTAACTGATAGGGAATTTTCAGAATTTTTTTCACAGGGCAGCAAGAGGAATTTCACTCGGGCATCTGTGGCTGTGTGCACCTTCCTTCTCACCGGGGAAAAGATTACACAGTTAAAGAGAAATACAAAAGGAAGACTCTATGCTTAGACAGGCATGTCTGTGAATGCTAAATAACGGTGGTGCTCTGAAGCTGGTGAAATTCTTGGAATTTTCACACTGGTCATGCAGCATAACATCAGCCCAATATTAATGAGCCAGAATAAGACTGAAGTGCCCGTGTGTCAGAGCTTTCTTTAATGACTCAGCAACAGAACTGCTCTTCAGGCCAAGATTGTTTTCAGGCTAACAATCAGCAAAACTTGAATTTCTAAAGATATTAAGGTCTTTGTTTTGGTGGTGGTGGTGGTGGGTTTTTTTGGTGGCCCAAATGACATACTGTAATTGATATATCCAGGATCTGAATTGCAGTGATTTTAAGTAAAATATTACAATTTCAATCACAGTGCAGTTAGCAATACTGGAAAACACACAAATTTACTTTTCTGCATGTGATTTTGGGGAGATGCTGAGTCTAAAAAGCTGTTAAGGATTTTGATAAAGTTGCAGATATTTTGCTCCTCAGGGCAGGGGGATGACAAGATAGGACACACAACAGCAACTTCATCTAGAGACAATAAATTTCAGATCCTCTCCATGAATCCTTTGGCTGTATATAATAAGAATGAAAATCACTTTATGTATTTCTTAGGTTTCTTTTTCCTTTCACCTTCACTAAGGTCTTATTTCCCTGGAAAGCAAAAGAACCACCAATTACTGCAAACCAAAATATTTGCAAATGCTAACGTTCAGGCACTCCACTAGAACAAACAAGGATCTATCTTCTCCAAACGCATCCAAAATCCCTTTTGGGTGATTAGCAACACAACTTTGCTGTAGTGAGTCATCAGAAGAGACCAGTTTCTTTTGCAAAACACAAATGCTGATTCCAAACTGCCACTGGTACACATGTACTCTACTTTGGGCAAATAAATGCTATTCCAATATTTAACTGGCAAGACTGTATGCTTATTCTTACAGGTTTTGATCTACCTTAGAATTTTCCTAGCTAAAACAAAAGATATTCTGCACATGTGCATGCACTTTTTACATAAATGTAATTTTTTTAAAATTTACCATTATTTTATTGTAATAAAATACCCAGACTTATTTTCTTCAAGTACTGAATACAACTTTAAAAGAAAACTAGAAAATGCATTAATGTTAGGTCAGGTCCTGGGGCTCTGTTTTATGCAGCTCCAGCTAAAATCCAAAAGAAAAAGATAGCATGCTGCTTATTAAAGCCATTTACCGCTCAGTTCATTTTCTCTTTATTTGTTCATATTGTGCTGTCATATTATGGAGATCTTACTAGAGAATCACTTAAATTTATCTCAGAACAAAATAAAAATAAAAAGTCCTGTCTTACTTTGTTTTTATGAATATACACATCTCAAAGCAAAAAAAAAAATTAAAAATTGAAGGAATAAAAAGTATTTTCTTCTCTCAAATTTGGCTTTTTTCCTACCTGCTTGCTAGTGTGAAATACTTAGCTTCTAATCAAAACAATGCAAGCAGGGCTTCTGTGCTCAGAGGTTTTCATTTGAATAAGCAAGGCAATTTCCATTTCAAATATATGTTCTGCCATGCTTCCACGAAATAATAAAGTGTCATTTCTCATTTAATGCAGATGCCAGGTTACTGAGGTTCTTACACCCCTCCAGAAAAACATAAAACCACCTCAGCCCACTGCTCAGCACAGCAAGACTCCGCATCCAGCCTGAGGTTTGACTGCAAAGTTTAGATGTAAAGCCTGTCCAAATCCTGGTTTCTATTCTTAAGTCTGACTTGGCATAGGAATTTTCTAAAGCTGCTGCATCTCAGTTTCTCCTCTCATTTATTTCCTCACTCACTCAGGGGTATTTATGACCTGAAGTTGGACAGAGACTTTGATATACCCAGATAAAAGATGTCGAGTACTGTTCCTGTGGAATCAGGCTATGCACCAGCCAGCACTGTCTGTTGTGCAAGGTCTTCTCCACCGGCTCATCTTGTTGGAAGAAATAATGCAGACATTAAAGTGAAACTACAGATCAAAATTTCATGCTGAAGTTCATTTTTATAAGAAATCTCCTAAGAAAATAACTTCTTTAAACAAACGAAGCAACTTGGCAAAGAGTGATTGATAAGTCGCTTTGTTTCATGGTGTAAATCTTTAATTTCATTTGCTGCCCTTGTTACTCTGACCCTAGCAATAGTCCATAAATATTTAGGTAGCTTTCGACCAACATGCTTTCAGCTTTTGAATACTAATGCTAGCTGCAGTGAAGAAGAAAAGGAATTGCTGTAATGGACCACAGAACTAGCTGTGAATATCTAACCTGCTGTTTGTAAGGCATCCTGTTCGCCGGAATTAAAGCAGTCATTACCAGCACATAGGAGCCCGTCACATTCTTAATGAATCGTGAGGCTGTCTTGGGAAAATAACAAATATCTTTACCTGAATAAGCATTAATGTTGTAACAACCAGGAAAAAAAAAATCAATAGCTGTATAAAGCCCAAGGCTAAGAACAGAAAAACAAGACCGACATGCATACAGATAACCTTACCAGTGAAGAAATCAAAGAGATTCTGGTTTACTCTGCATCTCATCATGCTGCCTGACAGATTATCAACAACTTTAAAAGTATCCTTTGATACAAGTACAGCCAAGGCCCAGGGACATGACCTTTTACCAGCCATATTCCCCCATTCCAAACACCCCGAGCTTATCAGACTTCAAAGAAAGGGTTTGACAGGACCACTCTTGGCAAAGAGCAGGTGCAATAGTGTTGTGAGCCTTCCCCCTGCTGCAGCCAGGAGAAGACAGAGTCACAGAAATCCCCTGCTCCCCCGGTCAGTGAATGCAGCACCCACATTCAGTCTCCAAGGGCACAGAGTCACTCAGTCCATGGGGAGGTACTTCCCTGCCAGCCTCCAAATCTCTCAGAGACACCAGATATAGAAGCAATCATTTGCCATTCCCAGCAAAGAGGGGTGCTGAGCATAAGTAACCATTACTGCTGAAAGAGCAGCCGTGGAAAAGTTGCCAAAATTCATCTCTACCTTGTTCCCAGCTTCTGCTAGAAGCCTCATCCAGGCTTTAATTCCTTCTTGGCTCCACTACTGAAATTGCCTTAAAAAATTATCTTGTTACATTTCTATGCTTTCAGAACTGCACAAGGGAATTTAGAACACTACAGCACAGCTCTCCTTGCTCTGGAAAGCTCTTACCCTTTCTTATCTTTCCTCTCGAAAGTAGAAACTACCCTCCCAAATTTTAGATGCCGTCCTTGTATTTTTTCTGTGCATGTGGACCTTGCTCCTTAAATTCTCCTTTCTTATGCTCTGCTTCGTTCCATAGGGACTTATCCAGAGTGAAGAATCAAGCACCAAGGTCTTGCTTTTGACAGCCACTAGAACTCAGTGATAGTGAAACCTCACCTTTTCTGTTTTGATCATTCCAAGGCTAAATGGAGCCAGGAATTGGGCTCTGCCTTACACAATAGCAGAAGGGGAGCAGAGTCTAACATTTGCCTTTAAGAGTCACTGGAGCAAACTATGTTGATGCAGGCTCTCTCAAATCCTCCATTTGTTTTTTCCCTAGACTGAAAACTGAAAACTCTGGCTGCTAAAAATGCACGAGCAATGGCAAAGCAACAAGTCTAACACTAAATCAACAAGTAAAATGAAACTCTTCTCTTCACGTCACATTAAGAAGCATTTGCTCGTGTGGAAATCACTCGGCAAACAACATTGGTACTGAGCTCATGCCTGGCCTGTGCTAAAATGCTCAAAAGTGACTTGGCTTGACAAACCCACAACCCCCTGCAGCCTCCCAGCACATTCCTTTTCCCTAAAGCAGTGTATTTGTTTGCAGCTTAAGAAAAGGCGCAAAAATCTGGACATTCACTTTCCAACTCCTCTTCCAAATTGAGTTAGCAGCTTTCTGCAATATAGGAGATGGGACTGTAGTTACTAGCAAGCAGATCATTCCCTAAACTCTTAAGAATTACAGCTTTTTCTCACTTTACACAACTGTTTCCTGTTTAGACTGCATTTTACACAGCTCTCCCAAGCCCACTCCCAGCTGCCCAGCATGCCATAGTGGGGAACCATTCTATCCTTTGAGTTCTGCTGCATGAAAGGAGCAAAGCATTCAGTAGAGCTCGCAAACGGCGTGGCTCACAATAAAGAAAAGTAGGCTATCTTTACCATAAATTTCAGGCACCACTGAGATAACAAGGACCCACTGAGCAGGGCAAAGAGCACATTAGTTGGTTGGAAGTTTCATTTTCCTGTTCAAGTATAGGAGCTCTGTTACTGCTGCTGGTTTGCAAGTTCTCTTTTATAGACAGTTTAACAGTAAATGTGAACAGCTGTTATTTGCTAGAGAGTTGCTAAAAGGATTTTCATTAAAAGGTTTTTTTTTTCTTGTAGAATGAAAAATCACTTAGGTACTATTTCTCAGAACACACTGATCCAGCAAAGCACAGGTCCTAGACAGACCAGAGCTGCAGAATCCTATCACACGTTTTCAGAACATAAGCCTCTAATATTTGAGCACAAAATCACCTTCAGTAATATATTTTCCTTACAGTATTTACACGTAAAATCAGGGTCTGACACCCACTGTTGTCAGAAGAAAAGTTTTTTATAATATTAACACTGACACAAGGTTCCAGGGTCTTTTTAAGGTGCAAATTATCAACGGAGACTAAAACTAACATGTAAATACATGCAACCACTAAAGAAATTGATAAAGTAATCAGTTCTTACTGAATCACAAGCCAATTTCTTTAAATACCACCCATCTAACCAGTTTTCAAGGAGATTTAGTGACTTACTGGGAAGAGTTAATAGTGAGAATTTTTTCACCTTCAAGGGCCTAAGAAGACAGAAGACAAGTGTCAAACCATTAATAATGTGTCATTCAAAAGCACTCAGTCCAATTGTTTTCAACCTTTGCTTTCAGAAGTAAGTTATTATCAGGCCCACGCAAAGTTCTCAGCAAAGCATCTATAAGACATATGTCCACTCATAGCAGTGCAGCTTTACTGATTTAGGTGCTTGAACCCACTCCACCCAGCACATATCTAACAAGTGGGTGCACACACATATACACACCACCCAGATATGGCATTTTTTAAAGCAAAGTCTGCTCATTCAATATTCAACCCTTCGTGTTCTGAACATATCTCTGCCTTAAACTTTCTTAGAGCAAAACCAACAGGGTTTAAACCCCCCCAGTATGCTGTCATTTCTCTAATATAAAGATTTTGGTGGTTTGCTGTTGCTAATGCAGACTGAACATCCTTTCAGAGCCATATTCTGAGCACTGAGTTGGCAGAGTGAACTGTAAGCCAAGCCTGCAAGTACTGTTATCCAAAAAACCAGTACGTGTGATACAAAGAAGTTCATCAGAGGAAGAGTGTCTTTCAAGCCAGCTGCCTTTTACCCACAATTCTTCAAGTTTAGGAACCCAGGAGCACCAGCAGTGCGGGTACAGAATGTATTAAGCACTTAATCAACAACATCAGCTCAGAGATATCAGAAGTCTGGCTGAACTAGAAGGGAATCATATGTGGAAATCCTCACAAAAACCTGCACCTAAAGTACTCCTGCTGGTGCACTACACACCATGGGGAAGTTGCACAGCTTAGGAGCACTGCCTTTCAGGTAAGTACTTACAAGGTCTCTTTTGCTTACCTCTAGAGACTTTTAAAGAGAAAATAAGGATTGTAGGACTCTCTTAAAAATGTGCAGAGGGAGTTAATCATTATGTACTAGCCAACACAGCCTCTTTCAATAAAATGATACCATTAGCCATTGCTTTAGCTACTGCTAACCCACTAATAGCTGCTGGGATTTGTCATGACCAGTGCAATGCTACTACTTAGCTTTTCATTTTGAATAGAGCTTTAGGACACTTTGGGGACCTCAAAAACTGCACAAGCAACCCCACCAGTGCCTCCTGTAGTGCTCACTAGGTCAGCACCTGCAAACTAGAAAGGGAAAACGCTGAGCCTGGCAGCCCTGGCTGGTACCTGTGGCTGCCTGACAGACACCTGCACTCCTTACAGCTTCCCTGCCCTTAATGCTGCATTCCATGGGGCAGTTCACTTTACTCTGCTGCCCAGCACACGGCTAACGCTGGCACCTGTGTTGTTTACACCTAGAAGTAAATGAACTCACTATGTGGGAGCTGACATTTTTTCAGAGGATTCTGAGCAAGCCCTGGGAACGTGCCAAAATCCGCCCATTGTTCATGGTAAGGCACAATTAATATATCCAGGGCAGACACTGTCTTGTGTCATTTGCTCTGACAGACTATCCTGGAGCTGGAGTTAAATAACTGATTCACCAAAAAGTGATCTCAGTCCCCATATTTCTCACTAAAACAAGGAGTTTATGGAATTCACTCTCTTGGTATAAGCCTGATCAGATGATTACATTTAGGGAGGCAATCTTCAAGGATTTATTCTATGATAGCTTGGAAATGAAGTTGTTTCAACCTTTTCCCTTGCCAGCATGAATTCTTAATGAAAGTAAATCAAATTTCCCTCAGACCTCTAAGTATCTGAACTGCCAACGATGGTCTAAAAATGTTCAGTTCTTCAACTAGTTCTCTTTAAAAAGAAGAGCTGTTTTTCCCACCTTATCATTCCTAACCTATAGCCCACTACCAAAACCACCCTGGGAGAACCAGGTTTGCTTTGTCTTTATATTCATCAGCTGCATCTCCAAGCTCTCTTTAGCTGCTCTGTTAGGCTTGCACAGCCTCAGATGGCAACGTCTTCTTCCTTCACAAGCAGCCTGTGCTCCTTGCCTGCTCAGGGATTTGATCATTGGTCTGCAGCCAACTACGACTCTTAACAAGGCAAAGAGGGTTAGATTTATAGTCTGCCACATACCAGCAGTTGTGACCAGATTCTGTATCAAATACTTCATTAAAAGCAAACAATACAACAACACACCCGGCAGATTTGTCCTGTACTTAGATCAGGCCAGGCAGACTAACCCCAAGTGTGTAATCCCCCAAGTGTGGGATTAGGGTCACTATCAATTCTGTAAACTACTGCCTTCTAAATTCAGAGACTTAAATTCACTCTACCATACTATTTTTCCCCCAGAAGACCTGTAAAACCTTAGACATCAAATACAGTTTTCGCATCAGAGGAGAAAGTGCTGTAAAAGTCACTTGTGTCAGTAAAGTGACATTGCAATACAAAGTCCATAAAATCCTTGCTAGTATGTTTTTAAACTTCTCTCATCTTCTTTTGCCAGAAGCTCCCTGACTCCACACAGAAAACATGACAGTCAGATCAGACACGTACACAACATTCATAATATAAAGGCACCTTCCAGCTACTTTGCATTGATATAATACTCCTGAAATGGTGTAGTTAGTGACCTTCTCAGTTACCTTTCAGATCTGATTTTGCTCATGATTGTGCACATGCAGATGCTCTAGTCCCTCAAAGGTGTTTTGTCGACTGTGTTTGCCTTTTGTGGTTTTGCACAGCAGCATCACGTGGAACAGATACTGTGATCTGCTTCTGTGCCCTGCTAGATATGAGACAAGAGGAGCCACAATTCTATTAAACTGATCTTTTATCTACAAATTTCCAAGCACATGCTGCTGGAAGATTGCATTTAAATTCATCACTTAATTCCCTTAAGTCAGCATTTAAATTCTTTAAGGTGTGAATGAGGTGTTAACTCCATTGCTGAATTGTTCCATATGATGGGAATATACTTTCTGCAGTAATTGAATTTCATAATGGGCTAATTCTTGGGGAGTAAGAATTCAGTTAGCCTGAAATATATTTGAATTACAGGATTTCAAAGAAGCTGTGCCTAAAATCAAGCATGACACACGAAGTAAAAGAAAAGCATGTTGTCAAGGTATTTCACTGAATAAAAGCTGTAAATTATAGATTAACTACCTTAAGACTCTACAGAAGCAAGTAGGCAACCAAAAAATGAACCCATATCTTTAGGATACAGATTTGTTTTCAAGCTGAAAAATAATTAAAATTGAAGAATAATTATTTTCTTTGTTTCAATTATATGTTTTAAAGCAGGCATGATTCAGGCTGACTTCAAAGCCTGAACTGGTTTTTTCCCCTTTGGATGATTACTCTTATTAATATTTCCCCATTGTTTTGGTGGATTTGTTCTAGCATCGACTAAATTCATCCCTGAAAACCAAGTTTAATTATTTTGTGCCTGCTTTAACCAAGTTGAAAAATCATTTCATAAGTTTAATGTAACATATTCACACATCACACACCTTTACTGGGTGACTACACGTGCAGAAAAAGCACCCAGCTCTATGAAGATATACTGCAGGCAGGTAACCTGATCCAGCCACAGAGGCAGAGAGGAGGCTGTCATCTCAAGCAAAATCAGTAACAATCTCACAGGGGTAAAAAGAATTGCACTGGTGCTTTAAAACCTGCTTCATGCAACAGCATGGTTAAACCCCCCAGTTCCAAGGGTTCATGCCTTACATCCATCTGCCTTTTATTAAAGTTAAACTTACACAAGGCTCAGTACGAGTCTTGAAGGAAAGGCCATTCTGTGGCATATCTTATTGTCGAGCATAAAATTCTCCTGTTAAAATTTCTGAATATTAAAATGAAAAATAATAATTTACTTTCTATCTTCCAGATGTTTATATTCAGCTACATAGCCTGGTTTACACTGTCCTTATTTCTAATCTATCTGTATGAGCACAGCTTTCTTGCAGTTCCTGCATAAGAATTTCTGAATAAAGAAAGAAGTTGACAGTGATGTTTTCAGATCATGAAAATATTCAAATTGACATCCAGCTACATTTTTCAAAACAGACCCGTAGCTGTACCAATGCAAATCACTTCTGTACCCAATCGGTCTATTATCATATTCATACAAGTTATTTGTTTTATAGACTTGAAATCCCTCTGTGGTGGATTTTATTATTTGTTCATTGTTACATTAGCACTGCTCTGCCCTTGGAAATACCCATGGCATTAGCTGCTGAATCTTTTTCGTGTTATCTATTTCAACAAGAAGAAAACACATTGTTTTTCCTGTACCTCTTGAAAATAACAATAATATGGATACAGGAGAGAGGATTTATATAAAACAAGGTGAAGGGGGAGAAGGAAAACCTGAACACTCAGAATAAGAGGCTCAGATAAATAACTGAACTTCATAGTTTTAATAAGCACATAATAGAAGTCAGAATTCAGATTTAGATCTAGATTTAGAATGAGCTTCAATTGGCAACAAAAAGGTGCTGTGTTCTGCCATGAAATTTACCTCTCCCATAATTTAAACCAAGATAGATTTCAGTGGTTTTGTAGTGAATAGCTGATAGAGAATAGGCACGCAGTTCACCCTGATGGAGACACATGACTTTGGTCAGGCAGTAAGTAAAAAATTTGAGATATAATGAATCCTATTAGTTTCATGTAAACATGGGGAAATTTTAGAACTCACAACAAGCTCACAAACAAAAGACCATTTAAAAAAAATTTGATCAGATCATAAAAAATTTATGATAATAAAGGCTGTTACAAGAAAGGGCTGTTAATCTGAAAACATCAAGTAAAGGTCCCTTAAGGCAGTCAGTGTTCAATGGCAAACCCATCTCAATTTTTAAAATTTCATGAAGATCCTAATAATTAGAGAAAAAAAAGTTTTAGCTATTTTTCTACAGTCTTCTCTTTAAAAATCTGCTAGAAATCTTCATACCATGCAGACTGATTAAATGCTTCAGAAAGCATTTTCTGGAAATCTTAAACTACGCAAACAAATTACTGAATTCAGTAAACTACATGAATTTTTGTTTTCATGTAGAGTTTTATTTTTTAAGCATAACGAAATCCAGCATTAAATAAGCTGTGCCATTCATTTCGGAGTTCCCTGGTACCCCCTCTCAAGAACGAAGATTCCTCTAATGCTCATTCAAAGCACAGAAGCAAAGGACAGTCACCTCTATTAAATACATGTTGTTAATCAAAAGACAAAATTGACTCCACAAAATTTCATGGCCACCCTAAACAGAAGGCAGATCAATTCACCTCTTTGAACTGTGAAAGAAAGAGATTATGGGCAAAATCCAATCCTCTCAAGCTATCCCTTAGGACAAATTCCAGTTAATTCCAGAGAGCAGCACAGTGGCTGAGGCTGGATGTCCACCCACATACGCTCCAGAGGATCAGCAACAGCAGGTTGCTCAGGACCATCAGAGTAGAAAATCTGTGAGAATCACTGTCCAGGATAAAGGACCTCAAGTTTTGGGGGGGAAAAAGAAAAACAACCACATGATTTAATTCTAGAGATTCTTCAAGAGGAAATTCTGTACTGTGCTGCTGCTTTCATGCCCACTAAACTCTTAGACTCCCCTGGTTAGATGTGATACAAAACAAACACAACATTTTTATTAAAAAGCACATTTCTCAGTAGCTGTTTGCTCGCACAGATTGTTACACAATATATTGACAAAATCCAGAGAGATTAGGTTTTCTTAATCATTTAACATAATTCCATTTTCAAAGCAAACCAGACCTCATTAATCCTTATGTACCTCATGCTTTACACTGTGCAGAGGTCAAAGAGTCAGCTGAAACACTGCGCACTATTTTCTCTCTTGGTGGAACATACATGGAAAGGATGGTGTTAAAACTGGAAACTGAAGCACATGTAGATGAAAATCTATCTCAGTTATCACAGGATTATATCCAGTAATTTTATACATGTTCCCAACTATCCAAATGACGTTATAGAAAATCAAATGACCAACTAAATACACTAAAACAAAACATTTAAGATGAAACTGGAAAAAATTTGTCAAGCTACTTACTGCTATTTGGTGACTACTAACATGCAGAACTCTCACTGGGCAAGACTTAATTCTGGGAAAGATAGCTCAGTATTTCCCAGCATGCAATAGCAAATCAGGTTTTTTTAATAATCAGAGCTCCCAAACCAAATAAATTTAAAAATTAGAAATCCATTCACATTTTAACAGAAAAGCAACTAGAATATGCAAGTCAAAAGAAGGAATGAGAGACATGGACAAAAAGTCAACTGCATAAATACAAGCTACAATTGAAGGCCCATGTGCTTAGCTCAAAAGGGATATTTGACTATTTAATAGTCTAGAAATGGCTTGAGAAGCAGCAAACCGTATGCTAGGGGACATGAGTCAGTAGAAGAGTAATTGTCTGTGAAGAGTAATAATGACTGAGATGTTACATCCATGACTTCCCCAATACAGATTAAACGGGGTAGATACTATGAACAAGAAATTGTACTTTCTGTAGCCTAAAATTCACTTACATAATTTGCTGTTATACTAACCAAGACAATATTGCCATGGTTTAATCTAACCTTGATCATAAATCTTCATCTTTGGCAGAATTTAAAACTGCAGATTAGACTTAATATGCATGTCCTTAGCTAGGATACAAGGAGATTTTTTCAAGGACATTTCCCAAAATGAGTCATCTTCAGAGAGGAGCAGCTCTTTTCACTTACTGCACTAGTAAAGATATTTGGAATTTGAACATACTGCCATTTAGAAGATTATTGTTAGATAACGGATTGAGATAGTGCTTATCACTGCTATAAGTAACATGGGTTGAGCTAGTGAAATCTGTGCACGTACATTTTATGCCTTGCTGAATCAAGTTTTAAAAATTTCATAAGACATTGAGTGGATCTACCTTCTTATTTGCGGAGATGTTCCACATCCAGTTCAAGAACATAGTTAAGTTTCTAGATTTCAAAGGAATGGCAGTACTGAAATTTGCAACTTTGATTCCTTGGGAAACCATTTGAGTTTGTTTCATAATGTTCATCTAAATTGACTCAGTTCAACTTAAAAACTGTATGTGTATACAAGGTTCCTGTGTGATATTAACGGAAACTGCTCTGAACTCTTTTGCATCTCCTAACCCAGTCCACACATACATTTCAGCAATTAAAGAGTATATTTAGAAGAATCCAATTTTAAATACACGTTTTATGGCAACAAATTACTTTTATAGTACAGGTCCCAAGCTACTGCTCTTACATGTGGTAATTCAAAATACCACATGACAGGCTCCCTGGTACTGGTCTTGCTCCTATTACTGTTTCTAGGGTAACCTACGTTCTGCTCGAGACCATACAGTGCAGTTACTGTCTTGAGACAGTACCTCAAACAGATGAATGCACCTCAAATAGATGAATATTTAATGTGCTGAAGACTAGCCCCAATTCACAGTTTGTGGGGGTTTTTTGCTAGAAAAAAAAATCCCAAAACCCAAACACAACAAAAACCACCAATCTCTACAACCTGTAGGATTCATGCCAGAATTTCACAAGAGAAGTCAAGAACAATCTCTGCCCTTACCATATTTTCTCCTTTTCCCCCCAACCAAAAAATTAAAAAAAAAAAAAAAGAAGAAGAGAAAAGGTGCATGTTTACCTCTGTCAGATATCTGATATCACCAGGACAGAAAGAGGTGGGTTTCAATGCACATAACTGAAGGTGAAGAACCAATTTACAAGCTTGGACTTATCTGTGCCTCACCTCAATCAGTTGTTGTGAGCACAGGTAACACATACTGGCTTCAGAAGTCTGGTCCTAAATGGTTCATGGCCTGTTCAACACAAGCAACAACTCTCAGACAAAAAAAAAAAACAAAAAAAAACAACAAAAACACAAAAAACCGAAAAAGAAAAACCTACAAGTCAGAGATCACTTGGTTTGTCAGCTCTTTGAAGCACCAAACTGCATTAGCTACTACAGAAAACAAACCCATTTGATCTCCCAACAAACAAGATGAAACTGAGCTCAGCCAGAAGCACAAAGACTTCATATGTTACTATTGAACCCAAATGCACTGCTTTGCAAGACCATGTTCAAGGCATGAACACGTCACTGGATCTCTTCACGCTGTTCAAGCTGAGCACATTTTGAGAATTAAGTTTATCTCACTGCTAAGAGTGGCATGAAAAGCTAGCAGATTCCTCCCAAAAGAATGGGGTTACAAAGAGAATATGCCCATGAAACAGCATTTCTGGGCAGTAAAACAAAGGAGAAGCAGGCTACTTTCCCCATATGCAGCCACAGATTTCATAAAAGACTTCAGTGTTCTTCAAAATGCTCCTGCAGTAAACATGAGGTCACTCTGCATGAGAAGAGTTCAGAGAAAGGGTCATCAGCAACTCAAAAAGTGAATGAAGGTGCTGAAACCCCCTAGTCTGCAGCTGGCTCCTCTGCTCATTGTTCACCCAGGTTACACAGCCTGCAGGACAGCAAATTCTCCAAACCAAATTACAATGTTTGCTTTGCACAATACAGCAGGGAAAAAGAGAAAAAAAAAATTAGGCAGGTGAAATGCAACACCAGAGATCTACTGCAAGTAAGGTACTGGCCAAGTGCTGCTGATGGAGTGGGAGAAACAGCCAAGGCAGGGAACTTTGCTACTTGAAATAGCTGCTTATTAAACTCAAATCTAATGTCTTTCAAGAAATTGCTTTGGCTGTGTAGAAAATGCTTGCTTTTTTCCTGATGTCCAGCTTTCCATGACAGCTGTAACACTAAGATAGCCTTTATTAAAACTGTTCTGCACTGCTCTTTCATTTGTGAGAAAACAGCAGCCACAAACAGCTAGAAATCAGAAACCACTTCTGCAAGAATTAGGACCCTATATGGTGAGTTCTTTGGCTTACCTTCCAAATGCAGTGTGCTAACATGTATGTATATACAATCCTTATATTTAAAACTACAGTCAAGGCTAGACATAGTTAGGAGACAAAAAAGAACAAATCTGTTGGTAATTATTTAGCGGAGGCTTAGTTACTATGGTGATGAGTTTCCTATAAGTACCATAGTCAGAGACACAGCACCACACATTTTTGACACTGTATCTTTATTTTTCAATTATGTTTAGAAATATCTTTGTCCTGCCCTAATGCTTTTAAAACTGACCAAAGTATAAAAGCACTTAAATAGACAGATTTGACAGGTGGGAAGTGCCGAGTAGAAAAGGGTTGTAAAGAAAAAAAATCTCTGATTTTTCTAATGTTTTAACAAATGAATATTAAGCAAGTACACCACTGAATTAAACATCAACACTGATCTATTTATTAGAAGTAACTATCAATTGAAATAAAACATAGGCAAGAGAGTAGATTTTAATATTGACTAAAATGAGCTCTCATGCTCTATACAATCACATGCTCTCAATTTTATTACTAATACTTATTATGGCATAGGTGCAATTTTGGTTTTAAGTTCAAGTCTAATATGTAGGGCCTGCACTGAACAGGAGTTTTGGACTAGATTAGTGCTCAAAATCTCTAGAGGTCAGGGAAATTTGGAATTTTATTTGCAACTGGTGGTTTGGAAGACATACGTGACACCATAGGGAGATATTTCCAGCTGGCCCAAAGGTGGCAGCATCAGCTCTGAACAGTTCTCCTGTCAGTCCTACCCAGTTTGCCACTTCAAAGTCAACCCAGGGCTCTGAGCTGGGTTTTCCTAAAGGTTTGAGTGGGATAGGGATATCGGACTGCCAGTTATGCAGGCAAACTCCCTTCCTAATAACAAAGCAAGCTAGAGCCTGAGAAGTAACACTTCTCACCTACCTACTATCCCCCAACACTTCATTGCTGCTACTTTGTACAACTTCATTTTTATAAGTCCTTAACCTTGGTATTGAAATTCAGACATGGCCAGTTAAGTTACATCTGGGGGTTTGGGGCAGGGAGTTTCTTTGTTTTTTAATGGTATTATTTTCATCACTTGCAAACTCCCTTTCCACATCGGATGACTATGGATAGTGTTGGCCGTCAAGCTGGAAGTGTATTAATTGATACAAACTCAACTCAGTACTTGTCCACTAGACCATACCGCGACTGTATTTTGTGAGGGGATTAGCTGTCCTTTACTCATACTTCCTAGAAAAAAGAAAATAAAATAAACAGAAGCTGGAAAAGCTGTTTGCAGAGGGCACAGAGGCCCTGAGCAGCCGGAGCTGCAGTTGCCGAGCGGGGTGGGCAGGATCCGGCCCCAGGTTCTAATATTAGAATGGATTATACTTGCTGCACCGACACTCCGCTTTACTCATCTCATTGAGACAGACTCTTGGCATCAGAAGCTACATACTAGCTCAAGCATGTGCACATCACCATAACAAACTGGCATATGGCTATTTTCAGAAAATCTGCATTTGGCACACGAGGTGAATAATGTTTCCGGATTCTAGCATGTGACCTTTCTGACACTGGAACGAGGGAACTCGGTCCGACTCCTCCTGCTGAGGACTGACTGTAACCACCTGGGAACACCTAAAGGTTTCAAATACTGCAACAAATGAGGCTGATTCCCTCCTACTCTCCCTCAGTATTTTGCTAAATTCAAAAGCAATGTGTAAAAATACAGGGTCCTGTTCTTGCTGCCTGCAATGAGCTCCATGCATCCTCCTTAGAAAGGTGACGAACACTTACATACTTATTTTTCTAAACAAAGATAAACAATCATTTATTGCTTCTAATTGTTCATATGTGTGCATTTTGATTTGTATGTGCATTATGATACCTCATAATGTGAGATCATTCTGTTATAATGTAAAAGGCAAAACTACACATAGATATAGGGGGAAAAAAAAGCAGTGGCCACAGCAAGTGTTTCTGCATTCTCTTGCCATCTCCCAGCTGTGTGGGGTGGAAGGCACCAAAGGCAACTGACCCATTTAACATCACCTACTTAGAACCTCTGTCCTCAGAACCTTACTTACCTAAATCCTCAATGACAAGATGGTGTTTCTGGTACTGACCAATATCATCACTGGAGTTTTAATGAAGATTCTCAAATGTCGGCCTGCTGATACGCTACTAATTAATGCTCTTTGCAGATCATTTTAGAGAAGCCAAGAACTCAGCTGATCCAGCTTAGCTCCTATTAGAGCTGGCTTTTCCAGGCAAGCTTGACATTGCCTGGTATTGGAACCTTTAAACCATTTCTGGCTGCTTGGTACGTGGAGGACTGTATTTGCCAGGACTCATTTCACCGTTAATTAGAGAACATGATATCTTTTTCTGCATATTGATGTAACTCAGAGCAGGAAAGGAAGACTTTAAATCCAAGCTATGAAAATACCCAACATGACCAAGGCACTGGGAGCATTACACCTCCTCCTTCCCCAAACCACAGTCACACTGAGTTTGATGCTAACAAAGGAGCAATTTTAGCTGGCATTTCCTCTCTTCTCAAACTGAGATGACAAACCAGATCCTCTCACTGAAGAGGGGCTCTCAGGTTAGCAGCCAGCCCAGTGAGCTGTGCTACTGAGCACTGAACAGAGACCATCCAGACGTGAACCTGAAGTGAGGGAGAGGGGAACAGCTCATCTTTTTATCATCTAATTAAGAACAGGAAGCATAGCTCCCAGGAGAAGGGCCAGCAATAACAGGGAGCACAGCTTGGTGAAAGCATTATTGAGCCGCCAACTCAGGAAATGGCTATGATTTGGAAGCCAGTCCTACTCAGCTGGACCAAACTGCCTCCACAACACAGACCAACACATATTCCAGTCAAATAAATGCATGAGCTAGTTTAATACCAAGATATAATTTTTCTTTTATCATCAATCATCATCATTTTACATTTTGTAATAAGCAACACATTTTTCCAGATACTCTATGTCCAGGTTACTTGGCCTGTCCCATTCTTTGCATTTCAAATGAATTCTCAGCACTATACAGGTTACTGGTCACAGAAAAAGCTGTCATCCCTTCTAAAACCATACCCTCAGTGTACACCAGCATTTTTTAAACTAATTTCCTTACTTATTAAATGCCTCTCTACCAACTCTCCTAAAGTACTTCCTAATCATTGGTTGTCATTTGTCATTCCTACAACACAAAAATGACACCCTTGTATAAAACAGTCTTTTGCCTGTCTCAGAAACCTGAAAGAACTTTGCCCAAGATTTATCCTTTTATTTGATGCACTGAAACAGAATTATTTCAAGGGTTGTTTGTCAGTTGAAAGGTTATTTTGCAGAAGTTAAATCAGATCATGTAATTGCAATCTAATTACATTGCTCCTATCAGTCTTCAAGAAAGTTCTACTGATTCAAATTTACTGAAAAACACAACCAAAACAAGAAAAAAAACACAAAAACCCCCAGATTTTTTTCAAGTTACATAGAAGTATTTTTCAGTTAAAAAAAAAAAAAAGGCAAGAGAAAAAACATTCCACTGTAACCAGCCAGTTCTTGGCTGCTACAACATTGCCAGGCAATGCTGACACGGGGGCCTGGGAACAGCCCTGGCTCTGCCATTGTTTGTTGGCTGCACCACCAACACAGATCAGTTTCAGGGATCTCTAACACTCTACTTTCCAGAAGAGAGCTAATAATTAGCAGTAAGTGAGGGACAGAAAGGAATAGGTAAGGAAGGAAATCCAGAAGATGTAAGAGAGAAGTATGGAAAGAACCCAGTGGGCAGGAAATGCATGGCTGGCAAAGTCAAAGCATAGAGGGTATGAGAACGAACAAGTGTAGCCCAGCTTTGTTGAAACAGAATTCAAATTGCAAAAGGTGCTACGTTCATCCCTGGAAGACATCTCTGCTTCCCTAGTGCTGATAAAACCTCCACTACTTTGACTTAATCTGATTACCACATCCATCTAACACAAAATTATATGAGCACAACATTGGCTCCCATAGGGCTGAGGTGAGAAAAAGTTGTTCTAATTTTCTGTGCAATTGTCATTTTGTCTTCAATTTGCCATTTATATTCTTCCTTATTAGTGCTGCCAAGGAGTAGGGAGAATTGAGAAAAAGACAACTGGAAGTACTCACCTGATTCATTTGAAATCACTGAAGTAGCTGTCACAAAATACAGAAATACCTTTCTTTTCTTTCACTTGGTCTACAACCATCAGGAAGACTACACAGAACAACCAGTGGAGTTCCAAACAGCAGCACAGGTGACACCCAAAGATTTTACAATCTGGTTTGTGAGTGGTATGGTTAATGACAGACTTTGTGCTGGCTTTAAAAAGACTTCTCCCATTTACAACTCTTATGCTGTACTCACTTCTCTTCCTGCTCTATGTCTTAGTGCTGAAATGGAAAATTTGAACTGGCTTTTAAAGTAATTTATGGTGAAGAAACAAGCATAAACTAAGCAACCTTAAGATTAACTATGTGAATATAAGACAAATTCAGCTTCTCTCTCTCTTTTCACACTTCACTTAGAAGAACTGTCATTAAAACAACACAAAAGAGGCAAATGTATTGTTAAAGTATTCACCAAAACCTGAAGAGATGACAGATCTTCATCAACATGTAAGGGCAATATTGAGTCTCTTGATGAACTTCATTAAATAACCTCCTAAGCACACAACTAATATCCAAATATTTTTAGCTCTGCATTGTGCATTTCTGAGTGTTTTCCTAACAATCTACATGCAATCAACAATAAAACCACAGCAAGTACAGCTGCTGCATCCTGTGCAATACAGATGACGAGCCTACACACATCACTATTGCTACCATGTAAAATAAATGCATGATTTATTTCACACATATCGTACAGCTGAGCGAGCTGCAGCGAGACACTGGAGCTTTGTCTTCCTTTTTCACCCCCAGCAGGCCTTCAGTGCCCCAAACACCAACTACCTACAGCAAGAATTAATAATTCTTGCCGGTCCTGAGGAATAACTTCATCTGGTAGCAACACCCCCCTCCCTGCTCACCCCAGCAAAGAGCAGCTGGCAGGGAGGGAGCCACGCACTGGGGAGCTGCAGGAGAAAGGCTGAGCGTGGGGCAAGAGGTTCCCATCACAGAGCATGTTCCTCTTGAGTGCAGCAGTTGGGTTTCTTGTCCATGCCCTGCAT
The DNA here is from genome assembly GCA_013397175.1 of Platysteira castanea. Classification (NCBI taxonomy): domain Eukaryota; kingdom Metazoa; phylum Chordata; class Aves; order Passeriformes; genus Platysteira; species Platysteira castanea. The sequence goes on from VYXC01001353.1 coordinate 206,256, forward strand.
CCATACCGAACGTATAAATTCCCATGTTCCTGTGCACACATGCAGGCAAGTCTGTTTTCCTGTCAAATCATTTTTTAAATTGCGCACTCGCTAAGCAAACCTGTGTAAACAATCAAATCCCTAAGTGCCAGAAGAGGAAACACCACCCATGTACCAAATGGAGGGAACTGGGATCCTGCCTGGAATCAGCCCAAACCTCCTCCTCCTTTTTCTATATTTATAACGGGTGCTATGTGTAAGAAGAGGAATTAACAATCTGTCAACTTGCTTCTACGCCTTTTGATGCTCAAAGAACCGCAAACAAAATGCAAGCAACCACTGCCCATTGATTGCTTCAACCCTTTAGTTTTCTCACTTTTCTCCACCATGAATGAGGTGGTCATGTACCAGCTCTTATTTATGCTAGGGCAAACCACAAAATCAGCATCAGCTGACTTTTTTTCCTGGCATAGCTGCTCTCATGTTAGCTAGCTGTCAGTTACAGAAAAAAAAGCAAATTGACAGGGAACTGCTAAGCCACATTCACTGGTAACTCCATCATGAGAGCCTGGAGGAACCACTGTCAGGTTCTGCGTGGCAAACTGTCCTGGAATGCTCCTGTATTCCACCTTTACTGGGTATGGGATGTTGGGCTTGTGACTATTGGCCACAATACAGCTTTGCACATGGTGTGTCCGGGGAGACACAATAAAGACACTCTTACACTTGCCAGGTTCAGCAGAAAGGAGGAAATGACATCAGTTTATTGACATTATCTTATTCTTATACACGTCCCAGCTCCACAAGGGATTGGAGAGCATGTCACTTCCGTCTCCATCTCACTGGAGAAGAAAGGTGCTCATCAAAGTGGTCATATCACAAAAGGAATGAAAAACAGAAAATACCGTTAAGTAAACATCGGCTATTATTTACATGAATCTGTGTGAAAAGAATCTGACTCCAAGGTTAAAACCAGAAGGCTTACAGAATTCCAGGGCAACACACATGGCAACGAAAGCTGGCCCTGGTCGCTGTCCATGCAATTCACTGACACTGTCCCTCCACTCATCTTAAATAGTTTAGACCTTGCTCCACACTGGCCCTGTGAGGCTCAGTAATTTCACACATCATGTTTCCAAATCTGTCAAATGACAACCAGAAACAAAAACAGCAAATATCTGACAAGTATAAATACTGACATGGACAAAGACAATAACAGACTAAAATTTCAACTCCCAAGCTGATAAACTTCTCTCTTTGTAAGCAGTTTAATTCACAAGAGGAAGTCAGCCCTTAACCAACTCACCAAATCCAGAAAATCCATTCCTAAAACTAAAAACCATTTTCTTCTGATTTACTGTATGAAGAACCAAATAGATACACACATCCAAAAACACATGCACATGTAGCCACATATAAAGAGGATTTTTTAAAATATATATGTGTACACATATATATAAGCAAAGCAAATATTTGGAGATGCATTTCATGCACACAAGAAACAAGTTCACCAAGGTCAGCTGGTTCTTCTGAGGGAACAAAGGGCCTGCATAAACTTTTTACTGTCTCTCCCCCTCTCTGAGTGTTTGGTATTCCAGAAAACTTCCTATAGACTAGCAATGAGCTTTTATTGCCTTTTCTATCTATTCAAATTCTAAACGTTGTACAGTGTATGATCAAAGATAAGAAGTTTAGGAAAAATAAAAAGGGCATCCTTAAACAGGTCACTTCTGATTCTAGTGCTTGTTTCAGTCCAATAAATTGAAATGTTCATTTACCCATTAACATCTCTGACATGGTTATAATTTGAGCCTGTGTCTAGTCACGAAGGTGAAAACTTAGTTTCTGGATTTTAGTGCAGCCAAAATATAACAGAGGTTTTTTGAGCAAACAACCAAGGTTGTACAGTTTTCAAAGCTAATTTTCACTTTTCTATGATAAACTCAGTTATGTTCTGCTACCGTGTCCTTCAATGTTTCAAGTTTAGAAAAAACTCCTTCATGCATATCCCTTAAATGCCTCATATTCCACAAAGTTTGTTTAGACTAAATTGTGCTTTGTGTTTTATCACTTTTCATCAAGAACCTTTCCTAAAAGAGAAAAGTCTCCTTCCTCCCACAGAATAATTATAAGGCAGTAGCTGAAAACCTGGCTCTAAAGGACAGAAGAGAAATAAACACACTTTACCTGGTTTCTTTTTTGTTGTTTTAGAAATTACATGGTCTAGCTTAACCCGCCATGGCAAATCTGTATTTGCATAGTTTGTAATCCCAGAGATAATGTTATGGTCTCTGGGGTGCCTCTGGTTTAATTCAAGATATTGGAGAACAGTATGAATTATCTCTGCAGTGATTTCACGCTGAATTTGCAGTGGTATGTAACAAATAGGAAAAAAAATGGACACACACACACAATATTTTATCTTCCTTCCAGAAAATAAATAGCAGTAACATTTGTAAATGTTCACAGACAGAACCCTGGGCTTAGAAGAGAAGTCTCACAACAAAGTACTTAACTAAGATGGAAAACAGTATAACTTGTGTTGAAATCAAAATGAGTGTTTTGTCCCAGTCCACAAAAGAGCCATTAGTTACATAAAGTTACAATGAAATTTGCAAATTATATTCTTTAGTAAATACATTTACCTTAGCTATAAAAACAAGCAACATCAAGTTCTTTGCATCTGATGATTCCGTGCAGATACAAAACACAATTGTGTTTAGCCAATAGAAGAAAGAGAGTGATATTAGTGCTTTAGAAACCTGTTTGTGTCTCATTTATCATCAATTTTGCTCTGAAATAAAAGAAAAATATGAATCTGCTTTATGCTTCCTCTCCTATTCTTGTTTCACTCCCCTTTCTTTTTATACTTTTTTTTATTTAATCCTTTGTTTGGGATGTTTGCTTTATGAGGCAGAGTAGATGACAAGGGGAAAAGACACAGACAATGCAATGAGCTGTTGCATTGTTTCCCCTGTTTCATGTGTAATAGAGTCAGTGCTCTCAAGCTCAGAAATTATTTGCAAAATAAACTTATTTTGGCAACAACGTAAGTTGACGGAGGGGAAAACAAAGAAAATCACATAATTAATTTGTAAAAATTAGACTTAGCCGAGGATCGCAGGTATAGGAATACCATTCTCAAAAACCTACCAAAAAATTCCAGGAATTCTGACTGAGAATTAACTGAGTATGACTTCACTTTTCTAAGTGAACATCTTTGAAGCATCTTGAACTTCCTTGGAGCGTAGCCTTACCCATTCTGCTTTTGGTTATTTGTCACTTACACTGCATCACTTAAATTCTAGTAACCCAAAACCAGGGTTTGACTCTAGCTCAATATATTTATCTTGGTATGGCAGAAATACAAGTTAGTTGGTGCATCTTGCTACCATGTACATAACTCAGAGACAAGGATTTCTAAGGACTTAGTGACAGTTTCTCTTTATTGCATGATATTAACACAAATTTAGATTACAGCCTGGTTAATGATGCAAAATAACAACCCTCTTTAGACATTCTTCTCTACAACCTGAAGTAATACATGTACCAAGCAAGTACAGATGCTCAAAAGAAAAGATGTCACGACAACCAACTCTGAGGACAATGTTTCTCCTTCTGAAATACTAGTTTTTCAACATTTCAGGTCAGTTTCCAACTAAGAAACGATACTTTGCAAATTAACAAGTGGGGCTTAGAGACAAAAAATTTTACTTAATCCATCATGTATTTCTCAGAAAATCACTGAAAATTCACTGATGGCAGGTTTGAATCAACCTTCTCAGGTTAAGGCTAGCAGTTTCTTTAATTCACAGAGGAGATGGAGTCCCGTGGGCATGCACTGTCTAAATACACCCTTCTCTGCCATCTGCAAAGGCCTTTGCTCCACAGTCATTTAGCTCTGATGATCTGTTTTCCACCCAGTAACACCCATCAAAACTGGGCTAGTTCAGGAAAATACAGCATGAACAAGACAGGTGGCTGCAGGAGGAAAATAGAGATGGGGACACGATGCAAGAGAGAAGGAGTATGTTCTCCTTGAGCTTTCCCAAATCAGGAAAGCAGGAGCAGCCACAACAACAATCTCCAGACACTCAAACAGAGGATCTTTGTAACAAGTATTACAAAAAACATTAAGAAAAAGATGAGAAACATGAGAAAGCACAGCCTCCTGGAGAATCCTGGACAATAAGCACCCCACTATACCATTTGTGATTTGAAACGCCAGTAAAGCCCCCTGCTGATGCCCGTAATGAGCTTTAGGCACAGCAGAGTCCAGCACTTCACTGTCCTGTGCCTGAGTAGATGTCCTGTTCTACTGTTGCTCGTCTCAGGAAAAATTTTGGCAAATCCTGGTATTTCTACAAGGAGTTGGCTTTGATAATTCAGAAAACATTTTTAAACCTTTTAACTTTTCTGTTTCTAATGTTGATCTGGTACATGTAACCTATATTACCTGAGATCTTATAAGCAGCTCACGTAGAAATGATCTCTCAACTTCCAATCCAGCAAGTTTGTCATATGTTTACTTTTTACCATATATCGGTAAAGCACAGAAGATATTTAGAACCTGAAAAAAGGCCATCTGTAGCAGGCAAACTGCTATTATCAGCCTATACTAAAAGCAATCTATATTTTAGAATGAAGATTCCTGTCCATTAGACTTATATGATTATTACTTTAGTCAGACCAGTATTTGTGAAGTGAAATTTAATTTTTCTGTTGAAGCAATAAGGCTGAGGTGTTCTGAGAGAAGTGACAAATCGAGTTCTGTAATGCTCAAATCCACATTATGCCATTTTTTAGAGCACAAAAGTTTGGAAAACAGCTACTGTCACAGAACCAACACAACATTACATTGCTTTGGGTTTTTGTTGGCTATTTATTTCCTCTAATGAAATTAAATTTGGACTGCTGACTACGGAAGCAAATCAAGACAAACAACCACACAAATCTTCCATTCAGCTACAAAGGGCAATAAAAATCCTCCGGAGCCAGAATTTTTTGTGTTAATGAAGTACACACATGCAATTCGCAGAAGCTCACAATGACAATAAAAATACATGTATAACCTGGAATACTGCTTGGGAAAACTACAATTTTTTTTTTTTTTTAAATACACACGCACTCCCACCTGCAGCACCAAATATCGCAGGAAAAAAAAAAAAAACACAAAAAAAAAAGAAGCAAGAAAAGTGTTCTCCCCCCAGCTTATTGTTATTAAAAACACTCTGAGGCCTTTCCTGATGGTTACATAAGTACTGTAAAAGCGAGATGTTCTTGGCAATCAGCAGAGCTTCACTGTGCTTGCTACACTGGTTTCATTAACTATTACATCATGCTTAATTTCCATAATTGGCTTCAACTTCACTTTATAAGCTAGTCTAATTTAGTTTTTATGCATATTTTAATTTAATACAGTTTGTTCTTCACTGTAAACCCTTCATGGGCCACATATTCATCCTGTACTACCTCATTTAGAGCTTTCCCTAAGAGCAAAACTAAAAGGACAAAGACCACAGTGTCTAGGAAGTGACCTTTTCTTTCAGCTCTGACAGTTCAAACTCTCATCCAGGCCCCCATCACACAGATATTTGACTAGCAAAACCTTCTCATTCTGTGCACTCAAGACACAAGGACACACTCCCCCCACCCGCCCGAAAAAAAGTTACAGCTACTAAGAGTTGTATTCCTTACATTACTCTATTCTTTCACTAATCTAGGTCTCTGTACTAATTCTTTTTTCTTCACACACAAGAAAGTTTGGTTTTTTAGCCTTAACCTTCTTGGCCTCTCTATAAATTTAAGTACATTTTCACTCTTTCATCCAGATCCATAGTTAAACATGATCAAATATTCAGGGACTTGGGATTTGGCACATCAGACTCCACAGAGCACCCGCTTCTCCCATAAAAATACTCTCCACTTCTTGTCCCCAGTTTCACTCTTCAGCTACCCTCACCATACCCATCTGCTCTGCTCTCCTGCTTCACATCTCCTCCAGATCTGCTTTTATGCTGACAGCTGTAATGATGAGCTAACAAAGGTCATTCATTCTTTTATGTACTTTTCCTTCTACGCGCTCCACTTTTACTGAGTAAATTCAGAATGTTTACTGATCTAATACATCCAGTTCTCACCTTCTTTCCCCATCTCTACTTCTGCTACACCCTGTTTTCAAATGTCTAAAATTAGAGTGATATCTCCTGAGGGAAGAGCACACACTTGGTTAGCTGAAGCCTGACAACTTTGGTAGCACAGCTTTTGCAGATACCACATCATCCACAATGCTCTAACATATATAATAAGTGAAAACGTGACACTAACGTAATACAGAGCCCAGCAGACACTTCACAGCCACTGCCTCTCAAAACACAAACGCACACTGAAGAAAGCGCTGACCTAGAAAGGGAGGAATTATTTGGATGGCTTCATTATCCACTATGTATCAAACCTTACTCACTTAAAAGACACAGATGCCGTCTATGCTGTGGAAATGTTTACTTTACTAACATGATTAAGCTTAGTAGTTACTCAGAGCTAAATTCTCAGCATAACTAGGCCTCCAGCTGCTACTTGCATTAAAATAATGGGTACTTGCCCCCTTCTCCAGTGGCCTAATGAAAACACAGTGGAAGAAACCGCCACGTTAACAAGCAATTCCTATGCACCTCTCTCCATCTGAGTGATACAGAATCTGATAATGCTCACCAGGTCGGGAACAGAAGTCTTGGTCTTTAGCAAGAATCAGATTTTCATGAACCCTTGGACCTTTGAATTTGAGGCTGAAATTGTCAGTATCTTATCAGCTTCTACAAGGAAGCCAAATATTTAAAAAACAATATAAAACAGAGAAGCTTGTGATGACTAAGAATAAAATCACACCGTGTATCAACTTTCAGGGGAAAAAATCTTTATTCTTAGACTGAATGTGATCCAGCCACAACAATTTAATATTCCCCAGTAATCCTCTAAATCTTAGGTTTGTACATCACGCAACCCACACCACTTCCCAAATGATTCTGAAAATAAATAGGTCAGGAGTCATATTTATCTGTTAATATGATATTATAAGGCTCAGATTAGGACAGAGACATTGGGAAACTGGCCACAGAGTCTCTCTTTGCCATAAGCCAATAACCCATCAGCAATGACACAGACAGCTGACTGAGCTGGCTTTGGGAGCCCAGGAGCAGAGTTGTGGCAGGTCTCAGAGCACTCAGGGACCATCCTGGTCTGTAAGCAGAATCCCATAATGATGGGAGATGCAGGGATGTTTCACACACTGTCCCATTGTCCAACTGTTTTTCAGAAGAGGGAAAATCAATGTAAGGTTTGGTGACTGAGTTCCCATAGAAGATTTATACCAATTTTGGTTCTGATAAAACATGGAAGTAGTTTTAAAGGGGTAATTTTGAACAGGTATGAGCCACACAGTATGGGTCTAGACTTGAAAAACCTTGCATGAAATTCATCTATACCCTCCTGAAACTCACTTTTTTTTTTTACTCACTAGCTTTAGTGGCTTTAGGATCAGGGGTCTGAATTACAAGTGGTCAAGTGAATACAAAGAGTTGCTAAGCTTTTATAGCAGTTCTAAATTATTTCCCACGACAAGATAATTTACTCTTCTCTGTCTCCTCCCCTCCCTCAAGTACTTATTAACCAAAGGTTTGAAGCTGAAGATAATCCACCAAGTAATAGAACCTTAAAGCGGTTTATTTATCCTGTTTTTTCTCACCAAACTTTCATAATGCCTAAAGCCCTTCACAAGTCAGTACATATTCCGTTGTGTTTGTCTCAGATGTAAGGGTCCCTAGAGGGAATGGCAAACAACTCTGGAACAAGAAAGACATTAAATCACAACAAAAATCATCAGAATAGGCTGAGACTTCCAGGCTATTTCTGTAGCATCAGAGAAGCACATCCTATTCCCAGTATCAAAGCCCATGCCAAAGGGGTTTTCCCCTTCAGAAATTTAAAGGCCTTTAAGTAATTTATAGGTACAAAGACTTTTGCCCGGGTTCAGTTCAGCAGAGCGGTAATTCCTCAGTCTGAGTTAAGTGGGTTCCCTTCTCGTCACCAGCAACAGACTCTGCTCACTGTGGCCTCTGCGCAGCCGGAGCTTCCTGTCCTAGATCTTGGCAGAGGGAGCTGCATTCTGACAGGCTTTGTGCCACTTTTGTGGGGGTTGATGTTCAGCCATTGCAGCACATCAGATACCAAACAGCACATCAGATACCAAACAGAGCCCTTAGACAAGAAACTTAAAAGCTCCAAAGTCTCTTTTGTGCCACCCAGTCAGGTACTTCATTCTAGTGCACATTTTACTTTCTTTCTAAATCACAACTACCCTCTTGGCAGCACTGGACGCTTTATCCACCGTCAGTTTTTCAGTGCTTCCACAAACAGAGATACATTTTATGAGACAGCTATTTCTTGGGCACAGAACATAACTCGTTAGAGTGTACAGCACCTTGGGAGAGCAGCGGCTACAGGATTTGCTGATTTGCTGAAGGAGATAGTCAAATGCCAGTTCCAAACCCCGAGCAAGCAGCAGGGTGCTTCATGCCAAGCTCCTGGACAGGCTCCGAGCTGCCTTCCCTGTACCTCAGGTCAGCCCTAACCTGCTTATCCCTCTGTTATCCCACTCTCAGCCTCTCCAAACCTGAGGCAGCCAAGGGAGCCAAAGAGGATCGAGCTGTGAAGTAGGGTAAGGCACAACCTGAAAACAACTTCCACTTCCACACAGTAAAATCAAGCACAAGCAGCTAGAGGGGAAAGGCTGCTGTGCACACTTGCGTAGCTGCCAAGGGCCTATCAACCCTCAGACCATTTTATCAAAGGCAAAAGTAGGTTCTCCAGAACTTTTAAGACTCAGAACAGCCTTTTTTTTTTCCCACAATAGCTGTCTACTTCAAGAGGATACAAAGTTGAGGCTGGGTGAGATCTTTCAGTTCAGGCTTTCCTCTCAACTCAGAAAAGGAAAAGAATGTAGCAGTATCAGCAGGATTTGGTAATATGGTTATAAATGAAGTTTTTAAGACTTGCCTTCATAAAATCAAACTGTCTGTACATTTTTTAAGGCAAAGTATTGCTGATGCTTCTAGCAGAGCATTTCAATTTTTAATTGGTTTTTAGTCCTTTACAATGATTTTTAACCCTTGTATCGATTTGAAGCCCTACATTTCACTGATTTTAAAGCAATAAAAGTTCCATTTGCAGTGCATTACATCTATTGACATAGATTTAATACATCAATATCATGAAACTGTTACATGGGCCAAGCAAATGTTTCACTCAACCCTAAAGACTTTCTGCTGTTTAAAATCATTTAAAAAATACTTCATGTTTTGTTAGCCTATGTTTTCTTCCTCCATTTTCAGAATTGCTAAAGTTAGCTAATAATAATTTTAAAAAACAGTGCAACATTCATATATTCTGTGTATCAATATGCTCTTGTAAAGGAGAGACTTCTACCCAAACTTTCCAGCTTTCTAAAGCAACGCATGGTTGGAGTTTTTTGGTTGTTTGTATATAAATACCTGTGCTTGAGAGAAGCCAGAATCACACATGACAAAACGAGCTGGAATTCATTTACATACCAGGACATCCCTATAGGTCTATGGGTACCCTATCCTGGTTTTTGTCACCAACGACATCAAGAAATTAATATTTAACTTTTAAAACAAATAATTTTGAGCTTAACACTATATAAAATAATATAAAACTTAAAAGTTTACAAAAGTATTACATACCTCGTATAGTTTAATATTATATATTGAAATATGTGCATTAAGCTAATTCTACAATTATATTACAGAAAAATAGAAAATACAGTATTCAAACCACATTACCTAGAAATTACAGGGAAAGCTACTGCACTGATCATGGTCTAAAAAAGCAGAAGACTGCTTGGTCTAAAACAGCAGAAGACTGCTTGGTTACTATTTGGAATTACTGCCTCCTCCATTATGGCTATGAGTCAAGAACTGAGGGAATTTCTCCATGTAGTGGCTTACCTTGTGTCACTAAATGCCCTTTGGAAAAAATGTGTAATTGACTCCTATTGTTCAATTGTTATTGAAGAATGTTCACTTATAAAATCACCACCTGGTTTAATTAATGTTTATAAACTACCCACTGTTTTTGCTTTGCACACATCTCCACAAACACCCCTGCAAAAAAAATAACCTACACAGCCCAGATTGCCTAACCAGGCTTGGTTCAGTCTTGTTTGCAGTTACAGAATCGGGATAACTTCCCTGCCATGAGCAGTCCCGTGCCATCCAAGGCACTGAGGAGAAATAGAACTAATAGAATAGCAAAGAAAAATATTTTCTATGTCTATCTCTTGTTTTCCAATTTCACCTTCCAAAACAGATGTTTACCAGGATTTTTCTGAGCTGTTAGGTTTTTTTTAGTGTTTGGATGCTTAACAAAATTCTGTCACTCATTGCACCAGCTCTGCACACGGGATGGTGAGCACACAAACATGCAAAACATTGAAAACCCATTCAAAACCAGTAAAATCAGTCCAGATATGGATCCTCAGTATTACCTATGGCATAGCCCAGCTCAGCTCCCACCGATATCTCTCACATCTGTTGATAATCAGTTGTGCACAGCAAACTAAGGCATCATGACAAGTCAGATGAAATTAGCAACCTGTAGAAAGTTTGGCTTAGGGAATTTGCTTAGCATTATGCTGGAATTTTCCTACAAATGCACTATTAAAGGCTTCACAAACAATTTTGTCTTCTTGAAACTTCAATACAAATCATTCCCCCATTCAAACTCAAGGGCTCTTCAGAGCTTTTTGTGGTTTAGTGTTCAGGGTTGGATTTTTTTAGTTTGCTTGTTTGAGGGGGTTTTTTGGTTTGTTAGTTTTCTGGTTGTCATTTTGTTAAGGTTTTTCTCTTTTCTCTTTCTGGGTTCTTCTCTTTTGAGGGAAAGAGCAGATTTTTTTGAGGGTTTTTTCCTCCATTCTGAAGCAGCTAAGAGCTGTTTTAAGCTTTGAAAGAGCAACAAAATTGAGATCTCTTCTCTTGGATCTAGGTAAAGAAGCTTGTAGATACCGGGAGCGTGATAGCATCCGAGGTTATCAGCCAGAGCAGCCACGCCTTGGGCAGCCAATACAGATCTTGCACTGAATCCATGGAATCCAGCCTCTACCTGATTATTACTTATTGGAGCAACTCATTTTGGTTGGTGGCATAATAAGGTCACCAGAAGGTGCCTCCTGCTCTGGTGCTCTCCCACTCCGCAGCTCCGTAAGCCACACTGAGCACGCTGGCACATCCAATGAGCTGCCAGCACACAGATGATGCTCTTTTTGATGAGCAGTCCCAATCTCCCTACAACACATTCCCCTTCACACGTGCCTCACAGAAGGAAATAAAGATACACGGGCAGAAGCCAATTAGTTTGGATCAGAAAGAGAGATTAACAAAAGAACAAATGGCAGTTAAGATGCTCAAAGTCAGTGAGAACTGGGCACCTAATTCCCATTTGGCACCTCCCTGTCACAGCTCAATCACTTGCCAGTAGTTTTCTTTCAGAAAAAAATCTGTATTCTCCTGCTCACATTCCACAGTTTAAGCTCAGAAAGCTAAGAAAAGGTCACGCGACCAAATGTTCGTACAGAACAATTTTTCACCAAAAAACAAAACGCAAAAAACCAAAAAAAACCAAACAAAAAAACCCCAATAAACATCTTTGTGAACAAGCCTACCAGTTAAATGTCATTGATATTCACCAAATATGCTGCTTATGGTACAGTACTTCCTTCAAAGGAGGAAATTACTTCCCATCTGAGAGAACAGACTAACTGTATAAATCTGTGTTTTACTAGGTTTGTTTGATGTTTGTTTCTGAAATTTAAACCAAACACTTTAGATATGCCCAACGACTTTCATAACCGGCTACACTTAGAACTCATTCATTGGCATTCATTCAACTGTGCTTAATACTATAGACACACATTCTTAAGTGATTACACTTTATGGTGCTTTAGTCTTTGAGGATTGCTAATGGGATACAAACTCTTCCACTCCATTTGGGTAATTACGAACCACTTTTCCCTATGTCCTGGCTGAGGCAATGTTCAAATCCTATCTGCTTTCTGGCAAATAATAAACGAACAGCACAGGATAAAGGACCGTGTAGAATAAAAGGGATTTATCTTCCCTTTTAAGAGGGGAAAGCATGCAGCAAGGTCATTTCCCACAGATAAATTGGAAATCATCACCCTTTCAGTTGATACTATTTTTCCTTGACAAGTGAGTAAGTCTTAAATGTTTTCAACTTGACACTGTATGTTTTTTTTTTCAAAGCTAGCACTGAACTGCAGTTCCACATTACATTTTTTTCATCTTTTGAGCATCAGTTTTCTTCTTGCTTCAGAAAAATCCCATTACCTACAACAACATCTTCATCTCATTAAAAGCCATACATAACTACTCAGTATCCATGGATTATTCAAAGCACTCATGTAAGCTTTCCTTCTGCTTGCTCAGCTCCTTCCATCCCCCCACCCCTCTATCCATGGCTCCGGCCATAAGAAAAAGGGCACTTGTCATCTGCAACAGAAACAGGCCAGGTTCATGAAACCTTGCCAAAGAAGCTCTCTCAGAAACCACCATAAGAAAAAGATTTTGCCTTCCTATGTCACCGCAAGGCCTGACTGAGAAAAACCCCATGGTTTTCTATTCTTAAAAAAAACCAAAGTCTTCAGGAAGACATTTCATTTACACCAACTCATTAGCTGCCAAAATTGACCTCTGGTTTAAAACCACACATCTCCCATCCAAATGGCATTTTCATTAAGATGAAATGCTTCTTGAAGCCTTTGGAAAATTTGCATTTGGTAGACACAGCACACTGTCATCAAATTGTACACAATTAACCTGAAATTAGAATGAACTACAGAAAAGCAATTAAAGTAAACTATCAAAGAAATGAAAAAAAAATTTGGTAACTCCTCAGTGAACATTTTTTGGAACAAATACAGGTGGGCTTGCAAGAGGTCTATTCAAAAGACACCACACAGTACAGTGTAAATCTGTCATTCTAAAAGCTTGCCAGGTAAGTATGTCCTGCCATGCCAAATTTTGCTCAAGTTTTTCTCTGATGTTCTTGTCAGCATCCATCATCAACACTTGAATTGGATGAAAACGCATTCTTCTTGCCTAAGTCACCCTCACTGCCTAGTGCAAAAATGGACATAACCAGACAATGTATTCTCTGGGGTTTGCTTGGCAAGGTGGCTTTTATTGTCGTTTTGGTTTTTAAACAAGACAGAAAGCAATTACAGAACCAAGACAGGAACGAGTCCCCGTGCACTGTCTGGGGGAGGACTCACTAGCAAAGCTTACAGGCTCCTCAGCTCAACAGCTTGATGCAAAGTCCTGACAAACCACTGGGGTGTTCGCATTTACTCCATCGTGTTTTGGCTTAACTGCTACAGAGCAGCAGAATTCAAAGACCAGACTCATACAATTGCAGATTTCATGGAAACTTGCTTCCCATTCCATACCTACGAAGCACCAGTAACGTTCTCAGTGAGTCACAGCCCTAAAGCAGCATACGATTGTTCTCCATACCAAACAAGAAACACACACGGTCTTCTTCCTTCCCAGAGCTGATCTTAAATCGGCCATTAATAAAGGCACCGGCGTCATACCGGTTGTTAAAGCGCGTGATAAAGGCAGAAAAGGCAAGATGATGCCGTGACTTTTGCTTCTATTACGATCACTCTTCTCCTTCTGTGTTGTTTGCAAGAGCCAAACAAGCTTCCATTTACTGCTCTGGCTCCCATTTCAACACTAAGTCCTTTCTTCTGCATTCTAATGGCCTTTCCTACTGCCACAGCAGCACTTCACCTTAGTTCTTCAGCCTGAAGCAATAGTCCCTGGCCATAATGGATAAGCACTGGGGATGGAGGGAAGGAAAAGAAAAGCTTCCTCTCAGAACAACTGGATTGCTGCTGCATTCTGAGGACAGCAAGCACAAAAGGAACCAAGACCTGTTGCTTTGCAAGAGTGGCTCAGTCCTAAGTTCCACACACCTCAGGGTATGGAGCAAACTGAGCACGATGATCTCTATGGTAACCAAACTGCTTTTATTCTTTTTTTTACCCAGGAGACTCCTTTTAAAATATAGATGCTTAAAGCACATTTCACAGTCTGGTTTTGAAAATGTGGATGGAAATGGAAGAGCTTTACTTAGCACTGTTTAAATAACAACAAAAAAACCCTTTACAGCATAAGCATAACGACATGTCCCTTGCCCACTCTCCAAAAATAGCCCAACAATCAAATGTCAACAAGTCACAACAATCTGAAAAACTAACCCTAAGTCATGTATTTTACAGTAGTCCTAGGGGAATAATATGCCTGAAAGATACCTTTTTGAGTCTTGAGTAATTCTGTAGCTTATATAAACAGTCAGAAAATTCAGACCTCAAAGAAATACTGACTATCATTCTTGTGTTTCTCATTAACAGGACATAAATTGGTTTCTTCTCTCTAACCTTTAGTTGGCTTCAGAGAACACAGCTGAAATGCTACCAGAAATTTTAAGAGTGGCAGGTAGTATTTTTAGGCTGCCGTTATCATAAATAAATACAAGTTTCATCGTTTGAGGAAATACCTAGTTCATTGAAGGTTGTCACCACTGCCTTCCTGCAGGTCATCTCTACGCTGCAGCTGTACCCCTTGAAAAATGACATAACCCTCAAACATTTTAAAGTGAACATTGTTCCATGTCCTGCCCTGCTACAATAATCTCACCAACCCATCAACATTGCTTGAGAGATTTGGAAAGCACAGACCCTGTCTTACTCCTGCCTCTCCTAATTTCATCTGAATCCAAAAGTTTTGAGATATTTTGCAGGTCTTGCATATTTTCTCCATTTGAATTATAACTGGATCTACCACCTTGCTGTGCTTAGGGTAATACCATTGAAATTTCCGAATTCTTTAATGCAGCACCTGATTATGTATATACATCAGCAATACTGTCTTATACTACTTTATTCTATAAAACAATAAGCAGAAGTTTAGTTAAAATAAGCTACAAATGCCATCCTTTTTTTGTCTCTGCAAAAATTTCTAACTAAACCTGTGGTTTTTTTAATGGCTTGAATTATCTCATTTCTACTATGTATCTTAGAAACTACAACCCACACACTTTAACCAAGATACAAAATTGAAAAAAAAAAAAGAAAAAAAAAGCAAAAACAACCATTACAACATTCACAAGATACTGTTTAAATTGTTTGCACCTCGTAATCGGAATGACTGGGAAACCTGTGGCTGGGGAACACCTACAGCATATGGATTTTAATTTCAAATCATTCGAATCTAAACAGTTGGAAAAATTTACCTCCTCACACCACCTGCTTAACACAAGTCTTATGTTATCCCAGAGTTGTATCCTGCTTTAGGGCCACACAGCTACTGAAAGTGTTACAGTCTGGATTCACAAGCAGGATCCTAAGATTTCTAACTGTTGACCTTCCAATGTTTTTTAAAAAGCCTCCAAAATAATTAACACAATAACAGGTGTTGGGTAGAATATGCAATGTCCAAAAGGTTCATCGTGCCATTTACAACCCGGGGTGACAACCACAGTGCAGCATTTGTATTTGATTTTTCTTTTTAAGTACTTTTAGGTAGCAGTTTCCAAATTAAAGGATTCAACCTGTTCTGACACCAACTAGTTCACATGACCTCCACTGACAAATGAAGCTGAATTACTTCCAAGTCAAACCTGAGGGGGCTGGCTTGTGGTTTAGAATAGGGGAGGAGGAGGGAAGATGTCGGAGGGTGTTTTGGCTTTTTTAATTTAATTGTACACAGGACTATTTTTTCTGTACCTATAGGCAAGGCATTCTGCTAGTCTCAGTTATGGTTTTTGTTGCAGGTATAGTGGAGCATAGCAACAGTAATGGAAAAACATCATGTGAGCTCCACAGATCACTGAAGGCTGCTCCCAGTGTTCAAAGGGACAGTCTGTTCACACTCCATGCTCCAGGCATTCCGCACACAGCTATTTCACCACCCTGCCTCCTAGAGCAAAGACCAGAAGACCACCTCATCCACGCAGCTCAACAAGGATGCTGCAGCTAGAAATTCAAAGGGGGGAGGAATGACTGTGTAGTCTTCAAGAGGTTTGAGCCAATACATTCTCCCTCTCCCATGGCCAAGGAAACCAGAAGGTATAGGTTAAAACAATAAATGAGCCTTCAAAAATATCCACCTCTTTTCATACAAAATAACATGTTTTGTAAGGACTTGGCTTACTACTTCAACACCCTCTCCCACAATACTTTTATTTAATTCTGCTTGGCTTATCCAGTCACTTGGTAACCTAATACTACTATTTATGCTGTATCATGTCATTGATTTTTTAATATTTATGCCTGTAATTTTGTATTAGTTTTTATATTTTGATTATAAATTCATGATAGAATGGGCAGAACTGACTACTGCAATTCACAGACCAGTAATAAACCAGTAAATTAACCTGTGTAAACACTGAATTTCTGCCAACAGCTCTCAACCTCTCAAATTATTAAGTGTGAATTACAATAACAAATAGATGAGGCAGGAAGGAAATAATTTTAATAATTACTGAATTATGCATATTAAGATAAGACTTAGAATCTCAGTTTAACTCTGGCCTTTGCTGAAGTCCTGTATAAGCAAGTAAGCAAAAGCATTAGTCACCACAGGCAAAATAAAATGGGTGAGTATTGATAACTGCAGGCAGTTCTTAAGCAGACTTCTTCCTTGGACTATGCACAAAACTGTAAAAAAAAATTAATTGAAATGTTCTATGTGAATGATAGCAATAGTAAAAAAATTGCTAATACTTTGATGCAATAAAGAACAGCATTATATATTTTCAGAGTCTCCATGCATCTTGTAATTATGCAGTGATACTTGTTTATATGCAGAACCCTGCTTGGCAGGGCATACAAATATAAAAAAGGAACAATTTTTCTTTCCTAGTTAGCTACCCCTAATTCTTCCTCAGTACAACCCACTGTGTGAGGCATGGGATTTCATTTACAAAGCGGTTTCTATGCCGCGGTTGTTCTGTATGCAGTGCCACAGGTGCCCTTGGTGCTTTGCAGACAGAGCACAGAGTCTATAGAATGCAGACGCTGGGAAGTACCTGCTGCCTTGTTTCTGAAGTCTGGAAATGCACCTGCAAGTCTGGCTTTATGATCTACAGCAAATGAAAACCACACAATTTACTCATCTCCACAAAGCATTTCGAAACCAGCAATGTTTATCCCCAGCACTGGCACGCGATCCGTACAAAAGTTACACGTGGAAAAACGCACGCATGTCAGGTATCAAGGGATCAGAAACAAAATTCCTGCTTACAGCGTACTGCTGTAAGTGCTGATAATCAGGGGGAAGCCCTCACTGCTCCTGATTCCCCCAGTGAGGATATGAACGCTGCTGTGTCTGCCTAGGATTGAAGGAAACACCCGGCCACACCTACAGCCACTCAATGCTGTGTCTTACTGCTGGTGATCCAGTGAGGCTGGGCAACACTTCCAGCTTCTTCCTGTAAGTTTAGTGCTTATGAAACTAGAAAGACAATCCTTTTGGCAGAAGATATTCATTCTATTCATTCATTCTCTATTTCAATTATACCTTTGGAAAATAGTTGTATTTTACATTGCTGGTTATAAGGTTTCCTTTAAATTAATATTCTGGAGTTGGTCACAACCCCACAGACAAAACCGCATAAAATAAATATAGTCACCTAACCAGACCAAATCTCGTGGGCACCAGCACCAGTATAAGTCACGCAGAGAGCACAGCACCTCTGAAGCCAGCCTTCACCAATACATTTGCAAACACATGTGTGGGTTTTCATTTTATTCATTACCCACCGGCATGAAGCCACAGTTAAACTGCCTCTAGTAGCAAAAAACAAACAAACAAACAAAAGGGTGGTAGGGGGTGGACACTGAAGGGACCAGGGGAGACTAGGTGATGGAAACAGGTACAGAAAACATTTGTCCCTTCTTTTATAGGCTACTTCTTGTATAAAGCAACAGCTCAGCTCCCACACAGTTTCAACTCCCTGAGCCAGGAGGACTTTGCTATTCCTTCCCTAATGGAAATCAAAACCACAGACCTGGGTACGATAAATAAATAAAGCCACATCCCAAATATACCACAGGCTGACCCAGTAACTGAGTAGAACTTTTGAAACGTTATCCCTTTCCCAAAGGTATGGTTGCTCAGACTTCCTGCACAAAAAAAGAAGAGGAAGATGAGGGAGAACAGGATTTGATCTCTTTTTCTGCTTCCATGTATATTTCTCAACAGACATCACCAGGAAAAAAATTAGTCTTTGTGTACTTACTACATCCTGCATGCAGGAATTTTATTATACATCCCCACTGGCAGACTAAGTCCACGTGAACAGTAAATGAGGATATTTCACACTCACCTGCTGCTCACACAGTGCATTTTTTTCTGCTCCTTACAGCACAGGGAAGAAGAAAATGCTCTGGAATATTTATTTGAAAACAGACCTGATCTTCAACCTCTCACCTACAGTTCCTACATTATAGTGTACATGATTCAAACAATACACAAGCATTAGATTCTCCTCTAGTAAGTTAGATTGCCCAAGAGGGGGTCCTGAACTACTGGGGTTGGGCTGATTTTTG
Organism: Platysteira castanea; assembly: GCA_013397175.1. Taxonomy (NCBI): domain Eukaryota; kingdom Metazoa; phylum Chordata; class Aves; order Passeriformes; genus Platysteira; species Platysteira castanea. Next base: position 224,941 of record VYXC01001353.1, read on the forward strand.
AGGGCATTGTAGGGCTGCTAAAACTCAAGGGGATTGGCAGTAAAAGCAAGAATTCTTATATTATTACAATTCCACTCCAGCATAATTCCAAGTAACTTCACACAAACAGAGGGATTTTCACCATCATGACTAGACCTTACTTTGAAAAGTAATGGAGAGTTTGTTTGTTTTAAATGGAAGTTATCTTACTGTGGAAATAAAAATAAAAATGGTATAAGCTGTTTCTACATATTGAAAAATAGGCCAGTTACAGTGCAATTCCTACCATGAAAACATCTTTCAAACCATTAAGAAGCCAGCTACTTGACAGGGTACTGGTAGGCCTAAAGTAGATGCACAGCTGGACAAGCATAAATCCCCTGTTTTAAATTGGACTTATCCCTTTGCTAGTCAGACAATAGTTTCAGTTTTGCAATTGCACTGCCCAGGCAGGCGACTCAACTACGTGAGTTGGAAATCCTCTCTCACAAAGGGCTGAATTCTCGTCTTCAAGTATTCTTATGAAATAAACATATTGATCTCTGAGACCTTTTAAAGCTGGGAACCAGCTCCAGGAAAGGAAACTAAAAGCTATGCTGGCATGAAATACATTATTCCCCCAAATTTTCCATCAAGTATGCAAGCAGAGAGGAGTCTGCATCAGAGAAAGTTGAAGAGTACACACCTATACCCATCTGAGCTGCCTGTGTTCAAATGGGAACTCTATGGCTGGGGAAGAAGCTCAACCACAGCAGAACAACCAGCTGAACCTGGAGACAAAGAATTACTCACAGAGGGTAGACGTTGCACATGTAGCTTTCTTGGGATGGAAATTCTTACAGACCCTGATTTCAAATCATAAAGCAAAAAGCAATCAGTGGAGAGATGCCTGCTGATAGGACTTGCCACTACCTCCCACACTCCTTTTACTTTTAAAACATGACAGATGAAAACAGGCTATTTCACAGAATCACAGAAGCAATTAGGTTGGAAAAGACCTCTGAGGTCGAGTCCAACCTATGACCAAACACCACCATGTCAACTAGACCACAGCATTAAGTACCACATCCAGTCTTCCCTTAAACAGCTCCAGGTATGGTGACTCCACCATCTCCCTGGGCAGCCCATTCCATTTGTTACTAAAATTCCAGTTTCTCATTTTCTATTTAAAAAAATTAAAAATCCTATTTATAAGATCACTGTTAGCTACAGTTTCACTACCACCTGTAATACCACACAGGGCAGAGTATGTCTTTGTATGGGAAAATAAGCACAAAAAGCATATGGAGAGCTTCATGGAAGAAAAAAAATAAAGCATGAAGAAAGGTGAGGGAATGGAACTTTAAACAAAGAAACCACAGGTGCAAATATTTGAAATAGCAGGCTACTTGTTCCATAACATATAACGTTTTGCAGTAAGAGGCTGAACATTTTTAAATTTGTAAATATGAATGCTGGTGTGCATTCTAGGTCTTGGACTCTTCAAAGAAAGTATCTAAGATGAGCACTTACACATACACATGTCGAGAGCTGGTTTACCTAAAATAGGCAAAATCCATCTGGCATTAGCAGGTTAGAGAGAACATATATGTCTTCAATGCATCATAAACCCCCAGCCTTCATCCAGGATGATTTAGAGGAAGGAAGCACATGATGTCAGCAGATCATCCAAATGTGGAACAGACTGCCTGCTAAATAAAATCTGTTGGGGCTGCTGAACGAAACTAAGTTAATTTGGCAGGTGGACTCCTAACCCAAGTTGCTCTTAATTCACAGACGCTTTTTGCCAGACAAGTGAGTCTTGCTTACAAGGCATTCTCAGGGTACTAGGATGGAATGCAGATTCAAATATGTTTCATTGCTCCTCAGGAAAATTCCCCAAAGGGTGCAGTGCACTGGAACATAACAGAGCAACATGCCATCTGGAAGTTCACAGTAGCATAGATGCAAATAATTAGAGTTCAGAGTTGCAAAGAGAATCCTTCCCCTTTCTCCCACCAGATCTCCACAGTTTTGTTTCTTCTAATTCAGCCAGACACCCGAAAACTTATGAACAAATGTGACAAGCAAGGTCACCCCTGACAAAAAGCAGTCCAAGGCTTTGGGGCATTTTTGCCTCTAGAGCTTCTAGCTCAGCCCCCCACCACCCCATTAGGAGTGCACCTTCCTTGAACACAGAGCTCCCACCACGGCATTCAGGGAGTTCTTATCTGTTCATCAGCATGGCCAGAAGGTACAGGAAACCAAATTCACTATCAAAAGCAACAATGCACCTTGCTGAGCTCTCCCAGATGAGGATGGAGGCTCAGGTCTTGGTCAGTGTACAGTAAGTACAGACATGGCAAGAGTGTCTCCAACAGGAGTATAGCATTGCCTCCTTACTGCAGAGCACATTTTTAACCTATACCACTGAATCACTGAAGAGTTTCACATCAGTGTTTATATCTAAGGACTTTCCTTCTGACTCCATTAAAGTAGAATTTGGAAAAAAAAAAGAAGAAGCATGGCCACATGGTGACTTCAGTGCGCGATTTAAGACCTTCAGCATCCAGAGATGTTAGTGATTAGCATCATCCCAAGGGCTGCACACATGCATATTTGAGCAGCCTGTTTGGTTCACGGTTCCTTAATGACAATGCCTGTGTCTCTGCTGTAGCAGTTATGCAATCATTCCTTTAGCCTGTGACCCAATGACAAGCTAAGGTGATGTAAATGAATGTGACAGAGTCCATCCACTCTTTTCTTAATTCTTCTGAGATTGCTGAGCACAGGCTGGCAGGGTTTCAAAGTAGAAGAACATAACAATCCAATCCTGGTTTTTCAGACTTACAAATCTTAGTGTGTGGTAGGGAAGACAGAGAGGAGTGATGAGTCAAGAGTGCTGGCCTAGAAGCAGGTCTTATGAAAAGCCAAACAATTACATTGAATCTTACTTTCAACCAACATTTGAAATGCCCAGAAAAATAACTCTGGAATCATTATACTGAAAAATGTGTAAATCATGTTCCTATGTGCATGACTTTATATTTAATTAAAACTGGATACAACAGTTATTGTGTGTTGAACAGCAATCTAAAAAGCACTGGAGTTGAAGAACATTACAATAAATAACTACGGACTTCTGCATGCTCACTCGTGCACAATTGTCACAGGCTGAATGTGAAAATGTGTCCATTTTCAGCCTCAGAGCCCTTTAATAAACTATCATTCCTCTTTTATTCATTTGCAAGATCTGAAGCAGCTCCTATTCTTCGTTCATTTGACTAGTGGTCTCCTTTACCAGGGAGGCTGATGATACCCTAAATCACATTAATGCTCTCAACCACTCCTTTTTTCTACTTTGTACAGGAATCTTTCACCACTCCCCACCAGCTTCATTACATCCATTCTAAATCCTATCCAGTAAAGACCAGATCTGTTCTTCAACAACCAAAGGTCTGCAGGAGTAAGGGTATCAGAAGTCTTGGTTTTCAAATCTTAACTTCTACTGCAGAACAACAAAGAGTAAAAAATTCAGGTTTCTTCAAGGCTATGAATCAAATTCAAGTCCAGGGAAATGACCTGGCTGGAATGGGAAAGCAATCAAGAAAGTTCTAACAACTGCAGTCTTTTTCTTACTTGCTAAGTTACCCAACCACTTCTCACTACCACAATACTGTAACTCTGATAAATGGTATTTATTAATGGAAGGCCTCAACAGATTAAACTTTCAGAGTGCAACAATAAAGGACAAATACATAACAAACCAAATACTATAGAGGACAGCCTCTTTTCCAGTTCTCTTGTTGCATGATATTCTGCATCACAGCATGACATGAATGAATGCCTTCCAAAAGTGAGGCATGAAGCAAAGGCAGGCAAAAATGTATTTGGAAATATTCCACTTTTTTGCAGGTCATATCCTGAAAATAAATATCCTTTTAGACTACACATATCTCACAACGACCTTTCCACAGCCCCTAACCTACCAGCATGCTGCTTATTTGAGAACTACTGAAAACCACACGTGCCCAGGGCAGTCATTCTATCGCCACGTCCTTCCTCCAGGATACACGTGAAAAAGCCTACAAAGCACATCCTCTTCTGATGAGGTGAGTAGCCATACCGTAATGTTTCTCAGTTTTGGAGATACAGCCTTCCATCTTGCCCAAAGAAGAGTAAGCCAAGTTTTCCAGGTAAGTATCTGCAATAAGCACGTTAGCAATTCAGCATTCCCTCACCTGAAACCACTTCTTCCCTGTACAAAAGTAAACACCACAATGTCAACTGTCAGATTTAGGAACAGTCTATCAATCCAGGGAGGCTTCACTACAACCATTTAGAGCTTCACAGAACATCCATTTTCCCAGAATTTCATCATATTGGTTGACCAAAAACACTTTCTCTGAGTAACCAGCTAGCTGGGGAGCTCCATTCAAGGAATTTAAGATGAACTGTGAGCTACACTGAGAGGACTGCTTAGAATTCCTGCTAAGGACAATGTAGCTGCATCGAAAACACATTTTACTATTTTGCTTCTCTTCCTTTTTTCTTTTCAACACCACGCCACTGGCACAGCCCTGTGAAGTATTGTTACAACTATGCTTTTCAGGACATGTCTGTGTCCTAAAGGGCCTATCATTGATTGCTCTGAATAATACTTCTTAACTGCAAAGGAAAAGATGTAACAGGAATAAAGAGGTCACCTATTAAAAAAAAAGGAAAAAAAAGATGAAATCTTAAAATATTTTACAATCTGATTATTTTAAGATGAAGATCACAGAGACATCCCTTTGCATGAGTTGTGAGGTCCACCTGTAAAGTACCTTGCCTTTATCTGCCAGACACCATTTCTAATAATTAAACTTCCTGGACTTCTGATTCTATGTCCTGCATGGTGACTTCATGCTGACATCGTTCCAACATAAATTTTATGATATATTACTGATTCTTCGCCAGCTAAGAGGCAACTTTCTGACAGTGAAACTGAATATTGAGCAACACTAACACCACTCTGCAGCATGGAATTTGTTGAAAAAAAAAAAAAGAGGATGAGGAATTTAAAAAGAAAAAGATATGAAAGCTTTTCTTACATTAGTTTTAATAAGTTATTTTTGTTTCTGGTGTAGCAGACATAGAAAAACCACTTAACTGTGACTGCAGAAGTCAGGAAGAACTGCTGTTAGACAATTTTATTCTCTGCACAGGTTCTCAAAGATAGTATTTTCAGATGACAGAAGATACAATAGAGGGCAATAAGCAGGAAAAAAAAACATACGAACGTGTCTTACTTTAGATCGAAGGGCACCACAGGAGAAACTCACACTGATTTATCCTATTTTCATGGAGCTATGAAGATAAATAGTGAAAGAACAAGCAGAGCCCCATCACCTGTTCCATACAGCTGGGGAAGAGTCAGAGCTTGCAGTGACAAAACCACTGCGATGCAAATCATTTAACACCAGAGAAGCTGAGAAGTACAGACAATGTACCACGGGAGGTGACTTGGCTCCCTGGGGTTGGGTCTCTATTTGAAAGCCTTCCTTCTGAATAAAGCTTGCAGGGAATGAAATGACTATTTTGAAGAAAGGCAGAGACCCTGGTTCTCTTCAAGCACAACCCACAATCTTCCTGGTGGAAGAACTTATCATGAAAGTTCACTACAAGTTTTAGCTTTAAACAGACCCTCAAAAAGGCTTCTGAAAGCAAAATAGTCTCCTATTCTTTTTGGTATTCTTCCTCACTACAGAGCTCTTCACACCTTTGTCAAGAACAGCCAGACACACCACAGCCATTCTTTTGGGTAGAAACAAAAGTACGTAAGATTAATTGGCCACCTTCAGGCACTGAAAGAGATGAGCATTTGAAATAAACATAAGGGTAAGAAAATGAGAAGTAATTAACCTTTCTGGCTCATCTGTCTCCCTGTGCTTGCAACCTGGCACGCAGCTTTGTCACATCAATGAGAAAATAACTGATACTGGAACTTTCATCAGCCCAGCACTCTTCAGTGTTCTCTACGAGATGAAAATAAAGCATATTCCTCCTTCTGAACCATGACCAGCATGGTGGTGAGAATAGAGACTCTATTTCCAAAAGGCAAAAACCATTAAAAAATGAATTCTATATTAGAGGAAAAGCTTTTGTGTCACATTTAAGTAACTGGACCAGGTGTGTATCATTGAAAAATGTTCTACAACAGCCATTTTTGAACCAATACCCTCTATATGAGGTAACAGCATGTTTGGCAATGGGGAACTCGGCTTTTTATCCCACCAGTCACCTGAGGTTTTTAACTCTAAATCAGTCATAATTGGCTGATTCACTGCAGGAATAGATTGCATCACCAACAGAGAGTTTTGGGTGGAAATGTGATGAAGAATTATTCAAGAACAGGCTTGAAATGAAAACTAAGTGAGGCCACTATTCTTTAAATCATAGAAGAAAGAAAAACAAAACAAAAAAAAAAAACCACAACAAAAAAAACCACAAAAAAAACCAACAACAACAAAAAACACAGAAGAAAATTCTGCATTTTTCTGAGCATAATATCAAGACACAGTCCTATTGTATAATCCTCTGGCTTACTAACCTTGCACTTTATTTTTCTATGATGTCAACAGAAGACTCAGTTCAATAGAAACGAATTACATATGGCCAATGCTTGTTCTAACTAGAACTACAAGAAAAAAAGAAAAGCAACAAACTTGTCATGTCACATTGCTGCTGTGCTGAGAGTACAATCCACTGCGCAACCCCAGTTCCATACAAACAGCCAAAGAACTTCTCAGCTAGTTACTGTCATCTTCAGTACATGGGCCGGGGAGGCACATCCACAGCTGGACAAGCTCGGACATTCAGCAAAAGGAAAAGGACAGCAGAGTTGGCTGGGATAATTAGCAGTTGTGAGCTAAGATCACAAACTTCCTAGCACAGCAGTTTTCTTGGAAAAGAAATTTGAAGAGAGACCTGTGAATTCTGCATAGCCCTCCAGTCCCCTAACAGGCAAGGACTAAAAAATTTCTAACAACTGAACTGAAACTCACTTACCTAAATTATTTTAAACTCTACTCCTATTGTACTGAGAGGGAAGTAGAACCTCCTATGGGTGTTTTCAGAGTTCACAACAGAGAAGAATCCTTTTTTCTTTAGTATCCTTTTTATCTTAGATAACAATGACATTGTGAAGTGCATGCAGTGATGAAGACCGTAGAATTCCACATACATCCAGACTCCTTCCTCTTTCACTCCCACCCACTTCCCCCACCACTCCCCAGTGTGACAATCTTTTTCAATTTGTCATATGAAAGCCTGTCAAATGAAAATTTGTTCTCCATCACCATATAATCTCCACTGATCAGGAATCTCTACCAATTTGCACAGATAAAGATTTCATAAAAATACGAGAGCTTTTCAAACTAACAAAGACTTGACGGATTTGAGTTGCACATAATCTCCAGTCAACTCGAGCTTTAGTTTTCCTGTACAAAACAAGACAGTGATGCTCTCCTGGAGAGCGCAGCCACTCATCTCGCATGCCTCATTCCTTTCCTGCATCACACACACAAGGGGAAGACCAATGCTGTGCCCATAGTGCAAGAACAACCAGTGACAGCAAGACTGCCAAGCTTTAAAGAGAACCTTGGCAGTACAAATTCTACTAAAAAAATGGTAAGTTTTTTTTTGTTTTTGCTATAGGTCAGTAGTTTGAATTCTGTCCAAGTCAACAGCGCACCAAGGTTGTTATCTGATGCCTGATCTTGAGGTGCTAGATGATCTCAACTCTGACAGCAGAATCTCACCAACTTCGCTCTCCAGGGGCTACTGTGACATGTCTGGAAGGGGTGACTGCGTTTAGCTGCTCTGAGCACGAGCCCACAGACAAACACCCTCATTAGAACTGTCACCTTTATACCCAGCTCTCCACAGAGGAGCTAAAATCTCCAGCAAGCAAGTGACTTCCTCTCTCCTGCAGCAATTCCCCAAGGACTGAGGCAGCTCATGGACAAAACTCGGAGATTACAACCGGTATTTGGCTTCGCAGATTACAATTTTCCTTTTGGTTAATCAAGATCATTTTATATACGGCAATAAAAACTAATAAAGCAAAAAATTAACAAGTAACACCTTCTAAGTAAAAGGAAATAGGGCTAGTGGACCTAATAATTGTGAAGAACACATCAGATTTTGTTGTTGCAAGTGAGAACAGGAGTTTCCATTAAACCAATGGATGTGTGCAAAAGGCAAGAATCCCAAGTCTGATGGAGCTGAAGCATTTAATCTTCTGTTAATATACTGCTAATATTTTTGAATATATCTACCCAGTAGAGGCAATTTCACCCTAACATCTCTAACACACTAATTAATCCCTGAAAAGATTCACATCTTTTACAAGGTTTGTTTACCCCAATGTTTTACTCAGGTCCACTGCTCCAACTCCAGATTTTAAAAAACATAAATACTATTCTTAGCTCAAAAAAGACCCAAACAACCAAACCACGTTCAGTTTTGTTCCATTTACAGGTTACAGTTTTAGCATCGTAAACCCCCATGCAATTAGAGATGGGAACTGCCCAATAAGCAGCAATACTCTCATCTCGCTCTGGAAGGTCCCCAGATAGATGATTTACAATCTGTAACATTTTTATAGATCATAAGGCTGGTTGACATCGCTTTTATGAGATGTTTTAAAATTTATAAGTTTTCATTTTCCCCTCCCTTGGAGTCCAGTTATTAGTGAAGAGATGCTTTATAGGTAGCAGGGAAGAAGAAAATATTCAGATTAAAAAACTGGCACAAAAAATCTGTAGAATATCACTACTCTTTTATTCTATAAAAGAACAGGAAATAAACTAGTTTGGTAGGACAGTGCTTAATCTTTCAAGATATATTTGGACACTTTTGAATCCATGTAAAGCCCATGCTATAGAATATGACATCAAAATTATAATTTATTCTAAGTATACAGTTAAAAATCTTTAGAACAAACAACTGATTTAACAAATAGGTTTTAATTGGTAAGCAAAACTTTATGGAGAATTAGAAATTTCACAAAAAAGTCAAACCTCTAGCATCATAAATTTTAATGCCATAAATTACTACTCACTTCTGCTATCATGCAGAAGAAAATTTTGACTTGGAAATAAAAACCCCCCACACAAACCTAAAATACCTTTGTTCCAATATTTAGAATGGTTTCTCTCTAATTCTCCTCGTTCTTTTGTCTTTAAAATACTTGAACTAAGCGGCTAAGGTTATTTACAGGGAAGAGAGGACAAATACCAATGAAGAACTTCAAATAAATGTAGTTTATACAGCTTAATAAGAATAAAGTGCAACGACAGAGATTCAACTCTGATCAAACCAGCTCTGAGCGACACAGAGTTTAGGATCTATGACTTAATCATACATTTACCTCAGAGGGCTGTAGGATTCTTTTAATAAATATTTTAGTATTAATAACATGTAGTCTCCAGATCATTTTAAGATACTTATCTTGAAGAACAAATCTTTGTAGTTGAAAAATATGCTTTTATCACATTAACTTCCTTGTTTTTTAAAATCTTATCAACTTTTTTTCACTAAGGTATTCACCTCTACTTTGTACAGCATTCATCTCTACCTTTTAAAAGACCAGTTGAACAAGTGCAAGGAAATTAAAGACATCTTGTTTTTAAATAGCTGAAATAGCATTTGCTGTAATTACTATCTTAAAAAAAAAAAAAAAGCTGTAGTAACTTACCATTATGTTTGTCTTGCCAAAAAAAAGAAAAAAAAAAAAAACTTAAGAACCATTTTTCAGTAAGATGCAGACAATTGTCAGAAGGTATTTTCTGACAATTGAATAGCTTAAATTAAATTGAATGGCTTAACCCATGTCATACATCCCTAATCAAGCACAGTAGTTTTAAAGGATAGGTTTTCCCAACAAGAGAAAATACTCAGCATTCGAAAAAAATCCTACATCACATATAAACGTAATTGCATTCTTAGTTCCAAAGATAAACCATTAACATCCACATAAATGGAGTTTTGTGGCAAATGCAAGAGCAGGGAAGCTGAACCAACTTTCATACAAGCACACGTGTTGCTAGAAGAGCAGTCATTTACTATACCACAAGATTTTGAAGAAAATGTTTCCAATTTAGAGTGATATTTTTAAGTAAAAAAAATAAGAACAGAAGCCAAATGTCTGATAAACATATGTAACAACCACTGTTTACAAAAAAAAACCCAACAAAGGAAAACCAAAAAAACCCAAAAAAGCAAGCATACAAAGGTCCTGACATACCCAGGTAAGCACCAAGTATGCTGAAAAGAACCATTGCAAAGCCCAAATATTTACAAGGCAGTCAGACACAGCTTTCCACTCACATGGAAATCGGGCAGTAAAGAGCAGATACAGAACGGATGACAGTGACAACTTTATTTAGAAATTCAAGGGTTGTTTTTCAAACAAGTCTCTGTCTCAGTTTCATTAATCCATAGGTCAACCAAAGTAGCCTGGCAAAGGTACCTCAAGCCAATCTCCGCAGCTTTTGGCTCAAAAAAAGTTGCTCTTCCCTCTTCAGTTCATATTACCAGCAGATTCAAGAGAGAAAAGGGGGAGAAAGAGATAACTCTTGAGCTGAGTTTGAGGCAAAATTTCAGAATTTCAGCTTTGGCTGCAAAAGCCCAGTAGTACTTACTCATTTCCTCACCCTCCTTTATCATCCTTCTTCCTACCTGTCTCTCCTTTTCTCAGATAGCTTCACAAGGATTCTTAGACAAGCATTAAGCTCAGAGACATGCTGCTCCTCTTTATTTCATACAAGGTCATGATTTTGCTCAGCAGCTGGACAAATACCACATGGACTATCCTGGAAGGCACTGTGCATGAGGATTTCAATTTACCAAAACATGTCTCATTCAGTTTAAAGAACAGAAATAGGTTTTAAGCACATAAACCTGTAAAATCATTACCAAAAGGCCCAATTTCTGTTGTTTACACTCCTTGACCAAAGATGACAATCACATTTCACAGGTTATTCACTGCCTTATCAAGAGACATTAATACAATTGTAATAGTCACACACTCAGATATCAGCATGTTCTGTTTGAAGCCTGATAAACACTCTTCAGAATTTTAGTCTAAATGCATGATGTTTTGCAAAGCCAGAGTCTTCCACAGCAACTGCTGAGGAACCACATAGATATAAACACAATTCTGGTAGTACCCAAAAAACCCCTTGGACCAGATTAACCAGCAAACTTTAGTATTGGGTTGGGTCCTTTCCATAGTTCCTGTCAGAGATCTGTCAGAGCTGAAAACCTGTCATTACCAATTCCTCAGTATTCACTCCCCAAGAGCACAGGGGTTATGCAGTGCACTCCAACTTCGCTTCCAACACTCGACCCAAGACTTGAAGTGCTGCACATAAAGCACCAACTCTAAGTACAGTCCCAAGTACTTCCAACATGTCAGTTCACAGCACGTTAACAGCTGGATGTTTTACATTCTACTCTGTTCAGCTCATGAGTACTTTATCAAACAATTCAGCATCCAAGACTCCAGCACTCCAAAACATTTGTAATCTGCCTCGTGTATTGTTCCATGAAACAATAAAGAGCTCAATATCTCTCCCACTGCTTTATGAGGAGGTTAGCCTTTCTCTCCCTTGAATAATACATCAGTACCACTGGAATGCTTATTCCTTGAGTTGCTTCCAAAAAAGTTAAAAACCTCCTTCTCAACCAAGTCCACTACTAAGTAAGTAGTAAATCATCTTTATTATAAATGCAGACTATTTTTCCAGCTACATTTTCCTTCCAAAGAACAATATTATTTTGCTCATGGTTTAATTAACATCACAGAATTCCATGCCCTCTCTGGACAGCTGTTCCAGTGCGCTGCCACCCTTATCATAAACAAGTTCTTCCTCATGTCATTCAACAACAAATGCCACAAAAGGATTCTTCCTCCTCCATCTAGTTCCATGCAAACTGACACGCGGTTTAAATAGAGAAGAGTTGTAAAAAGTTGGTACCAATACCACCAAACTTTGAAGTAACCTAGAAAAAACTTTTGAAGCAGAGCTTTTATTTCTTCAAGTAATGTTGTTAAGTTGTTCTGAAATTAATTCAGCAAGATGATCAAACAAAAACCTTAATTAAGTTATTCTGTCTATATGAATCAGGTGTTGTGACCCACCTACAACTTTAAGAAAACACACTTTCTAAAATTTACTTTTCTGAAAGCAAGAGTAGATCTTCACTGTTGTGGTGGTTTAAAGGGGCAAGATGAGGGGGGAAGCTAACAAGTAGTTCTGTAGGTAGGAAAACTAGTCAGAGTAATTTCCAATTGATTTGTGTCCTAACAGGAGCCAATTCTGGAATCTAAAGCATAAACTGTTCTAGGCAACACAAGGGCTTCCATGGCCAAGAAGCAAACGAGACTGTTCCCCTGCCTAGGAACTCTGCTGTGGTAAAAACAGGGAAGCACCTGCTCCAAAGCACAGGGCCTCCTTCACAGCAGGGAATCCTAATAGGATCTCCCCAAAACAGCCCTCTCTTCTGCTTTAGCTTTCCTGCCAAGTTCAGCTGAAATTAAACCAGACTACAAGAGAAGAGGAAATACACATGCAAGCACAAGCAAATTTCCTTTGGAAAACAAGATACAATTGGAAAAATAATATGAAAATTTTCTGTTAGCTAGAATTAGCATAAATCACAGTAGTGTTTCTGTTCTATATTTAGGCTATGTTGTGTATGCTACAAGTTCTCGAAGTCATCTTAAATTTCACATTTCTGTAACTGTGTATATATGCTTAAACAAAAAGATCCCAGATCATATGCACATATAAAAGTGAAAATGAGTTATACTATTCCCCCTTTTGGCTATTCAGCTTTATTCAACCTCTGAAAAAATATAAGCCTGAAAACACTCTGAGTTATCCAGTTATCTCATGGAAGAAGAAGTTTTCATTAAAAGAAAATAAAATCCAGAAAGAACCCTTTTAAAGAAAGGAATTCAAATTGAATAAATGTGCCCAGGAATCACTAATCCCTGGTTTACCTCCTTAATTATTGGTAGCATCTTATGTTAAGAGACAAAAAATAAATTTACTTCTGCATAAAAAATGCATCATTTATGACAAGACTTTATTGTAACTTCTGGTGAGGATACACAGTTTTATATTTCAGTTGACAGTGCTTTCATCTAGTGCTCCTCTCACAGTTTTCATGCTATTTTAAGATACAAAAGACTTCCAAAAACAGCTAATATCATGGGTATATGTGATTTTTCCAGTATGTTGGATTCCTGTTTCCCCTACAGCAGATAGCTCTCCATCACTACAAAAGGTATAGCCCAGCCCCACAGCAAAAGGACACCAGGCATGTCAAACCCTAAAAAGCTTTGGCATGCTCTCAAACTAGAAACAGCACACAAAAATCACAATTCATCTTTGTGAATAAATAGTGGCAGGAAAGGAGAAATGGCACACTATCCCCCACAGTCACAATGGCACAACAAGCTCTCTGGAAAAAAAAAAATACATCACCCAGGAGACAGATTAAAAAGAATCCATAAAATGTGATGAAGAGTAAAATTGGAACAGTAGAAGGGAAGATGAAAGCGATATATTCACATAACCTTAATTACTGAGTTTGGGGCTTGCCTCACCCTCCTCCCCCATCTGCATTTGCTTAATCTTATGGAATTCAAATTATCACTTTCTTTAAGCATTCTTTTAAAAACAGTCCTAAAAGTGGCACTCAGATTAATCTTCGTTATTAAGAACATGACGCGTGCAACGCAAATCGCTAAAGCTGCCCCATTTTGCACCAGAGGACTGGCATGGACTGGGACCTGGGGGTTCATCATCAGGGGCTAGAGTCACTGTCCTTCACTTTCTCAGTCTAGAACACATACAATCGTGTGTATGCAAAGGGGAAGCCCTCTGTGGGAAATGCTGAAAGCAAAATAACCACCCCACCCCAATCACTCACACAGCTGGCATTTACCTTGCTCCTGAAAGAGCTGAGAGATGTTTAAGTCTCATCAAAGAAGAGATTAAAAGTTGTTTCTCCCATCTCAGGGAAGTGCCCTACATGTTTCACTGACTACTGTCTGATGGAGTAGTGCTGTCATAATCATCCCTTGTCCTTTGTGAACAGTGAGAATGGCAAGATTTTCATCTATCCTTATTAAAATAATAAAATCCAAGTATAAATAGTTTTATTCAAATGAGAAGCACTTCTAATCCTTCAAGTTTGTCTCAGTAGACACTTCACACTTCTCCTCCATCCCTCAACTTCAGTACAAAAACCACCCTTCTTAAAAAAAATTAATTAATTCCCAGGCTTTTTCTATACTAGCAAGTAACTTAAGACAGTGTGAGGAGATCTTGCATTAAGCAGTGAACTAGCTGGTGCTGATCACCAAGTGCTCCCAGAATAGGATTACAGGGCTTTACTTGGGACTAGCACTGATCCAGTGCTGTGGGCTAACTTCCCCTTACCAGATTTAGGAACACTCCTGGAGAGCATCTTCCTGTTGAACTGAATTTGAAAAAGCCTGGTTTGTGAAGTCTGAAATTGCTTCATGACACAAACCAAAAGGTACTAACTGGAGCAGGGACCAGTTTCAAAATTAGCCTAGTGATTTAAACTCACATCTACACACCCAGACACTTAAGCCCCTATTGTGATATCTTTTTTTTTTTTGGTGAAGGTCTCCTCAAGAAAATGTGCAGAGTATCTCCACCTGCATTAGTGTGAGAAATAAAACAATCTCACAGCTTTCAGCTGTGCTGGGAAGCACAAGGGAGAGGCTGGGTCCCAGCTGGTCCAAAGGCAGGTGCAACACAGCCCCTAACCCCCTCCACCTGGCTCTCCACTGCACGAGCCATGTCTCACCTTCTAAAGCACAAAAGCAGTCCAAGATGAACTTGCAAAAAGCTATTATGTCAAGTGCTCAAACTTCTTTGAAGGTATATTGCTATCAGTCTTTGCATCATAAACATCAGCTTCCACACGCAGGCCTTGGCTTTTAAGATCTCTACAAAAAGTCACTAACCAACCTCACCTTGATTTGAGAAAAAAAACCTTTCTTTTTTCTTTTTCCTAGAAGACTAAAACGATAAGCTTACACCTTCAGCTTAAGACTAAAACCACGAATATACTCAGTCTTAAAAGTACTAAGATTGTTATGGATAAACCTTAAAAAAATTTAGCAAGAGCTCCTCTATCAACACAGAAATACGGCTGACTCATTAAGTGTAAGAAGGAAAAGTCTGATGAAATCCCTTTAAAAAATAAGATTTAACATTGAATTTTAATCAAAAATTATTAATTTTAAAATTACTTGGCACAGCATGTAGGAATAACAAAATACTTGTTTATTCAAGCATTTTATGCCTTAGCTTCTGGACAAGACACAGCTTCTGGGAGCTCAAACCTCTTGTGCTGAAGTTTATCCAAAAATCCATTGCTAATATGCTGCCCTAGTTGGGCTGTGGAATGCCTGGGTGACACCTGATGCTTACCCCTGAAATTTTGCATAAATCCACAAGGGAAGATGTTAAGTCATGGAAATTTAGAGTGAAGAAGTGAAGAGAGCGGAAATCTCTAACGTGCCTTGTAATGTTTGAACAATTGCATCCTCCCCGCATCCTTACTTGAGGCAGTAAGAAGAAACCCCCAGCTCAGACTGGATTTCAACTAGCTGGGTTTGTTTCTCCTTATTTTAGGGCTAGAGGAGGTACCTCAATTTCTGCTCTGGGTGTGAAGTGGAAATGGGTTTTTTATTGGGAGCTGAAGGCTTGGCAAGGGTTCCCAAGGGCAGTCTGCAGACTATTCACCATTAATTTAATTATTCTCCTTTCTCCCTTCCCAGAGCTACTTAAGGTTGGAATTCAATGGCAGTAAACTTGTCCAATGGAGAAAAAAAATACTTCCTCTAACAGGCAGCTACAGTAACCACCCCTGACAACTGCACACATCACTCCTTCCACCCTTCAGGAGAGATGTGTTTTTGGGAGGTAAAGCAACCCATTCTACTACACCAGAGACAGGTAACAGCAGTATAAACTCTCATTATTAGTCACACTCCAGATAAGAGCTTTCAGAGATGACAGTGATTAAAGTTTATGGTTGATAAATCAATACTGCATATGAATAGTATGAAATAAAGTAATCAATGGATTACAATTATATATGTACCCAACCAAGACACGAATCACTCATTCAAAGTGGGAGCTAAAATAAAAACCTCTCTCTAGATGAGCTAATGGGATCAACAGTAATCCTTCACAGCTGGAAACGTGCACCCTACAGCACTTCACAGAGCTCAAAGAATACAACCTAAGAGTTCATTTACACACTACTAGTTTAGGAACACTGAGCTGCCTTTCAGCTGATAGATATCTCACAGTTCTTGCAGCCTCTGAAATAAACCCTTGTAATTCAAAGTGTGTGATTAGCATTCACAAAAGGTGAAACAGTCCCCCAAACAAAAGCAAACTATACCCCTGAACAGTTAATCAGAAGCCTCTGCAATAAGTTAATGAAAAGAAACTTCTGTTTACTAACAGCTAGCAATTAAAGCCCCAGAGCATACACCTTGTTTCATTTCAAGCCCTTGTAATTTGTACAAAAGAAGTCTCTAGAAGAGGCAGAATAAAAATGAAGCATCAGTTAAAAAATGAGAGAGCTGTACCTAATTATAAACCACAGTAAGATGCAGGTGGCGCTTTAAAAATATTTGGTCTTAGTTTCCTAATACTAGAGCTTAGTGGCCGCATAGCCAAAGCTTTTCCAACCAACCTCCTAACTGTATATTGTCTAGTTTTCCAAAGGGGATATTGTTACAGAAAGAGAACCATGAATATCAATGTATTGTCTTGCAATTTGTATTTGTTTCTTACATCCATAGCACCATCAAGAGTTAGATTTTGCTCTTTGCCTTTTACAGACACTTTTCACAGGTGCAAAAGGTTTCACAAAACACGCAGGAGAGAATGAATCCATAGTGTACAGGGTGTAACATCTGCCACCCAGCATAAAAACAGATAAACAAATCCAAAGAAATCTCTAGTGTACATCCCTCAAAATCTGTCCCATGCACTAGAATTCCATAAGACACACAAAAATCTTGATCTCATTCTAGTTTACTAACAACTAAGAGCCAATGCAAAAGTCAAGCTGCCTTAAATCAATCCATATGAAAATATAGTGAATTTTACTTTAAAATATTACATGCAATTATTTGACATGCAGTAGAATTGCCTTTTTGCAGGCAGTTACCTGTCCATGGTTTCAAGACAGACACCCAACACATCTAAATACCAGGTAAGTAACAATCCCCTGCCCAAAGGGGGCTAAGTCTGAAACATGGAAAAATTTTTGTCAGTCTTCTAACTTAGGCTTAACTCTTTCCAGCCCACATACTTTCCACACATTGATCTTTTCACTCTGAGGCAGTCCTGGAAAGGATTTATGTCTTACCTAGCTCACAAATACCAACCAAGTCTCCTAACACATACAAAAAAATGCATGCTCACAATAAGCAAAAGTGACCCAAAATAAAGCAAATAAGTAATCCTTACTGGTTACCCACAGAGGTGAGCTAGACCATCGACTCCTAAAACGCAGAAATCTGACCTGAGAGCTATTGTTTGAAGGAAGAAAGGCAAGCGGCAGAGAGACAACACCTCTCTGGAGCCTGCTCACTGTTCTGCTGCAGCAAGGCCAGCTCCACCCCAGGTGTTGCCACTTCCCCACCCCAGGTGTTGCCACTTCCCCACCCCAGGTGTTGCCAATTCCCCTCCCCAGGTATTGCCAGTTCCCTTCCCCAGGCTCGCTCACAGCTGCCTCTGGCTGCTGCTTGGTGAGCCCAGGCCTGCTCTGCACGTGGAGCTCTCTGCCAACCCAGTGCCCTCCCTTCCAGGCCTAACTGTGGCATGGGTAAAGCTGCCAGAAATCCTATAACAAAACACTGCTGGATTCAACGTATTGGCAAAAAAGAATTTAACTCTGGGCTTGACCCGGCCGCTGTTGCAGTCAGTGGTAACTCTCCCAGCTGATTTCAGTACAACAAGGTCAGTTTTCCTGCTGGGGAGCTGCAATATTGCACAGTGTTCACAAAAGAGAGTGGCAGGAGAAAATAGGTAGGTTTCTATCCTACGGTGATGAGAGCAATCAGTCTTTACACTACCAGACAGACAGTTCAACCAGAAGAACTGCTGTCAATGCAAAAATCTCTCCTCAACAGAAGATCTTTCTGTAGCCCTAAGAGCTGAGTATCCACATCTTTAAGAGAGGCTGAACTGCAGATTTGTTACTCACCTTGCTAAAGCTTGATCAAAGCTTTTTTTTTCCTTCAAGAAGACATATTCTCCTTAGTCAATTAAAATAATGTACAGAAACACAATAACCACTCATTTACTTCAGAGCATTCCTATAAAATTTCTGTTAAATATTTCTGGTGGTTTTTCTAAATATCATTTTTTCCTCAATACTAGGTTTTAAAGATTTAAGATAATGGAACTTTCCCAAAGGGATGAAAACTCAACCCGTAAGTATCTGCACAAGATGAAAGTCTTGATAAATCGATGATGCCAAACAAACTCAGGCAATTTTTTGCCCTCCACATCTGAAAGCTCAAGTTCTCGAGTTTGTCCAATTCAATAAACATGATCCATTAGACGATGGAGAAAATGAATCCTGCTACATCAAGTAATATAAAAAATTAATTTGCGATGCTGGATTTCATCTCAAAAACATGGCCCTTGTCTAGGAAGAAGTAGTAAAAAGTAACACTATTTGCTTCAGCACAATAGGTACTTCATCTGGGGATGGTGTTTGCAATATGTAGCCAGATTTTATTCTAACTCTAAAAATTGAAACCTTTACTGTTCTGTCTTCTTAGCTGCACAAAGTAACATACCCACAAGCATACATAATTTAGTAATTGTGTCAAGAGATTCTGAAAAAAATAAGAAAAAGTAATAAATGTTTTATTTAATAAATAAGAAATATATGGGTAAAAGTTTGCTTCATGCAGAGTGAGCTGGAGAAAGAAAGGATGCAGTGGCTGCATCCATCAGCAGTCCAGGGAGACATCAGAAGTTCCAGGTATGAAGGAAGTAATTATTTCTTCTTCACTGTGTAGATATGTAAGTAAAATCACAGTTCTCTGGCTAAAGAAGTTCTGCATCTTTGAACCAGACAACACTACTAAACCCCTCAAGAGTTATATAAGCACTGCTCTCCCCATTTCATAGAAGGAAAATTGTATTAAGACTAAGGGGAAAAAAATTAAAAATAATAGACATGCTTTGAAGGGGACTAACTCCAAAAAATGGGCTAAAGGAGAGCAAAGGGGGTAGAGTCAGGAAAGGTTGGTCAGAGCAATGAATATTGAAACCTGGTTCCCAGCTGTGACCCCACTGTAAGCCCCTGGCAACTCCTTTAGAAACTTCTGCTGGGGGTTCCTTATCTGTAGGAAAAGTTATCTGCTCTCTGAAGGTACAAGAAGGTCAATTAATTTACATTTGTTAAATGTGCTGGGGCATTTATACTGCAGTGCCATAAAATAAGAAGCTTTATAAGAAACTTTGATGCAGTCATGACAATTATGCTGTTTTATTAGTACTATACAACATTTATCCAAAGTAGGGTATAAATCCCTCACGGTATAATTTAAAAACTCTCTGATCCTAAAAGCTCACAGTCTAAAACCTTGATCCAACACACATTCACAACACGCATTCTAGAGCCTGCACCAACATCCACAAAAAAAGAATGAAAATATCTCATTTTCCTCCTTTCACTGACCTTTCTCTTTTCTTCACCTGAACTTCGGCAGAATCAATATCTTGTAAGATCAGAGCCAGTTCTCATAACCACTAACTGCATTGCTCAGACAGTAATAACATCTTAACATAAATCCTTCTAATTGTTCACCATAATAAATACGTAAAATGAATTCTTCATAGACACTGCTACTTTTTAGAACAATTTATGTAAATCATATACAATGGCGAAGAAAAATATATTTAAGATTTGAAATTGTACTGCTTGCATATCAGGCATCTAGACCCTAGCAACTGGATTATTGCCTACTCTGCCTGATATTCATCACTATCTGTGCTCCACAGAGATCCAAGACAGCGAATACTTTCCCTAGATTTGAGGCAGTAAGATGAAGGAGGGAGGTAGAAAGAAGAGGAAAACTGTACTTGAAATTTTACGGGTCATATCACTGCGTCAAATACCCTTTACCCCTCCCAGGCTGTTCCCTTCTATACCTGAACAACCTCTCCCAAGGAGTGTACACAGGAACATTCCTCAGCTCATCATCATCCCCAAGTGACATGGAGAGTGCCCATCATTATCCACCTGAAACACCCTATACAAGTACTTTATTTAACCCACCTGGCATGAAACATCCGTAATAGGAAAGTTTGTATTTCAAACACTGTCTTCTAATAAGCAGAAAAAACTTAAGTGATTCAAATCTGCCTTGTCACTCACTAAATTGATGGTGTAGTGCACTTAGAGGTCTGAGGACTAAGAATGCAAGATTAAACACAAACCATAAGAGCTTTGTTACCATGAATGCCATCAAAACCTCTAAATTTGCAGGCTGTTTCAAAATGCACCCTCCTTTCTAGCTCCAAATAGCAAAGTCCTGATGTGGTTGCCAAGAAACCAGTACTTGCAATTCACAGAGTTCACATTTGAGAGATATTTGCACTCACAAACATTTACAAAAGAAAAACTGAAGCAAATCAGAAAATGTGGTATAAATTCCTCTTATGATTTCTCAGTATCACCCTAAAACAAAGCACACATCCCAAACCTCCCATCCTCAGATTACTGGGCTATCAAAGAAATGGACTTTGTTCCAACTGCTTCCCTGAAATGTGGCATTGCCTCCCCAAGTACCCTGCCACACCTGGCCCTGATGGGTTTCACTGACATCTCCTCATGAATTATAGCGCGGTCACTGGGGTCCTCACCAACATCAGCTCTTCTAATTCACTGTCCCACTTTGTGGATTACTGCACTAGTTCACTGATTAAATCCACAGTTAATCATGGTTATTGTGCTGTAAAGCACCTTGGGAGACATGACATGAAAAGTACTAAAAAATGCAGTTGAATTTGATTACTCTGTATCATCTCAAACCCATTTATATGTTAAAGACTGTCTTTTATTACATTCACTATTATGTTTCATGCAAACTCCAGTCTCAATCCAATTCTCCTGGGCCATTTTTAATTATTAATATTGCTGTTTGCAACCAGAGATTTGACAAGGTTGGGCCCTGTTTGTGCTAGGCCCTGTACAGACATAAAACAAATGGCATTTCCCAGTAAAGATAATTCACAAGGTGTAACAGCCAATAAAATACAAGAAAGACATCTGCAACAACTGTTTGAGACAAATAAACAGAAAGCTGGAAGAAAACTCACACGTAAATGACAAACTATCCATGTAACTATTTGAAACAAAACTGGTCACTGCTTCTTAAATTCCCAAGAATACATGTATTCACCAACTTTAGTCAAGCAATGCCAGTTTATTTTACATAATCATTCATTTTAGGGTATTAAGAATAAATAAAACGTGTAGTCAGAAAAGGTAGAGGTGGTTCTGAAAATCCAAATCTAAAGATTTAAGATTTCTGCAATTCACCAGGAACTGCTCTGTTTATAGTAGTGCAGTGAGCAGAATCTCATTGCAACAGAATACATCTTATGCCCTGTGATAGTTTTCTGTTGTTGGGATTCCATAGATAAATACTTCACAGAAGGGCATCCTAAGATGCTCCTTGAAAGTTCAGCTGTTCTGGAGGTACTCTGTAGTTTATTAGGCTATCCTTTCTGTACTTACTCACTCAAACAGATGTGCTTCATCACTTCACATTTTTTAAAATATATTTTCTTACAATTTTTCATTTCTTTTCAATTTCGTCCAGTAGTCATGTCATTGCAGAGGTAAGAAAACGAAGAAAGCAGTTACTAAGCCAGAAAGGTAAATGTCTGTGAAGCACAAATGGCAAAACAGTGAAAATCTTTCAGGAATGAACAGCAATTCAGCAAGGCTACAAGGCTTCAGAAATGGTTTGATATACCAAAGTTTTCCTAAGGTGCTTTTCAACACAGTCTCGAAAGGATGAGGTCAGATGACCTTCTTCCCTGTGAACAAAAAGCTTTTCCAAGAGGAGCAGGTATCAATAAAAACTGCTGCATATCCAACATCAGATGATGAAACTTCCTTTCCAATACCCATTTGCAAAGAAAGTAAGACCAAGACTTGGTATAGCAAACCAAGTAATCTAGCCAGAGATTTAGAAACATATCCAAGTATAAACTGACATTTTCCCTTCAGGAAATGTCACTTTGTTTAATAGAGAAGAAAAAAAGAACTAGAAGAAAGTCGGGCTCATGGCACAAATTTGGCCTACTTCAGTTGCATTGACTCTGCCAGTTCTTGTATCCTGAATCTGTGCATAACATCCAATTCTTATTTTATAAAAACCCTATTTTTAATGAAAAAATAGTCCTTCTTCCATTTAAATTTGTTTGTCACCAGCAGCAAGTTTCCTTTACCAAAAAATCTAACGACAACCATATTATTTTAGGTTGATAGTAGCATTTACTTGCAGTAATTAAAAAAAAAAAAAAAAGGCAGAATAGTAAGTGGTCATTATAGAAGCATAAAATCTCATTCTTTCTTATCTGATTCGTCCTACCCATCCTCACGTATTAAGGTTGTATACTCACAGCATTATCCTATTTGTAATCTTAAAACATACAGGGCTTTAAGACCAGCATCTCTAGATACCAGAGACAGGCAAGATTCTATCCTGCTAAGGAAGGATTATTGTCTTCCTGTTCAGAAAGCAAGTGAGGGGGAATCATTAAATAAATTAACACTGACTGTCTCTAGTAGTCACTGTGACTCCCCTTGTTTGAATTTCTGTTACCAAGGCTTTCATCTAAAGCACATCAGCAGCAACAGCAGAATGGAAATACAAAGTGCTGCTGGAACAGGCTGATGCTAGTGATGACTGATGGCTTGGATTCACCACTTTTTAGTCACCAGACAAAGAAAGGAGCAGGAATGGGGGGAAATTGTACTGTAGTAATTAGAGGTCCAGGTTTATTAGTAAAGGGTGGTTTTATGCAGTCTAAAAGAGCACTCTGTACCACAAATCAAGAAAATATGCACAAATGCAAAACAAGAAAGAAATCTTTCCATAACTTTTTATATAAATATATGAAGTACAGTAATAAAGTAATAAAGCAAAGAGAGATAACTGTATTACTGATTTAATTACTCAGCAGCTATGCCAAGAATGAAGTCAGTTTATTAGGTATCTTCTCACACTCAAATAGCATCCAAATTTATTTTATATAATAGCATGTATTCTTTCAAATTATCAAAGTCACTCCTTAAACACACTTTTTGTCCCTCTAGTTGTGCCTGTATCAGACTTTAAAGAATATAAAAGGAAATGTGATTTTATTCAGGAGTTCCTTAAATACTGTCAAATTTGTCACTGTTCACTATAAAGCAGACATTTGTCAAAGTGAATCAGCAACTGGCAACCTGCTGGCTAAAGAGAGCTGAGTCACTTCTGATCTAACAGCAGTGTCCTGCACCACATTCAGGATACACATCAGCGTGTTGTTTACCAGCCTAAAAGGAAAATAAGTTATTGCTGTGAATCAGGGAGGGAAGGGAAAAAACACAGAAATGAAGATGAATGTCTGGAGCCCAGAACAACCGGAAACGATAAACAAAACCCTGACACACAGAGAAGGCAGGAATTGAGTGCCAGGAAAAGACAAATACTGCTATAGATTCAGATGTCTTTCTCTGATAACAACCACAAAGATTAGTGTTTGCTGCCAGCTAAATCACAAAGAAAAATCTTCTACTGTCCTGTACTCCAGCCTGGATTATTAGATTGTATTGAACTCTTTAATTAGGCTACCACCAAATTAAGTACAGCAAAAGTTCAACTGCACTTCATACAAATATAAATATGCTAAATTAAAGGGTTTGCTCACTGAAAATCAATAGTGATATAATCATGCATCACTTTAACACTGAAGATGACATGTTTCCTTTCCATTTAAAAACTGCAGATTTGCCATGATTAAAGAATCAAATGAAAAAATATGAACATTTCAGAGCCAAGGAAGAAGGAGCAGCTCAGCTCCGGTTCCAGCAGACAGAAACTCATCACCAAGAAAATGAACTGAGGAAGGAGGGTGTTTCCAGCATAGCAACTAAAAAATATCATC
Source organism: Platysteira castanea (assembly GCA_013397175.1). NCBI lineage: Eukaryota > Metazoa > Chordata > Aves > Passeriformes > Platysteira > Platysteira castanea. Next base: position 249,204 of record VYXC01001353.1, read on the forward strand.
AGGAAGAGGATTAAAAGCATGCTTGTTCTGAATGATTCATGAAACATAATTTCTGCTCTTGCCCGGGTAATTAGAAGGCTTTCAACTCCAGTTCAGAGATCTGGTTTGGGGCATTTTTTATTCTCAAAACTATTCAGCTAAAAGAATTTTCTCTTCCTTTCAGACACTGACATCAAGGCAAGAGATGTAGAAATGCAAAATATGCTTTTATCAATTAATAAGAGTCCAAGATTGTAAATTTCTCAGTATCAGTTAAGGGACAAGAAAAACCCAGACCAGTTCAGGGGGAGTTTCTGAGGAAGCATCCTAAGCTACAACTCCATGATACTCTTGGTTGGGAACGAAACATACGAGAAAGGCAAACAATATGTAATTTTAAAGAACAGCTATAGGGCAAAGCATATCACATTCACTCACAAGCTTTTTTTTTTAGTCTGAGTGTAGTGAATAAGAAAGAGTAAAAAAGCAAACCAAGCGTGATCAAAACTTTACAGCTGACTCTGCTTAATTATACAGCTACTTGGAAATTCATGACAACTCTCAGCACAGAAGTCTGATCTGAGTGCCTGTGCTGGCAGACTTTACAAACATTAGGCTTAAGAGACAGATATGTTATTTTTGTGCTCTGTGATGGGCTAATTTATTAGATTCATTTCCATCTTGCATTATGTGTTAATGAATGTCTTACATAGGATAATGCACAAAAATTCTAATAAAAGATGAGGAGCTTTCAGATGTTACATTGTCAATGGAGCTCAGAAAAACAGAAAGCTGATAACAAAATGACTGTCACAGATCTGTTGATGAAGCATGAAAAAGCTTCCTGAATGAACTAACTCAATCTCTTGGGAGGGCAAGAAAATACTTCTTGATACATCAGAAGGTCTGTCTTATTTTCAACTCTTCTCCAGGTTCTTTATTTTATTAAGTTTTTGCTGCTAGAGATTGTGTAAGCCTTTTTTCATAAGGTATCCACTAGTAGTTTCTTTCCAAATTCAGACTAATATTTTTTAATTCTGTAAGTCTGGCTTTAAGAAGTTCCCTCATTCACTGGTGTTACAATAAGTATTTGTATTGCTAAATAGCTCTAAAACATAATCAAACTTTTCACAAAGGTTTTATGTTTTGTAAAACATGCACTGCTTTATTTTACATAGACTGCTGAGCAACAGTCACACAGCATAACCCTTTTACATGGTCTGGATTAAAAAATGACAGGGACGTGAAATATCATATATTCTCATCAATCACTTCAGCCATACAGTCACAGATCATTCTTCCATCGCTTCTGTAGGGTTTTGGACTCCAGAAAGATTATCCACAACAACACATAAGGGGAAGAAAATTTGTCCATTCTCTAATCCCTTAAAACAATTGTTTATTCTGTTCTAAAACAAGGTGGTCTGCAATCACGTTTCCTGGAGCCTTTAGCTAACTGAGGTAAGGACAGAGGGGTTCAAAATAAGTTCCAATTTTATGTTATTTCAAGTCAGAGAGGCATTAAATGTCACATAACTTTAATTCCTGGCTCCAGAGCACTCCTTTATTAACAAGCTGTTCCTTGGAATTTGTTTATCTGTTTGTGTGTATGTGTGTCTGTGCATGCCCACAGCCTTCTGGCCAACCCACATTCAGCTGGATTACATGAAGGTTAGTAATTATACTCTCTCAAAATTTTTATGGGTTCTGGTATGGTGGCAGAAGAAACAGATAATTTTAGGCAAAAGTGTAACGATCAAGATTTAATGAAAGGTAGAAAACTCATCAATACATTCGACAACACTGTTCTTGACCTCAGCAAAATCACATCAGCGACAGGCATAATGCACACTTACTCTAGAAGTCAGTAATTGAGATTATTTTTAAAGTAATAATAAGAAACTTATTTTTCTGTTTCAAAACAAGAAACAAGACAAATATCAAGCTTTCATCCTTCCCTGCTTTCTCCCAGAACTGCCTTTCTAGATCTGACAGGATGTAGCCATAATGAATATGTACAATATTCATTCCCTATTTAATAGCAATAAAGCAGTCAGAGCTGTTTCAAAGCTGCAAAGCCTAAATGGTCTAAGGTACTTAGAGGTGTATTTTTATGACTGCCTTCCCCCTGGCTCCGGGCATTTAACAGACATGAATTGTGGTGCTGTCCAGGGCAAGGAAACATTGCCTTCAGTTTACAGCAGGAGAACTGCAGGGCACAGAGAAATAAATATCCTCACCAATGTTACACATCCAGTTATCTGTGGAAGAACTGGGAGATTCTGGTTGAACTATCAAGTTTATGAACTTTTAAATTAAGGAGACAGAATGCAAAAGCATGTTTTCTGACTCCACAAAATGTGGTAGGTTTATACACCAGGGGATGTTTATACAACACACTGCAGTGCAGTGGGCACACCCTAAAACTACCATGACATTAGTTAGACTGGGAATAGGAAACCACCAGCCCATAAAGCTCAGTACTCTTGGATATAACCTACAGAGATGAGAGGCAGAGCAGTCTGGACTGCACTGAAATTCATTCTGCCATAGAAATCACTCTCAGTCTCTGAGACAATTTGTTTAAACCCAACCAACCAGGTTCTGCTGCAATCTCAAATAAATTTGAGGGTTAGCCTTCCAGCCTGGGACACAGGAAACCAAGTTGCCACTTTCTGCTCTGTATCGCACATCTTCCTTCACCTTCGGAAAGCCTCAGTCTACCCTGTGTTTCAGTTCCCCAGCTTTAAAATAAGGGTACTTTTTTGCTAAGGATAGGATTTTTCTGCCTCAGAGGCAAATTGAAATACATAATAAAAATTCAGGGAGCATTGTGGGCATCCCAGCAAAACACTACTTTGTTTTTCCACAAATTCCTCCAACTCTTCATTCTCAGTGAAAGACAACTTACCACTGCACATTAAATCTTTAAATTTACTGTTATTAATCTTTTGCATTTTAAATGTAAATATATTCAATTAAACTTATATTGGATCTCTCTTTGCGAATAATCTCTCATTTATTTTTCATATAAACAAACTTGAAATTCTTCTTTCCCTAAAGTTACTTATTTGTAGGTTACATTGGCATATGATTATACTTCCTAGCTACAAATGTTAGCCATGCTGACAAAATTGCCAGCAACATTCTGTGCAAAACAAATCCCAAAAAGCAAACCAAGTGAAACTACAGTATATTTTATAGAGGGGGAAAAAAAAAAAAAAAAGTAGAACAACTATTCTATAATAAGTAGCACAATTCTAATTTGTGGTTGCACTGAAGTGATACCCTTGATAAATAACTAGAGATCGCTCAACCTGTGACCTTCCTGAAGTAAGGTCTCGACATTTACTTGCCCTCTCTGATGTGACAGAGCACTGATTAGCTCTTCTTGCTTCCTATGAACTACAGGGGAATGTGCCACCTTTCTTTTCCAAAGACTTCCTTTGAATGAGTCTCTGGAGACTCATTTCTCTCCCCCAATACTAACAGGAATGTCTTTCTGCTCAAAAAATTATAACCTCCATTCATGCGTCTCTTCCACTGTGTCACTGCATTCATTATGCAGCACATCTCTAAATTCTACGACAACAGGATGCTGATCCAGAAAACTTTTGGAAAACAGACTGTCTCCTCTAGCCCTTATAATGAAGCCATCAAGGAGGACAAAGGGATAGATAATGGAAAACAAATCCTGAAAGGCACCTCTGTTATCACAGCCAGTGAAATATATATAGGGCACAATTAATAAATCAATCAATAAATGAACAAGTAAATAAAGAGTAACTCAGAAACTCAATATGGCAGATAAGAACCAAAGAATGTCCTTTTCAAATCTGTACCCCTTGGACTTTACCAGGTTCCAGTGGGATAAAAGCTTTAATATTTATAAATATTTATAAAGCCTTTATTGTATATCCTTAGAAATGCTCTTCATTTAAGCATTTAGTGATAAGAAAAGCACAAGCACGAAAAATTTGATTCTGGTATATTTAAATGAATCCACGATTAATGACTGTATAAAAACTGTGAGGAGTGAAGATTCTGTCATTTTTCATTATTTAACTTCATATATTCTTTCATTTCTTATTATTGCATTGAGGTGAATATTTCCCTTTCTGCAGCAAATCCTTCTCCTTGGGATTACACATTTGCACAATAAATACAGGATTATCTTCACCTACAGGAAATAAGGAGATCATCTTTGTGCTGCATACTCCATAAATGACTTTGTATTGTCAATACAGTCCTTTTTTCCCACTGAGGCATGGAGAAAACTACAGCAATTGCTGTCCTTTCTGAGTTTTTTTTCCTAGTTATGGTCAATTTTTGGACAAAACAAATGAAGTTGCAGCCTAACCTGGTGGAAAGATCATTGCAGCCAGGAGAGCTCTGTAACAGCCCTCATGCTTGTACTGGGGGAGCTTCAAACTCCTAGCTGGAATTATTTTTGAAGCTGATGAGCACAGCAGCTGAATAACCTGATCAGGTTTGCCTGGCTGAGTCAGTCCACATGCACTTACCATTAGTGATTGCATTAAATTGAACCTACATAACATCTTTGGGGGGATTCCTAATCCTCAGAGAAGACAAATAGCATGGTAGGACCATTGAACAATGGCCAGACAATACAGATTTGAACAATGAACATCTGCAATTTGAACTTCTCTGTTTTCATAGAGACAGGTTGTATTATTTATTAACTTGGGCAAAACCAAACCAAAGCAAAACCAAAATGCATTCCTGTCTAAAACCCTGTGAGGAAGGCAAACAGAGTGACTCATCTCTGTGATTGAAACCTCTCCTCTCTCTGATCTATGCTCAGAAATGAGCACTTCACCCTCTAAAACTCACATGGATTGTGAAATCTGCAGCCTTTAAAGTACTCAAAATTTAATTTGACAAGGTCTTGAGCAACCTTATCTTCACTGGCCCTGCTCGGAGTAAGGGGATTGACAACAGAATCTCCAAAAATTCCATCAAGACTAAATTATCTTATGATTCCTTGTACACCTCTTAGAATTTACTCTTCACTTGGTTGTTTCATCCTAACCAAAGCATTTCAGTTTAAGCTACCATTTGAAAATGCAGCCACAGGCCCTGATATTCAAGGTTTCTTTTCCTACATCTCTATTTCCATTTCTTTTAAAATAACAAAGTGACCAGGGCTGAAGTGTTTCAAATTACCACTACTCACTAATACCAAGAGAAAGCAATTTCTTAGGGCTAATTTAATGCACTTCTGAATCCTGTAATTTATTTTGATTCTGTGTTCTCTCTTCCTTTCCAGGCTCTCTGCCAAGAAAGTTAAAGAGGGTTTTTCTGGCTAGATTTCCAATATTCCTCACAGTTTTTGTTTTGGGGGCTTTTTTGGGGGGTGAGGGGAGAGTTGAAGTCTACAGACATAGGTGGATTCACAGCATAGGGCCAAGCTGCAGCCATTAGTGAGGATTAAGCCACATGAAGCTGGTGTTAAAGTAGCAAAAGTAGAGAAAATAAACCCCTCCTACTGTGGCAAAGTATACTTTGAGAACAAGGATGTAGACATCTTCTTCTAGGGCATGTAGACATCTTTTTTTCTTTCCTAAGAAAGAAATATTTGCTTCTTCAAGAGTGATCTTACAGAGAGAAGATCTTCAAATGTTCAGGAAGAGACCCAGAGAGTTCTACCTCCGTGGCTGCAACTTGCACCAGACACGATGCAATGTATAAATTTTAGGCCATTTTAAAAGAATGGGCAGAATGGGATCTCAGCCCAAAAAAAGGGGCATGATGAACTAAAATAACTTCCTTATCATCATCATCTGTAGAGCAATGAACCCTCCACAGAGGGTCCCTGCCAGAGCATTATGGGCTGGGCATCAGCAGCTGCCTGCCTACTCTGTTAAGTGCAAAGTAAGCATGGACAGACACACAGACACAGCAAGGGCACCACTCAAATCTCATTTTCCATGTCTGAGATTGTCCTGGAGCACACATCTTCTACAGCTGAGCAATGAGCCATAAAGGGAGAGCAAGACCAAACATGACAGCTACCTCTGATGGCCTTTGTAGGTGTGCCAAGTAGGGAGGGATGTAAACCTCCATGCAAAAAGACAAATGCTTTCATTCTGAGCATCAAGATGACATCTGATATTCTGTGTCTACATGTCTTGGTCTGTTTGCTGGCCAGAGAAACTCTTCAGAGACAGTCACTGTCCATCAGAGAAAGCGTATTAACCTACAAAATTCAATTCCATGCCACTGGCCCACAGAAAATTTACAGGTGCTCCATTAACCTCCACAGAATACCAGCTACAGAAACAGTGTGATCAGCATTTTTAAAATTGGGTTTAAGTCTTCTTTCCTAATACTGGATTAAAGAAGGCAGTTTTTCAGTAAAAAAATAGGGGAGGGGGGGGAAAGACACAAAACAACAGAAAATTTCAACACTAATTATCTGACCTCACTTTTCACAGCATCAGATGCTGGGTACTAAGCTCTCTGAAAACACCGATTATCAGTAACATGCCTTAAAGGTGAAAGTGAGCTGTCACGAATCCCCATCCTTGTGTACTGAAAGCAAGAGACCAAATTTACAATTAGAACGTGTCTAAGAAGGTGGGTTGTCACCTGCCTAAATCTCCTGATCCAACCAAGGCTACTCCTATTCTCACCTTGCTGCTGAAAACAGAAGAGACAAATGGGAAGGACAGGTCTCTCGAGCTCACATTTAGCTCAGAACGTATTAAACAGGAATGAAGGTGGTGTATGTCACTTTGTCTAGAGATGGAGATTTCTACTGATTCTAGACCAGAGTAAGTGCAAATGCTCTTTGTAGAGTAAAACACTATCTTAAGCAGAAAATATTCCTAATTAAATCTGCACTCCTTCGGTTTTCAAGTTGCCTGATCCATCCAAAGTAACTTGTCTTAATACTAATGCATTCTCTGCCCCATGTACTAATGAAATATAAACAGAGGAAAAACTTGGTGCAGAAAGGAAAATACAGCAGAAGGAAGAAGAGTTGTTAGAATAAGGGAATTTAGGACTGCTCTCTAAATGAACAAATTACATGCTAAACATTTTTTTTTTGCTCTATCGATCCTGAAAAGATGATATAACACCTTCTTTATTTTTTTTTTCAGGTGAAGTAGAAGACTGTTGAAGGACAGTTCAGTGACATCTCCTTTTCAAGGGCATAAGTAGTAATACAATACTCTTTAAGACTTAAACATTTAAAAAATATTTAGAATAGTTAATTGCAAGTTGCTGTTAAAAAAGAATGATCACTTTAAAAAGTGAACTCTCAGTATCATCTTGTATTAGTCAAACACCGTTCTTTCAGTCCTTGATATTGATTAGTATTCCACTTGAAGGAGGAGATAATGAAGTAGATTATTTTTTCTGCAGTGCACCTGACACAATCAGAAAAGCTGACACAGAGTATTTTCCTACTTTGTAATTTGTCTGCCCCACCTATTTTCTTTTCTTTGAAGGCCACAGGGGACAACGAATGGGAATTAAATTAAGACATTCCAGAAAATAACTGAGAATGAGGTGCATTTAAATTGTACACAAGACACAGGAGGGATGAATAGTATAAAGCAAAATTCAGATGTCGTATCCTTTGCTAACTACGAAAATACAGAGTTAAAGGTAGTTAAATGGTTTTCTAAGGCTTGCTAGTCAGTGTAAATGCTAATATAGTAAGACAGATGTTCCACCAAAATAACATCTCTCCCACTTTAGAAGTGTTTTTCTTCTGACTACATAGGCACACACAAAATCTCAGCCTGTTCACGTATCGAAGACGTCAGAATAAGCATATCAGCAACGGTGATTGTTAATTTATTCACAGAACAAAAAGCAGACAACAACCATATGCACTTCCTCAGCTGGAAAACACCTGGGGCTGGATGGCAAGGAGAACCCTTGGTGAGATGCAGGACCACACAGCCTTGAAGAGGCTCAGCCTATGAATCCTTCTTTTAAGTTCCTATTTATGTACTTGCTGTCCAGCCAAGTGCTATTACACGGCCATGCACTCCTGGCTTCCCAAAACACTTGTGTATTTGGCCAGCTGCAGAGTAAAATAAGCAGCTTTGGCACCTGTAACAAGAGCCCACCATATTCCCAGCCCATTCCCCCTTGCAGCAGGGCAGTAGCAGTGAGATGAGCACAGCAGGTCCCTTGCACGGGCACAGGTGCACTCAGAGAAACAAAGAAAAGAGCAAACTGGCGTGGAGAGCATAAACCAGGAATGTGGCATACAAAAAATGCAAAGGATTAAAATGCACCGTAGTCAGCAAAACAGTCAGGGGGACATTTCACTTCTTTGTATCTTTAAGCCTTCCTAATGAGCCGAACTCTGGGCTTTGGTGACCTCAGCCCTGTAGCAGAGGAGAAATTTGTTTGCTAGTGACTGTAGCTGCTTGACTGCCAAAGAGAAATAAGACAGGACTCCTTGGGAAAGGGAGCAGAATCCCTGCTTCCCAGCACACATTTAGCACACCAACCAAAAATATAGAAACATATTTGCATTTATTTCTTGACCAGTTTACATGTCATTTGATGAACTTGCAGAGCCACTATAATCCTGTGTTGGCTCTAGAACCCAGCATTTTTGATATGTCTAAATAGCTAAATAATAATTAGCTGGTCATAGGCTTTGAGTCAGCCAGGGTGAGAACAGCCCTCCTATCAGAGGCCTTGCTCTGCTGTATTAGCACAAGTACCTGCTGTGTGCTCTCCATTTTTAAATTTGCCACCATTTGTGCAGTTCTAAGGATTACCCAGTGTTCTCCCACACTTGGGATGTTCGAGTTTCAGGGAAGACAACCTTTCCTTAGAATTCCCTTGAGCATCTAAAAGCAGTCTCCTGGCACTGTTACAAGGAAAGTCTTATTTAAGTGTATTTTTAGGTTGCTACACGTGCAGAAGACACCTTTACTTGGTAGGTATTCTGCTTCTAAACACACTGTTTGATGTGTAGTGTGACACACCAGCTTTTCAAACCTGCACGTGACACTTGTGTTTACCAGTATTTGAAGAAGTAATCCATGAAAACAAAAGCCTGCCCTGAGAGTAGCTGCTTTATGGTACTAGAAAATGACTGAGAAGAACATCTGCGGGTCAAGTTTTAGAATAAAAACAGTTCTCAAGGCTGAGCTGATGTGCACCATGTTATTCCCATATTAGCATGGTGCTCAGCTCTGATGCTTTTCCTCCCACAGCAGTCTCTCACAGAGTCCCCTAAATCAGCAATGCTGCAAGGAGCTGGGCAGCTCCTTCCAGGCAAGGCCTGCAGGGCTTGAGGAAGACTGAGTGTCTTCCCTTCCAGAGGCTTCTCCAAGTGTCATCCATGTTTCACGTGATACAAAACAACCTCTGAGGTAGAAGTAAAGAATATCCAATCTGAGCAGGGTTTTTGCCACATCTAGGAACCATCCATAATTCCTCTCCCCAGCCTCTCCTCACAACTCAGCTTTCCTCCTGGGCTGCTCTGACTTCCATCCCTTTTGGGAAAGCTGAATTTCAGAAGAATTTTTTAGGTTTGGTAATTTTTAAAGTGAACTTCAAAATTTGATATTGCTGAGAATTGATGTAATCTCTTTTACCAGAGGACTAAACAATTAACAATAGCTAACAAGACACTGTATTCTGAAGATGGATTCCTTCTCTCTGTATAAAACTCAAGTATGTTTTTTTAGTTTTTTACAAAATAGTTCTCAAAATCATGTGCTAAATCCCAAGGACTGGATAAAAGCATAAATGGGTTTCTATTTACCTGACACTCCAAATAAATCTCAGCATACTGGAGCTGCTTAGCTATAAATAACCAACTCCAGCAAACCTTTTTTTTTTTCTTTTGTTATCTTCAAACAATGCCCAATTGTCTTTTCCAAACTAAAGAAATTTATCATCCTTTTTTTCAGTTTTGCCATCAATTCCTTCACTACCTTTGCCCACAGTACCCACTGCATAGTCTGTAAGTATGTGAGGTACACATTACCAACCCTAGAACAGCCAGTGTTTGCCCCAGTGTACCTGTCAAATCACATCCCTTTCAGGTCATTTTACTTGTCAATTATCTTGCAAAATTGCACTTGCATTTCTATTCCTTCTAAAAAGCATTCACATTGTGAAGTACTACATTAATTACACATCAGGCTGTGTTGAATTACTCATGTGGCTGGAACCACATTTGTGTTGTGTTATAATGTTTCAAAAGTGATCATGCTGTGTTAAGCCGTACTCTAAAAAAAAAGTGACGTTTCTGAGAAATGTGAAATAATTTTCAATTAAAAGTATTTTCTTAGAAATCTGACTATGTTCTAGATTAACTTTCAGGTACTTTAGAAAGCACACAGGAAAAGCATGGAAAATAAAAAGGAATGGAATTAAAATATTCCTTTTCTTTTTGAATTCATTCTGTAAGCTAAAAAAATATTTCACAGAATTCACACTTTACATTTTAAATGCCTACTAAAACATTCCATTAGGGATATAGTGTTGCTTCTACAAGACTTAGAAACTAACTTAAAGCAGCAGCCAGTCCAACAAGCCTTTAAAATAAATTGCTAAGATATAGCTTTAAAAAAGAGGAAAAAGGAGGGCTTTAAATTCTAAACTGACAATCAGGACATACAGGCCAAGTGAAAAATCTTGATCCTATTCCCCTTACCATGAGTCTGCCTTTGGTGTGTCATCAAAAGGTCCAAAAGTGAGAGATGTCAGATTATCATGAAGACACAGCCACAGGCCTTTAGCCTTTCACACATTTATAAGTTAGGATAAGAGACCTATACCTTATATTCCAAGCACTTCTGGAATATTGTTCTTTAGGAGGAAAGTCTTCACCGACTACAAGACAGAGAGAGGCATGCAGAGATCAGCCAGCAGCCTGCTGACCACAGGATTCCAATCCTACCTACATATTAGATTTATTTTGGCCAATTTAGAATACCAGGGTGTCCTACTCGGGCAAGTACCCTGCCCAAGGGACAGTTAAATATTCAACCTTAAATAACCTGACCTCAAATCCATGTTCAGTAAAACAGCAACGTAGTCTTAAGTGCCATTGATGGTTAGACAGAACTAGCAGGCTAAGTATCAGAATCAGTCTCCTCCTAAAGAAGTTCTGTTATGGGACTCTGTATCTACTTCTGATGGTAGCATTTCAACAAATTGGCGTTTTCAGATCAAAAGGAATCTTCTTACTCATGTTTTTAAGAGGCTATGGAAACACTTGAGCTGCTTGAACAGAAAACATACATTTCCCTGCCTCCCAGCAAAGTGTGAACTTCTGTAGGAAACCACCTCTTCTGCTTCTTCAGAAAAAATAAGAGCAACAAGAATTTCTTAATAAGGAATAAAGCATCTTTGGAAACAGGAACATAAGTTAGCACCTAACAGTATTTGACAGTTAAGAAAACAGAAGGTCAAACCCACCTCTTTGTACTGAAGCATCAGTGCTGAGGGGCATGAATGATCTGTTTTCAGAATAGTAAATACTTAATACCTGAGCTTATCCAGATACTATTTTCCTTCCTAATTTGGTTTGGGTCAATACCTCCCTTCAATGAAGACATAAAAACTGACATGAAGGACGCTGAGCATTGTTACCATTATTACTAAAAATCTACTAATCTGTTAAACCTAATCCATTAAAAGTAGAACAGTACCAGTCCCACTAACTTAAAGCAGCAGCCAGTCCAACAAATCACATCCCAGAATCACAACTGCTCCTTATGTCCCACATGACAAATTCTGTATTCCTTCACTTTTGGCAGAAGTTGCTTTCACAACATCCCTGTTTCTCTTGAGGTATATTGGGAGCTTGAAAGGAAAGCCAGAAATAGTGGTGTTCCTCCTTGGCAGTTAGCCTCATCCAAAAAAAGCAGTAAACTACATTTAAATCAGCAAGACATTTATCACATACCACAGTATACAGTTTTAAAATCAGATATCCTGTTGCACCAAGGGTGAACTAAGCCTTCCTACCAAAATGGAGAAATCTTCCCCCAGGGACACAGCCAGAGTGTCAAACTTGTCCCCTCACCAACCCAGGGCCCTGTGATCAGCACCCAGACTCCTCAGACTGGGCAAGAGGAGCTCAAGTACCCACAAATACAAATCACAAGAGCCATGAGGCTTCTAGACAGTCCAGGTACAAACTGAGTCTACAAAGCATCTCCACGGGGTCACACAGAAAAGAAGAAAGGCCATAAATGTTCCCTTGTAACTGAATGGATCAGTGATCACAACAGGCCTTGGGAAGTAAGGACCCCCAGGTCAGCAGTCTGATCCAAAGCAGGCAGAAGAACCAGCATTTGATCAGGTTTCCCATCATCTCAACGTCCTGTGCATGAACAGTGGCAGAAATCTGGACTGAGAGGAACTTTACCTACAAAAACTTCAGCCCCTCCATGGAGTTAGAAACCACTTCAGTAGGGGTCATGAGAATCTTCTTGTTACCTAAATATTTAACTCACTTCTCGTGCTTGGTACTCAAGATGGTGGCAAAGGAGTTTTCCCCAACCTTAAATCAGGGTTTTAGGCACAGCTTTTATGTTCTGTGAACACCTTTACCAGCCTCTAGACCGCTGCATTTGAATAACCTTCATCATAATGTGCCTTGTGCACCAGGCACAATCATCTTTTATTTTAATCTCTGATTGACATTAATTTTAACATTGCTAAAAGAAAGAGGAAACTTACTAAAGGACTTGATAATATTTAATTTGCAAAGAATGAACTTGATTCATCTTGAGAAGTTTTTCATGCTCAGTTTTTTATGCTAGGTATTTGTTGAGGTTTTCTTCTTTTGGGGGGAAGTTGGAAGGGGAAAGCTACAAGAATAAAAAGAATCTTCATGACCATAAGTATGTCAAGCATTCCCCATGTTTCAATAACATCTGGGGAGTTCTAGCTGGAAAATAATTGTGGTATTTGTTCACTGAAAATACAATAGCTGAGTTTAAGAATTAAATATGGCAAGGAGTATTGTTATACTGTTTCCTTAGAAAAACCACAAAATAATAGTAACAAAAATTTCCAAGAAGAAGAAAATCATTTTACTTTTCACAGAAAAAGGATGATATGTAAATTCACTAATTGGAGAATTCATGTCACATGGTTTAGCTCTACAAGACATTCTTGTCTAAAATAACAAATGTTCAAGCACCTAATTACAAATGTTGCTATAAATAAAGTACTTTGGGCAACTATTTTAGTCATTATGCTAAATAACTACAGTAATCATTATACTTTAAACATGCTGAAATGTGGCAAGTGTTCAGGTTTGGCACCCTTGCATTTTTATTCTGCATGTGGCATAAAGTGCTAACAAATATTTAACTTAGTGAATTGCATTGAGTTCTAATTTTTTTCTTCCACTGACATATTCATCTCCAGTTCCTGATTCATTTCAAGTCATACTTATTCCACAACGAGTCTCCAACAATAATATCATTATACTGACAGCTCCTATCAACTATTTCTTTTTAGAGCTGTTAATTTTTGTGCTGTAAACATCATCAATAATCACATGGGAAAAAATTTATGAAAACCCTGATAACCATTATCTCTTCCTTCTGTTTTCTTCTTTCTATCACAATTGCTACACAGACAATAAATTCAGCATAAAGTACAAGCAACGTTTGAAGTGAAGACCTGCCGCCTCTGCAATTCATAATAAATTTCTGTAGTTGCTTCATCCTTCCCCACACTCAGGATTTCTCATTTCTGTGCTGAATCCCACTTTGACTTCTAGATAAGGTTAGCAACTAAACGGTAACAAAAATAACACAGCACATGTCCTGTCATTTGTAAAAGCATGAATTGGGAAATCCATCACTGACTGACAGCCGTACTTCACACAGCCCCTGTGGCCCTGCACCTGATGGGGGCCAGGCTGCTCTGGGGCCGTGAGCCCCTCTGGACCCTGCTGGACCATTTTTGCAGACATTGCATGCCTTGGAATAGAATTGGAGCTTCTGTGTGGAAACACAAGGGCTTAGAGGATGTTGAAGATACAGAGGTGTGGCTTTCTCTCCGAAAAGCCACAGGGGAGGGGACCAAGAGCTGCAGCAGCAAGTGGAATTACACACGTGGCAGAGCAAGGGCAACAACCCCAGCACCGCCTAAACTGACACGGCACCATGTCAGCAGCAAGGAAGGTCTGCACATTCCACTCTTGCAGAATACCTTGCAACCGGTGTCTGCATGGAAACAAAGAAAGATCTGAAGCCCCAGGTCTGCTGGAACAGGTACACCAAGAGGATGTCAGAACACAGGAAGACAGCTGTAGGAGACTGGCTGCTCCACAACTGCAGCAAAATTAGAGTGCAACATCCTGTGACCATCTGATGCTATACATTAATTTAAAATTAGCACTCCTGGGGAAAAAATAATGGAAAAGTTGTTTGGGGTGTTTTCTGGACAGCTAAGACAGAGGAAGCATGATGGTTTCAAAAAAAGATACTGAATTGTGAAGCCTATCCTTGGATCAGTCTGCTACACACACAAGGTTTCCCCTGGGCATTGCTGTTTCATCCAAATCAAGTCACAAAATAACACCTTCTTTTTATCTTCTTGACTTTCAGGAAGAGTCACTTCTCACTTGGGTCTTATGGGACTCTGGAGCATGAGGAGGAGCCCACTTGAGACTCAGATGAAACCAAATAATTCTTGACAATGTGGTTTCAGAATAGGAAAAAATATCCCTCAGTACTGTTTCTTCTAGGTAAGAATTACTCTGGCCCTTGGTTCATTTCTGTAGCTTTGTTAGGCTATCAAAGTGACACTGATTTCATATAAATACATATGCACCACACTCATCTTTAAAAAAAGATCCTAGAAGCCCTTATAATCTACAATTCCATATTCCACATCCTTCTTATCTACAAGAGCCTGTCTGCCAAACAGCTACTATTAAAATAAAAAGCACCAATTTTACACAATTTTAATGTTATCCAAATAATTTGCTCGGTGTTACATTATCTCCCCATATTTGGTTTTGCATGCAGTTACAGGAATCCATAACAGGTTTTGTTCTACTTAGCTTGTTTTGCTCACTATTAAAAGAAGTTAGAGAAATTCACCTAAGCAATAATGATCTCAGCTGGCAAAAACAAGGGAAAATAAGAATAATCACCTCCAGATACTTACTTTGCTGCACAAGGGGCTTATCTGCTGTGCAGTCTTTGATGAGTCTACTACCACAGTCAGTATCAGGCACCCTTTTACCATGGTGTTTGAATGTCAGAGACTATTTAGAACATGGGAAAGCAGGGATGGTTCCAGTTTGTTCCTTTTACGTTTGCTATGCAGCACGCAGTCTCCACTGACTAAGGTGATAAAACCATAAAACATCGTGACAAATTGACTGAATTTTACAAGCTTTCCCAAAGTGCTTTTCCATATTGTTTAAAGCTTTCCAGGGAAAACATGTTGGCAGTATTAGCTGGGCAAGGTACTGACATGCACAGCATTAAGAGAGATAATACAGTGCTCTCTGTGCTAAAAAAAGCGTTATTCTACCAGCCTGTAAGCAATCTGCTTCTGTGTGTGTCTTGGATGGCTCCAACAGAGGAGAGTAGCTGCAAGCAGCTCTAAATAGGAGCAAGGAGAAGCATGTGTGATAAACAGCTACTCCTCAAAGCTTTCTTCCCTCTGGTATTTCAATTCTTTCACAACCTCACAGCAGACAAGCACTTTGACAGGGTCCTATTCAGGCCATGTTTGGTTTATATTCCTTCTCCAGGCTCTGCACAGCACCTTGCGGTGTTCGATTACCTTCTGTGCCAACAACGGAATTTCTTGCAGCAAACCTTTGCTCATTCCTTCTTGAGAATGGTGAAGTGCTCCAGATGTCTCAAGATTCCTTAAGTTACAAAGGGAAGGACAACTTAAAAAAATATGTGAATGGGATAACACATGTCTGCAAATTTGGTGACAACATAAGAAGCAGCTGTATGGGTGGCAGGCTCAGGACATCACTCCAAGAGGCTGCAGTGCTACAGCTGGATGAAGCACAAGTGTAAATTGTCTGCTTGTATTTGTGCTCTCCTTCACATTGAGATACTGCTTGTAACCAAGATATAAAATAAAAATAGACAGAACTGTGTTCTTTACTGCACTTTTCCTAAACATCGCTATATATTTCAGCAGTTGAAATACATGCTTGGAAGTCCAAATGATGAGCCAAATATGCATCCTCACTCACACTCCAACACTCCATCCATTCTAAAGCTCTTTTCTGAACCATTTAGATATTCACCATCTCACCAACACCACTAAACCAAAATCCTCCTCCAGTCTGGCAGTACTTTGGCCTAGACAGTTTAGAACACCATTTGCTTTGTGGCATTTTTCAGCTAATTCAATCTACCATTACTTTTTCCCACAACAACAGCTATAGAAGGTATAGATAGCAAAGCATTAAATAACTGCCTGGAAAAAGCATGCTTTGTATCTTGGATGAATAAAACTGTGGGTATATTATGCCCAAGAGCTGCAGAACGAATAAAAAAAAAAAATTAAGAGATTACAAGTTACAGGCAACTGATTTTTTTTTTCTTTTGATTTCACTATTATCTGAGAAATATTTTAAATTCTTGACCTGCTAAAGTTTATAAATATCTTCCAAATCATATGGGCAATAAATCTGCTTTTTTTATCACCAGTTTGTTCATGAACAAGCTGATCATTCTTTCAGGTAGAAATTATTTTCTGCTACCCATACTCTTACTATCTCACCTGTCTGCTCCTCTCCACACCAGGGGTCATGAAAGGATTCCTACAGAAGAGAGTAAAAACAGGGTGAACTTGTTCCCTGCTTCAGCCTAATACTCTTAGCTCAGGAAGCCAACAGTTTTCAGACTAGGACCTGGATATGGTTTCTATGCATTTAATTATTCTCAGTACTTTTCTCTCTCATTAATTTTTGCAGACTTCCCTGTACCAGTAAAATTTTACCTGCACAGCAAGTTGGAGCAAGAACAGCCACATTCTCTCATGTGTTTCAAATTTATCACCTACTACTTTCACCTGGTGAATCCTTGTACTTGCATTAGAAGAAAGAGTGAGCAGATGATCCCTCTCCATCTCAGCCAAGGTTTTATAGACTTCTATCATATTCTTCTACAGCTGTCTCTTTTCTGATGAAACTCCTTCAAATTATTTTAATTGGATTCAAAAAGTGCTGGTGTCATGGAGAGAAGACAAGATGCCATTTTATTTCACCACTCAAGAAAAAAAAGCTGATTAAAATTTAAATGTTTCTAGATAACATAGGCACAACTCTCCACTCAATAAAACAGATAAACTGGGAGACCAAGGTGGGAAAATGAATTTTGTTCATTTCCTGATCAGAACCCAGTTTGTATTAGGCAAAAAGCATTAGGCATGTTATCTTAATAACCTGCCTGATGACCTATTTCCAGTGAGCACTGTGGTGCCCACTTTGGCAAGAAGATTCTCAAAGAGGATGCCCAAATGCCAGAGAACAATAAAGGTCCCAGCCAGTGATCAGGCAGCAATAAGCAGAGAGAAAACTCGGCTAGGCTAACATGGTGATATGGAGCACTTTGAAATTTCTGGAAAGACAAGCCTAGGTCAGCCCTTCAGAGTTGATGTATGCTTTACTTCTCTATGCACCCTAATATAAATAAGGTATAGATGTGTGCATCTCTATGCCTACGCAAAAACAAATATATCTTCCTGCAGAAAGGAATTCTTGGTGAAAGGTTGCTTTCAAAGTGTCTCCTTTCTGTTTTGAATTTGTTATTTACATCTTTAAACTGACTTCACCATAGGACTAGAGGTTCTTTGCTTCCTCCCTCCACCACTAAAACAGAAAAATATTTGCAAGAAATCAAGAATGTAAGTGCCTTTAGAAAACATAAATACACCCTAAGTGGAATCATCTACTAGCATGGAAATTACATGTCTGAGAGGGGAAAAAAAGCACCTAATGCAAAAGATAACAAATGTTTCTCTAGAAAAAGCGTATGAATATTTGATGCTTGATTCTTTTCTGTTTTAAATTATCTCCAACACAGTCTTTACTTGGGCATGCTAAAATTTCTCCGAGGCTCTTTTTCAAGCCCCTGTTAGCTCTCCTCATAGTAAAACTTGCTGGAGAGAGAGATCTGTCATCTCTTTTGTTGTCCCTGCTCAGTGCAGGAAGGTTGGGCTAGATGAGTTTCAGAGGTGCCTTGCAATCCAAACTGGGTTCTGATTGTGTAACTCTTGAATGCAGTGTTGTAAATGAAAGAGAAGGATTTTGTGCAATCCAAATCACAATATCCATGTTCCAGACAAAGCTAACCTGGCCCGTGTTCCTATACTCTTACATTTTCCATTCCCTAAAGATTTTTATTTTCCAGCAGTACTCATTGAAGTATAACATAGAGGACATGCTGAAGAGCCTATCATAGGTATGCAGAGTAGTTGAGAAATACACCGCTCTTACAGGAAATTTTTCTTCTAAAGTTTTTCATTCCCTGTCCCAAATATCTACTAATAAAGCCTTTAGGAAATGTGTGTCTTCATTTTAAATAATGAAAATATATGTTCCCAAAGCACAGAAGGAATGACCAAATTAAGGACACAACTAGTTAAGCAACTCTCATCTCCATCAAAAACTGTGTGCTGCAAATTAGCACCTGCAGAAAGAGGATGCTCCTTTCTTTTCCTCTACCCAGTTCCCACTGCAGGATCTGCAGTGCTTAAAATACATTACCATGAACTTCTCAGTGTCTTTAAATATGATAATAAAAATAAAAAGATACCTCTGTACTTTGTGATTGTAACTGAAAAAATTATGAATACTATTCTTCAAATAGGACCTTAGGGTGCAAATTCAGCTCAGCTGTAAGTGCATTTAAGTGTATGGAATAATTCCAAGAATGAATTTGTCCCACTATCCAGAAGGGTGCTTGCTTTATTAAATTAGGAGAATTGAGTGCACTCATCTTGTCCACAGATCCATTAGTCAGTAGTTATGACAGGCCATAAGCAAAATCTATTATTAGCACATTTACTGAAAATGCAGTTTTTCACTTGCAGAATCAGTAGCCATGATCTTAAAAATACTAAAAGAACATTGAAGCCTACTGAAAAAAAAATGACCCAGTTTTAATTTCAATTTCAAAAAGGTGATACATATGCAGGGTTAAAGAGGGGGATCTCAGAACATGCTAAAATTTCAGAAAATCTCACTAAACCAGTTTATCTCATCAAAGCCAATTCCATATTTCAGGATAATAAAAAGTAGAAGCTTCCCTGCTGGATCTATGTAAAATTCTCTGTGCCACGGTGCCAAGTGGTGGCCAAGCACTAAAGCAGATTTAACCAATTAGCAAAGTGTTCCATCTGGTACAGCCCGGACTTGCTGTGTCCCCCCACCTCATGTTACCATGACAGAAACTTCTAAAGGGACATCTTTAGCAAGAAAGCATCTCACTCTCTGAAACATCTTTCTTTTAATCTTTTCTACACACAAAACCAAACATGGTCACTTTACAGGAAGCCAGAGCATTCAGAGTTGGCCCGTTCCCACCATGAAAGGGCTTTTTATATAGGTTTTGCTATAAGTCAATTCAAATACTCTTCAGCTCTGAGAAGTAGAATACAATCACATATCACTTTGAGAAATACAGTGGATCAAGACAAATGGTTTTAAAGTATTGAAGAAAATAGAAACCAAGAGACTTTAACATAAATACATCCAATTTCCCATACGACAGATTTCACTAATTATTTATTGCAAGAAACCAACAGAAGATTCCAGCCTAACAACTCTGGATAACAAACTCTTGTCTTCAAAAGACAGCAGAAGCACAAGCTTCCTGCAGTGCCAGTTTTGCACTGCTGTCAGCTTAGAAAGGTATCCTTATTTTTGAAAAAGTAGATTTCATATTGACATTGACTTTTGTCATTGCCGAAATTGCTAAGCTGCATATTAATTAATAGAGACAAGCCAGGAACATAGATAAAAAACACAGGGGAAACTGGACTGCTGACCAAACAACAAGGTTTCACAATTGCTCTGACCCGTGCAGGACTTGAAATGGAAACCTGGAGATTAAAAACTTCAATGCCTCATCTCTTAAACCACCTATCCCAATTTGCATAATGTGAAACAGAACTCAAAATTAGGCATTCGTGTCTCTTCTCCAAGAACAACAAGCCTATAAATCAAAGCCTCTTCACTGTGTCTGCAATTTGCAACATCCCAGTAGTCTCATGCCCCTCTAAGGATGTGATATTGAGGCCCTGCAGAGGGTTTGTGCCATGGAGTTGGCAGCATCAGTGCAGTGTGGCTGTGCAGAGGACTGGGAATGTGCTGAGGCCAAAGGAGCCCTGCAGGAAGGAAGGCACATCCCTCCTTGCACTGAACGTGGACTCTGGCAAACCGGGAGAGACAATTCCCCATTCTTAAGATCACAAACACAACCCAGGCTGGTCTGTCAATCTTTTATCTGTTTCTTTTCTTACTATCATCATCATCATCATCCTCATACATTCTGCTTTTTCAAAACTCAATTAGCATGGACTCAATGGAGCAAAGCTTCTGCTGCTATGGTTTAGGTAAATTACTGTAAGAAGATCAAATAGCAATGAAATTCCTAAGACAAACTTGCTCAGTGGTGACAAGATACTGAATTATTTTCATTACTGTATATTAAAATATATAGTAAAATTTTATTTATCAGCATAACAAATGTAGTTTAAATATAATATTCTCAAGCATAAACTGATTTGGCATTTGCATTAAGTAAATATAAACAGAGACGCAGTGTTTTCTTCTTATGACAGAACAGCATTTCTACCACGGTAAGTTTGTACATCTTGCTCATAAAATTTAGTAACAAATATAACAATGACAAAGTTTTCCCTACTCAAAATCAGAAATACAGCATAATAATACAGAAATAACACCCTTGCAATGTTGCGGATATAAACTGTTCATCAAAACTTGTTTTCTGAAACTACAGTTTTGTATATGTACATATGTACATGTCTGTGAATGGCAGATATTAAATTCAGGAGGTTGGAAGAGCTGTTTCCTGTGGGTTTGTTGGAGTAACCTTCTGGGAGAAAAACCAACAATCAAACAAAACCCCAAACAAACAAAAAACCACACAAAACAAAAAACCATTAAATTGGGAAGCTCATCTAATACCTTTGTCTTGAAAAATATTTTGGTCATTTAGAAGGTTTTTGAGGTGTCTAGAAACACATGCTTTTTGTCCTAATGATTAGAGCACTTCACTGGGTCACAGGAAGCTCTACGGGCTCCTCCATTTTCTCAGGGCACATTCACACACACACACAAATCAAACCCACCTTTTGATCTGAGTCCCATTTCCAAGGGTGCTGTCTCATTACTGAGAGCCAGCACAGTCAGGGGTGAGTTTGTCTCTTAGAAACACCACTGAGGAAGAAGGAATAAGGGTTTGGACAGTCATCTTGAAAGAGGAATATGAATTTTTCTGCAGAATCTTACATTTCCGCTAAAAAATATTTTTAATCTTAGCACATTCTAGACAAAACCAAGGACATTATTTTAGGGGATGTACCCAAGCCATTAACAGTATAACTATACCTACTCTTATTGCACTTAGTCTTTCTGAAAGCAGTACTGTTTTCTGACATATTCTATCAATTTTAGGCCTTTTGTTGTTGGTTTTTCTTTGCCAACAATTCTGCAGAAGCGAGGGAAGTAAAAAATTATAATAACTGAAAATAAAGCTTAGATTTCAGTGCAAATTACCAGATTCAGTAAAACACAGATGCAATCCAAACAAAGATAAAGAGTTGGGATTACATCTGCTGTGATTTGCCAGATGAATTTATAGTAACTACTGATAAGAGAAAGAGTTGTTGGGGAAAGGAATATATTTGAATCAAAGCCAAGAAGTAGGTCAGTTACTACGTTAGGTATGAAAGTGTGCAGAATGACAAGAGATGCAGTGCTGTGCTCCCGGAGCAGGCTCTCTCCATGTGAGACTGGGCTCTCTGGAGGGGCAGTGCTGCTCACTCACCCCCAGGGAGAGCCTGGTGCTGGGGGCCGAGCAGAGCAGCAGCACCACGGATGTACCCAGAGCTCACCTCCTTGCCAGGACAACACACACAGAGCGCTTGTCTGTGCCAATCAGGAGAAGAAATACATACCAAAGCACATTAAAACCCATCTTTTATCAGAGATACAACATTTACCTCTTCTTTATTAAAAAAAAAAATAAGGTAAAAAAGGTAATGTTCACGGAATGGAATGGGGGACAGATGAAGAGTAACAGCCCATGAAACTGCTGGCCGCTGGCTAACAGAAGAGATTTTGCTGCTATGTACAAAATGTGTTTGTTAGGAGGATTTCACCATGCAACCAGCAAGTCTGATTTTTTGCCATAGGCATGGGATACTGCACCCCTGAGCAACCCTGAAGAAATGAGGAATTGTCTCTACTCCAAAAAAGCTATTGTTACTTTGGGTTTATAAAGCATTGTGACTATTTGCATTTTTCTAGTGTGCATACAATGCTTCATTTTATAAGATACCAATGACACACTTGAGGAAAAGGAAAAAAAAGTCATGGTATTGTTATGAAACAATAAAATGTGCTTTAAAAAAAACCCCACACACAAACCAAGTTACAACTCTACATGCACAAGAATATTTCCTATTAAGCGACACTAAACCCTTTTCAAGGAGGCCTGGAAAAATTATATCCAAGTATTTTTATTTATGTTCAAACAGCATGAATATACTATTTACACTGTAAAGGCAAATCATTTGTTAAATACATTTGATAAATTTAAAGAGCTGAACATAAATACTATTTAGAGGTACTTTAATGACCTTACTCTATGTTGCACATTGCTCTACCAATAGTGCCTTTGACAAGTTAGGCTGTGCTTCCATCACACAGACATTTATCCTTTACCTGAAGACACATAGAAAAATGCATATGTAAATAGAAATGTCATATGAAGGGCAGATATACGACCATCTGGAGGTAAATTGGGACTACCTGGTCATAATCCTTATAACAGAAACATATCCTCTAAGACGCTGTCAAAACAGTAACACTTCATAAACATACAGAGACTGCAGCAACGCAAATTATATTTGGCAGGGTTGCCTCAAGGTTTGTTCACCAACACTGCTGTGCTTCTGAACCAGCCTTGACAGAACCCTGAAGTTTCAGCCACAGGAAGGAGCATTCAAATGAAAAACGAAAGCCCGAGTCAGTTGTGAAAAGCTGCTCTGGAAACACGCCTGCCTGATACACTGGTGCTCAGAAAACAAACCAGGCAAACAAAGGGAGCAGGAGAGGCAAGTGACCAAAACTGAAAACTTTTTGCTGAGAAAAAGTTGATTTAACTGAATCAGAACCTTTTACAGGAAAATAGCAATGCCACCAAAACTCAGTGGAAGAGCACCTGTTGGTGCCCCCCTCACCCCATCTCACAGGGTGGCAGGGTGCTGGCACATATAAACCACCTCTGCAATATCTGACAGCATACTCCAAAACCTTGACATCTGGTGAAATTCTCCCCTAAATCAAAAGGGCAGAGGAAGAAAGAAAGAATTATTCCTTGTATACCCCATTTTCTGCCTCTTGTACACCCATTTCAGTTTTGCAGAGAAAACGAGTTCAATAAGGAAAAGAGAGCAGAATTTAATCCCTGTATAACTTCAAATTTGTGCTCCCATAAGAGATCAAAACTCAAAATATTCTGACTTTTTGCATTAATATATGTTTTTAGACTCTGCAACTAAATAATAAACACATTGTTGGAACAATTACTATTTATGGCTGTATAAACTTCCTAATTTTAGAAAAGGGCCTGAAAGATCACTGAACACTTGTTCAGTTCTTGCATAATTCTTTAATTTCTGCAATACCCAATAAGGCTTCATTAAACCGAAGTCCTTGATGAAATAATAAATAATAACTTGAAAAGAAATTAAGGTCCTTAAGGTTATACTGTATGCTAAGGAAGACATTCATGTATGCACCCACAGCTCCTAGGAGAATTGAACTCAAATTCCCACTTCTCTTATTTGGAAGAGGAACATAAATAGAAGAAACAACTGAGCATAATAAGCTTAAGAAATAAGCAAACAATCTGAATCCAGGAATTGAGTCTATTTCTACAGCCACATTTCATTAAACCTACAAGTAACAGAAATTGCTGCTGTAATGACCTCTTTGGGTAACACGGAAGACTGAATTCTTTTGGTTTTTTGGGGGCAGGATGCTTCCTTTCCCTCATTACACTAACTTGGTTTCGTTCATAGGTATTTTTAAATTACTGAAGTTCCTTGGCAAAACCATTTGAAATATAGAGTCTTTCCATCAACTTCAATACTGTTTGGAATAATCTGTTTGCAAGAACTACAATAGAATACAAAAGTAGCCTTGTTCTACTTTATGTTCAGCACAGAGGACACATTTATTAAATATCTTTGATAGATTTCAAGTCCAGCATCCTGCGTTTCCCTCATGAATGAATCTCCATCTAAAGTCCCTGAGGTCTGTAGTCACCTTAACAGCTCCAGCTGGCAATACTCTAAAGATTTGAAAAGAAAATTCTCCTGTTGCTCTTTGAGCCAAGATATTTTACATATCCAAACTTTACTTCACAGCTGGATATGCCCATGAGTTGCTGGATTTCTTCTTACAATCTTACAAGCAACCCTAAATTATCAGAACAGTCCTTGCCTTCACAAATCAAGTATGCAACAACAGCATCTCTAACAGTAGAGATTTAAACATGGAAAAGTATCTTTTGACAAGATCCAAGATGAAAACATACATGCAAATAAAAATATAATTCCCGAATTTTAAAATTTAGAATGCATTGTCTATAAAAGTCCAAAGCGTGCCTAAAACTAAAATTCTGAAAATCCTCACACGTAAACCCTGATACATAAGTCTTGTTTGAAAACCTGAGCCCTCTACTAGAATGACCACCAAGAAAGAAATGAGTAACCACGTTAGATTCAGGAAATTACACTTTTAAGACCTGTTATAGGTGCTGCTGTGTCAGAGAGCTGTTCTCATTCACAGGGAGGGAAAGGAGGGAAAGGTCACATTCCTGTCTTCCAATTTATTAGTGCTATACAAATAAATATTTGAGAAGAGCATGAATATTAGATTGCCTATGCAACACTGGTGCCTTGGGCTTTTTACTACTGAATATATTAGGTCTGAACTTTCAAAATCATTTGAAGAAAGGAGGTGAAATCACAAATGTCTTGGGAAAATACAAAGGCAGAGAGGAGAAAATTAGACAGCGAGGGACCTTAAAGCGTAAGAAAATCTTTCATTTTTGGCAGTTGATGTGTATTGCATGCATTAATATGCAACAGTCCCCAGAAACACTAGCTGATGTTACAGTCACCTCATTTTAAGTACTGTTTATAGTAGGGAACAGTCCTAGCTCAGACAACTTAGTGTCTCAATAGGCAAAACAAATTATCTCCATTTATAGAACTGCATGTCACCCAGAGTCAGAAATAGCACTGCATTAGCACCCAGCTCACAAAAGCAAGGGGAGAGTCACAGCTTGTGCTAACCACATGGTGTATATATTAAATGGCTTACAATAATTAGTGGTTAGGATTTCTTTTAAATAAATAAAATAAAAATGCACCATATCATGTGAATAAATTTCAATAAATCAAACACACCAGAGAATGTGGTCAGCTCCATAGAGTTTACTGCAAGCTAACGTGGTATCTGTATATTGGCACGTGGCTTTTCACAATAGCACATCAGTACTGTTCAGAATGCAGCAGAACAGGTGTATCGTGGATAGAACATGGACTGGTATCTCCCCCAGGCTTTAGAGGAGTATCTTTACTTCCTATGGCAGGCAAATGCAGTTGTCCACTTCCAAATAAAGGTGGTTTCTTTAGTTCAATTTTTGAGGCAGAAGAAGGTGACAAGAAGAAGGAGAAGACAGAAAAGAAGATGAAGTAATTTTAGAACAAGAATTTGCCTTCTCAAGCCCTCAGCCTGTGGGTCTTATCTGTACTCTGTACTACATTTTATTAAGTAAATTATAAACCATTAGTATTCACATGTGCACAGCATTTACGGCAAGCTAAACTATTTCTTTAAAACAAGATAATTAAAATTAGTTATGGTGGGAATGAAATGCCTAAGAAATCTTTCTAAAAATGTTCCCAGAGCTTGCCCTTGGACACAAACTCATGACTGACAATTAAAGGACCCTGACTATGCAAAGCATTAAAACACTTGTGTAATTTTCTGACGGCAGAGGCTATTGAGTTAAAGTGACTCATTATTAGCGTTTACCCTTTTGAAGTTATTTCTAATTTGTTTTGAGTACTCCAAGAGAAAGTATGTTAGACTAGCCAGAGGTGAGGCTTTCAATAAACTACATGTCTTCTAAAGCAGACTAGCAGAGTTTGGTAACTAGCAACTACATGGACTCATTCAGTATCTCAGTTGGTGCAGTGAGATACTGAGGAATTTTCATTCCCTGGGGAACAAATCCAGCCTCTGAAACGACTGAATGAAGGGACAGCCTTTCACAATCCCATCGCCTGATGTGACACCACACAGTTTCTGCTGTAGCCTTGGTCTCATGCAGAAGAGCTGCCAGCACTGTACACAAGCCTGAGACACGTGAGCAAAACTTGAAGGAGATTACACAGAGCATCATCTGAAATGTGCCCAGCAACTGAGCCAGTGTTGATGATTCCTCAGCAAAAAATGCAGTGATGAGTTTTTGAAGAAAAGCAAGTGGTTACCAGACTACCCAATGGTTAATGGGTCATAACCTTTTCTTTAGGGATGCCTCGTTAATGAAGGTGTGTAACAAAAAGCACAACAGGGCAGCAGTCCAACCACAACCTTGGAGGTTTCCAGAAATCACAGAACAAGCTTTTATAGCCCCAACACCACAAAAATACAATATGCATGGTTTCTTTCAGTAACTGTCATCACCAATAGCTCAAGTGGCCCACTTTGAGCCAGGGGGAATTTGGACACTCCAGCATTATAAAAGTAAGGTCAGACATTGACTTCTTTTGAAACAGCTCAATTACTTTCCTGTGGTACTGAATTCCTGACATAAAGGAAAAAATACTGTTCCACTGGAATTGGTTAAGGATGACCATCAGCAAACCACAGTTATTGGGAGAAAAACCTTTGCTTTCAAATACTGAAGTCAGCAACACAATGTTTAGAGATACTCTTTCGATGATCTAATGTCTCACTATAGAAAGCTATTTATACAGCTTACTTCTGAACAAATTTTCTTACCTGAAGAACAATATGTCAGAGCCCACTGCCTTAGAACTATCACTACAGGACACAGCTTAGTTTCAAACCCTTTCAAGTTCTGAAGCACATAGCACTAATTCCATTTATTTCTTCACTGAAAATCTCGGGGTGATTAGGCAAACGTAGTGCACACTGGATGACAAACGGTCTGTTGCAGGTCTCATGACATGGAGAGAGTGGGGAAGAGCACATAATCTACTTCCTTTTGTCAATGCTCCCCAAAATATTCCATGGATGTCTCTGGTGATCTCAGAAACAAATGGATCTGAGCAAGAACAGCGATGGCATATGCCTGTGGCACTTGAGACCACAAAGCTCCCCATCAGTAATACATCTGCCTACCACCACACTTAGGAATTCTTCCTTGATTAAAAAAAAAAAGAGATGAAGCTACTCAAGCATGAGTCCAAACGTTCATGAGGTCCTAAAAATACCCCAAATATTCCTGAATGGTCGGTAATATTGCAGACTACTAACAGATTTAAATAATCAATACAGACACCTGTCACTAGCCCATTAACCAGAAGGCACCAGTAACAACCTGAGAACTTGCATAGCATTTCGCATACAGAGAGAGGCTGCAGCCAGTCTGAAAAGGGTAAAGGAATTCTGAAGACTCCAGGTAATATCAGGTGAGAGTTGCCTTAGAGTTGTCAAAAAACTCAGCAGTGAACATTTTTGATAGGGCAGCATATGTTTAAGTGTAACAAGAGATGATTTTTGAGCTTTGACATATTACATGTGAAGAAACTTTCACTTTGTTTTCCTGGGAGATTCTTTTCATCGGTAAGAACTGATGCACTCTCCTCCAAAGCCTTGAATAACCCAGGAAAAGTATGGGCAAAACTATAACCCCATATTCTCCAGAGCTCAGCAATAGAGACTTTTATTTATTAAATTAGTTGAGATATCCCCAAAATAACCATGTTATGTGTAAATCTAAAATGCAAAAAAGTGAGAAAGAAAAAGTTTCATGGATAGTATTTAAAATTACTATGAATATTGAATTATAGAAATCATAAGCTATGAAGTAATTTAATAAAATATTCTGGAAGCTCATTTTTCATTCCTTAAGTTCATCAGAACTTAATAATACTAAATTATGTGAAAATTCATAGTAAATATCTGCACATATAATTTTATAACCTTCCACATTCCTTATATAATGAAAAAATGACAATTTAGCTCCATGACAAACAGTCTAGCAATAGTCGTTAGTGAACAGCTTCTAAGAAGGTTTTGAAAGTATTAGTGCTTATAAATTGAATGGATATACATTATGGGGTTTACAGAATGTAGAAAAGAAAGATTATTATTTTGTGACTCCTGCTAGTATTCTAAGTAATGACAAAAATACTATATAAATTTTAAAAGCAGAAGAAATGCTGAGTAAATGTTCAGATTATGAAATAAAGGTAATCTGTATTGTCATTCTAGTTAAAAGAACAGAACAAATACTAACGAAAAGCTTCAGCTGAGATTATAATGAGACTGAAATTGATGAGTAGCAGGTGGTCATAAAGTAGGATCATGCAATATCTGATATACCTTAAGATAAAAAGAACATTAAACATACATATAATTTGACAGCAATAACTCAATAAATTCTCTCCTAGAGTTTTGCTTTTTCATAAAAGATCTTGCTCGGGAAGAATCCTGACCCTGATCTTAGTTACACATTTACAGAAATACCTTCTTAGCAAGGGGACTTTTCTTACTTCCGTTCAAAATGAATGAAAAACATTGGTGAAAAAAATTCAAAATATGCCAAAAAATAAGCAGTAGGGAGAAAAGCATTGGTATAATAAAAGAACTTGCTTTAGATCTTGTCTCTTAAGACTTGACTGATAAAAAAAGGTTAGAGAGAGTCTAAGGATCACAGGGGGGGAAAAAAGCAGTTCAGAGCTTGACAAGCACTATGATAGAAAATGTCAATGGGATTTGGAATAAGCTGTCCATCTGGGAATAGTTCTGGGTTGGTGACTTCATTAGGTGGCTGTTGTCTGCTGGTGAGAACGATGAGACTTGGTGCTGCTCAGATATTTGAGCTGTGAGCCCTGAGTTAACACTGAGGGAAGAGCTGTAATGTCATTTGGCAGCCCAGAGCAAGGCAGGAATTTCCACTTGGAGCCATCCTCCTGCCAGGCCCATTTAAGTTGCATTAGCACCTCTTGGGCACCCAGGCTCTGTACAAGAGACAAGGTTTGTGCCTTACTTGAATAGCTCCTGCCTATTTTCAGTAGATGCTTCAGGTATAGATTTGACCAAGCAAATACTGAAAAACTGAGAGACTTCTTTCAGGAAGACATTGCAAAGATAGTGTATTGGAAGTACAAAACCGAACACATTTTATGCTGATTTGCACTTTAAATACCTCTCAAGATGGAAAAAAAATGTGCTTTGACTCTTGTACAGTATTGTTAAAGGGTTTTTCCAAAAAAGCTCAGTTTTCTGTCAGTGTGAGAAAGGTCTCTGGCAAGACTTTCCTCCCTCCACAGCCTAGATTTTCTTCCCTGATAATGTCAAGGACTGTTCCCTCATACAAATAAGTGCCATTGCACTGGCTGATATGTCTTACAGTGTGTAAGCTTTGAAACTTAATACAGCAAAGATCATGCTCTAACAGAGATTTTGCTCTCTTGTGAAGAAAGGAGGCAATAAAATCCTTTGCTAAGAAAGACAACTGGAAATTCAGCTCATTGCAATTTGATTGGAAGGAGAAGCACTTTATCTTTCTGTACAAATTACTGGCTTAGCTCAGCTGTGTTTAGTTCAGATGTTAAGAGCATTGCATTAATCCTCTGAACAATTTAAAAGCCCTAAACCCTCCAGAACTGACTTCTAAGAAAGCTACCAACAATACTGATAAATAACAATATCTATACATGAAGGACACTGCCTGTATTTTTGCCTTAAAATTTTAGCTCAGAGCTGGTTGGTATTCTTTAATCTCAGTCTGATGCACACAAAACAAGAAGTCATCTTCCTTTCCTTCCAATGAGTGAGGTTTGATTTTTTCAGGACAGGAATGAAACACAACCTCCGGGTCCTTGAGCCCTGCAGCACATCCACTGGGACTCATTCCAGCAATCATTATTTTACACAGCTTGCCAGACAATTTTTCTGACTATGCCTGACCTGGGGAACTGTGCTGGGACAGGGAAGGACTGGCAGGGAATACTTTGCCTCAAGATCAGGTTCTAGGTGACATGTCTAGATATGTAACATGCTGCAATGTTATTTTCCCATCAGTACAATCGATGTCTCCCTCACAAAAAGTAGCTAAAAAATATTCCTTGAATATATAAGTAATTGAACAGATGTTTCCAATAAATGTTAACTCACCATTACCTATTCAGTCTTTATTAAGAATTCTGAAAAGCAAACATTTTTCTCTGTTAAGTGCTGGTCCTGAGAAAGATGCAGTTCTCTTTCTCTTCTTGTCCAAATACTGAAACTAATTTTTCCCTAAACAATAGTTACTATTTTAAAACATCTAATCACCATCTAAAAACAAAAACCCCAAAATCGAAAACAAAGCATCACTTTTTTTTAATAAAGAGAATTATTTATCATCCAAACTCCTCAGTCTCCAAAAAAAAGACAAAAAAATTTACTGAGAATAAATTAAAGAAGAAACAAACAACTCCATCAAACTGGCAGCGTGTCCAAACTCACAGCATGTTATTAAATTAAATCAGTGACATTTAAATGAATGCACCTGTATGCATACAAAATAATTTCCTAGTTAATTAGCTCTGCAGCTATGGATGCCCTAATAGGTCAAAAGTACATCAATTATATCTAAATGAACAGAAACAATTTACAGGTAGCCACAAACTAGTAAATATCTCTTAACACTTCAGATTCTTGCACTAGGAGATAAAGTCAAATATTCACTTATCATATTTTCCAGATGTAGAAAATATCATTGGAGGCAATATTATTATTGAGTGCAACAATCCAGATGGCACAGGACAGACACCTCAGATGGGATTGTCCTGGGCAGAGGGAGCTGCACACTTGAGGAATAGGAAATAGGTTACAGCCATGTGCTTTGGAGTGCAGCACCCTGAGAAAGGCAGAGAGGGGGTCAGAAAAGAGCATAGAGATAGGCGAAGATGGGGAGGACAGCAATGGATCTGAGAAGGAATCTGAGAGTTTGATAAACACAGAGAGCTGCAGACATGGTGATAAAACCCTCAATTACTGAAAAAAAACCCAAACCCACACTTAGCAGAAAGGATGCTAAATGTTAATCACGCATCTGTACAGCCATGCACTTGCATTCTGTTTGAAGATCTCTGCAGAGCATGACCATCTATTTGACCAAAATGTATTATCTGAGTTATATATTTAGAAAGTAGAATAACATGTTAAAAACTACTGGATGTTCCAAACTTGATCAAGACAGAAATTCAATTTTTATTTGAATTTAAAAGAGGGAATTCATGTTCAAACAAAACATCTATTTAATCATTCTTCTAAACAAACCTCATTTTTCAACTTCTATTAACTGAAGAAGCAATAAACTGGAATAGGAACTTCCCCTGAAAGTCCCTGTGAAAAGTCCTGTATATTATTTCTATATTGTTTTTGTTTTATAAAGAGATGGTGACAACAAAAATGTGTAGACTCAGAACATCCAAGCACCAAAATGAGGAGCTGTAAGTGAAAGCCCAATATTCTGACAACCTGTGTACTTCCAGGAAGCTTAAAACAAAAACCACCTGTAGCCAGGATCCCTAATTCCTAAACATGAATACAGCTTAGAGAAGAGTCAGGCTTGTGTTGCTCAGTTTTTCTGTAACTTCCAAAAACTGTTTCATCTCTCTATTGCAACAGATGACCTACACAGAACTGCAGAAATGGCCCACTTTATCTTCAGGAGGGAAGTTAAAAAAGGATGAATAGCAGAACAGCTGAAGAACTGGTGAGTATTTCTCAACAGCGATAACTATACAACAACAAAGAGATCTAAGAGTGATTATTTTTACACTAATATTCCATTGATTAGGTTTTTTGGTAGATAAACTACATGTATTTCTTTATTTAAAATCAGGTGTATTATCACGTCAACACTGGGACAGTTTAGCTACTGTGAGCTGTGTTCTTCAGTATCTTTGAAATCAAGGGATTTGTTCAGAATTTAACATTCTGATAGTTTCTTTCACACTGCAAACTCATCTGCTTCTATTGCTTCACTAAGATTTTTCTCTCTGGGACTTTCCATGTGTCAACTATATCAAAGATGGTCGAGTGCGACAAAAGGAATCAGACGAATGTTTTCAAAACTTAGTTTGCTTGGGATGAACATAATATGGATTGCATCTTATATTACATTGTCTCAAGGTTGACTGCATGGTTTCTTCATTCAGAATAAATAAATCAAAATTAGAACAACAAAGCAATTCAAAATTCTCACCATCAAACCATATATTAACCAGACCAAATAAAGAAATTTAATTGATCAACCTAAAAACAATGATTTCAAGGCAATGCATGGAACTGCAATTTCTGCAGACTATTTGGCTTTCCATTGAAAAGCAGCGCTAGTCAGTCAAAAGACAATAAAATAGTCAAACTAAACAGTACTAATAAAAAACTTGCATAACACATTGTTGATAATCCAATTTCTAAGAGCTTTTTTAAAAAATCTGGACAATAGCCACTAAAAAGATTAGATTTTAATGAAGATTGTTAGCCTTGACAGAACAATCCCTTTATTCTACTTTTTTTCCTTTCTGTGTGGATTTTTAGGAGGAAGTAACGCTGAAGTACAACCACCTGCGTATGAACTGATGTTGCAAAATAACTGAGAAATAGCTCTGTAACCTTCAGAACTCTTGTGTCTCAGGCCAGTGGGAAAATTACAACAGCAGAGTATTTAATAGGTTTCGTTTTGTTAGCTGAATGTAAGGTTCTGCTCCAGAGCAGAAGAATTAGGCCGTGTCTAAACTTACCTGTGGACAATACAAGGTCACTGGCACCTCAAAGTGACATGTAAAGACTGGCAAGCACATCCCCATTTGTTGCAGGGCATGTGGCGGTGGTCACTGGAGCAAATCAACCAGAGGATTGGTGGACAGGCCCCCAAGATACAGAGGTCTAACCCTCACCCCTTGGTTACGGTGAATTCCCTTACTCCCAGTGGGATTTAGTTCACATGTTTCTAGGTTATTGGTTTAGGAGTTTTCCACCCAGTTTTATGCAGAAGTTCATGCTAATATATTTCCCCTCATTGCTTATGTATCAGTTCTAGAAAGTTCACTTTTCTTCGATGCTTCATTGGATGGTTCACATAATCCCCTCCTCGAAGTTATCCTCACTGGTTATTCCCCTGTTGTCTCCTCCTCCTCCTCAGTCGATCCCCATTGGTTGTTTCCCTTTGTTCCACCCCTGTCTAAAACACTGTGTTCACCCTCGTTCCTGGTCTTTTGTCCCTGGACCTTGTACCTGCACTAAACTGGCTGGAACCTATACAAAAGACCCTTCTCTCGTCCTTTGCCTCAGCCAATGCTTCTTCAGCATCCTTGTTTGGGGCTCGCTCCTTGCAAAGGAGCCAGCTTTTTCCTGCTGGCTGCAGCAGACACCAAGGACATCTGCAGCTGGACACTGTGCGGCCTCGGGCAGCCCCCAACAGCGTCACCCACTCTCTGATTTTCAGCCAGTTCTGAGATGAAGATAAGCTATTTAATTATTGCAATTTTAGGACAGGAAATGAGGACACCTATCATAACCATTAAAAAAACACCTCAGGTAATTGTATTCTAACTCTTTCCTTATAATGAAAACACTGAAAGATGATGGAATTGCCTTGCAAATGGGGAAACTGCACTAAAAGTAAGTGGCAACCACTGGAGCTCTCACTATGTGTTATGAGATTTTTAATACTGTAAAGTAACTGTAGTAACTATTTTCTTTACTACCCATAAAAGAGCACCTCCTGAGAGGGCTTGAAGAACTGGAACAATACAAGTCCAAGTAATGATGCACAATCATTAGGCTCCTCTCCAGCACGAAGGTTGCTCCTAACAGGCTTCCATCCCAGAGCAGAACTGGCCCAGCACAGCAGCACGGGGCAAAGCTACTGTGCATAATGACCCAGGCGGAGAGCAAGAGCCAGAAACTATAACCAAAATACCAGTGGTTTGTCAAAGGCACATCACCTGCTACATTTACCTGAGTATTTATTGATTTGCTGAAAACTCAAAATCTCATTTTTTTGAAAAATTCAGTGATTCTGCAGTTGTGGCAGATACCACACAACACAATTCTATCATAACCAGCTTCTTGTAGTGCATCCCTCATGAGGGAGCGACACAAGTCCTGCCACTCTTCAGAGCTATCATCCCCACATCATTATTTTCCAGGTTACAGAAATACACAATTCTTCAAAAAGCAATCAGTCAACATAAAAATTTTCATGTCATGCCATGGAGAGCTTTCACATTAACTGCAAAGACAGGCAGTATATCATAGGGCAAAATGTCTTTGTTACATTTTTCCAATGGCACAGTTCAAAGCTTAAGGCTACTCAAGATGGCAAGAGAGGTATGGAGAAAGAGAACAAAGTATATTTCATGATTTGTTTATAGGACTCTCATGTTGTCTGCAAATACAGTTTTAAGTACAGTGTTAAACTAACCCCTGTAATTTAAGCCAAAGGCAAGCAGCTGAGAAAGGGGAAAGAGGTGGACTATCCTTGCTACTGTTTAGCTCTTCGGGTATTTTATAAAAAAATATTGCTATTCTCTTTGGAGACAATTACTGCCAAGCAGGATTTCAAGTGCACAAGGAATTAAAAAGAAGACATTTTGTTGCCTAACTACAAATGCTTCTCAAATTAGTAGTTGTAGACACATTTATTCAAGGTTCTACTATGATGTCTGAGGGTTTGTGCCCCAAACACATCTTTGAGAACTTCTGACTACAAAGAAACTTAAAAGAAGATGGAAGGCGTAATCACCTCTGAAAAGAAGTCTTCTCTAAAAGAAGACCATAAAGTAAGCTGCCACACAATCTCTGCATCTGTCATAAATTACTTTTCAGAGCATAAACATGTTCTTTGACTTCACCAAAATCAGCACACCAGAATAAAACTTACCCAGCTGTAATGCAGCAGTACTACTGAACTGTCCTTCTAATCAATAAAGCAGCAAACTGGCCTTTTGGCTGATGTTTGTGGTCATAAGTTCACCTCCCACACACTATTTCTACCCACTGGAGCTGCAACCCAGAGATCAACATCATTTGGTTGCCACCCACTTGGCTTTATCAGCAAATAAAACCAAAATACATTTCCTCCATTACATTTCCTCTCCTCATCTACTTTCAAAAAAAAATACCACAAAAGAGAGTCACCCCTTGCCAAAATGCAGACTCCTATTGTTGCTTTGTGGTTATCAAGCTGTGAGAGGCCATTCAGTGTCACAAGAAGCCAGCACACTGAGCAACACTATCTCTGCTGGTCTTGCTATATTCCCACTTTCACTTACAAACTCACGGGTATTTTAGCACTGTAACATCCTTGCAACAGTGCATAAAGAAAGTGCATTTTGCTGGAAAAGGCTTAAAATATTTGTGTTTGTGTCAAACCTCCCAACTTTCCAGATGATTATAAGGGTTTAGAGCACAAATGCTATGATTTTGCCACTGTCACACAGCTGTTCCAATAGAGAGCAGAGCTGTTGTGGATGCTGGCACTTCAGCATAGCAGTGGCACAGAGCTTTCTGCCCACACAGGGTGAGAAGGAGGCAATGACTGCAATGATCCGTCATGACTCTGACCGAGGGGATACAAAGGAGGGTTGCAAAGAGAAGTATTCCCTTTTTTCCAAGATTTGGGAGACAGCTTGCTCCCTTGTATTTCACCAGGAATTTGATGGCAAGGTGAGGCCTAAACCGATATAAGCACATGTGATGTTCTGCTATAAAACTGACTTGTGTATTGCCAATGTTGAATTTCAGTTTAGTGCAACAGTCCCCAGTAAAACAGAGAGTGAGTCTTATCCTTTAGTCTTATCCTCTCCACTCCTGAGTAGAAACAAGGAGGCTCATTCCAGTGGTTTATAGAGGGGTTTGCCCTTCCCTTGACACCTGCACGTAATTGTCATTAGTGGAAGTGTGAGTTCAGTCCGTGCACAAAGGGGAAAGCAGCCCCATGCAGACATCACGCTGCGCTTGCTTGAGGGACTACCTACTAACTGCTACCTTTCAGTAACAGCCACTCCTTCCTGGTAATTTTTGTCACCTTATAAATCTCCAAAGGAATGCACTGCTAAATGCAGCTCTCCTGGGAGTATCAGCAGCGTTCTGACCTGTTCAGGAACATACAGAGCCTCATATGCAGCTCACCCTGGAATGCCTTCCCTGGCAGTCCTAGGTAGCTCTAGAGCACCTTGTTACACTGATTTGGAATTAATTACTGCAGAACAAAAAGCACACAGAACATTAAGACGCTGGCCCAGCCCATGTACTTTCCAAAGAGCCTCTAAACAATTTCAGAAAAACAAAACAACAAAAAAAAAATCCCACACTTAGTAAATCTCAGTGCTGAAGGTGCAACAGGGATCATCTCATCTGAAAGATGCTACAGACACTTGAAACATGACAAAATACAGTTCAGGCATGCAGTATAAATTGAAAACTCCATTTTTATATTGTTTTAAATGCAAATATGTGAACTTAAATTTTGAGATCATACCCTAGAGAGTTACTCATTTAACTATAATTTGCAGATTGATCATTAAATCAATAAAAATTGCTAAGTCTGAAAGATTTCTTCTGCATGGATAAAATAGCACAAAACTAACATCAAAACTAGAAAAATAAATCATTAACATTTCATTATGGAAAAACCCAAAACAGGTGATTACCAAACTCCTGAATTAAAAAAAAAAAAAATTAAAAAGCAAGCAAACAAACAAACAACCTCAAATCAAATCAGAAAACCTCCACAACCAAGGACACATCAGACAGTGCATTAACTAAGATTTGATTTTCTACACTGCAAATCTAACTTGGAAATAAAACAACCTACAACCTTTACAAAGCATAAAAGTCAACACAGTCTCTGGATGGCCACACCATCAAAAGATGCTGCCAAGCAAAAATTGTATGTCATACGCAAACAGTGATCTTGTCCCAGAAAACTATCCCAGTACAAGGACAAATGCAATGATTTCAACAGATTTCCCAAAAATACCCAGTCAACAACAATAAAATGCAGGTAGAGACAAGTCATGGAGCTAAAATAGGATGGTTGGTGCAGAGAACGTAATGAAGGAGAGTTATAGAACAAAACTCTGTATAAAAGAGTACAAAAGAAGAGAAATTTATTTCTCTCAGACTGTCAAAGATCATAATTTATTAAAGAAAGTGACAGAAAACAAGAAAGGGCAGTGATGAAGCAGGAACAGAGGCCCGCTTTCCAGGAACCCGTTCCACATCAAGGGTCCAACAACCTTTACCCCCCGGAGGGACAGGGCTCTCTCCTCCCTGCTTTGGCACTTTTGCTATGAATGAGCACAGCAACACAGCCTCAAGGAAGGGGCAAGGAGAATCACAGCTTATGTTCTGCAAATTCACCCAGAATTTTTCATCTGAGACTGCCAAGCTTTTAAAATCTGAAGTCTTTATGAAAGAAGCAGTTTCTAGTGTCTAAATGGGAAGGTCAATTTTAATAATTTCACTTTTAGTTTATTATACACATTTTTAAGTGACAGCAAAGAATTCTGGTGAGTATATTACAGTTTTCTCAAAGAAAATTAATACTTTTCCTTTTCAAAATTAATCTTAATTAATTTAAACTCCTAGAATTTCAAAATTATTGGGTCTTCTCTTTGTGGTTTTCTGAATCAGCTCTATTTATCTGAATCTTTGATGTTCAGACACCACAGCAACAAATGTATATGGGAAAAAGTGAACATAAAACTGTCATAAGAGAAATAGCCTAGAGGGAAAAAGCACAAGAATAGAGAAAGAATTTCAAGTGACAGAAGAAAGGCCTAATAATAATGAATGTAAGAAAATAGGGAATGGTTTGTCACATTTCAACACATGAGTAGTAGATATCATATTTACACACAACTTGTTTCACTAAATTATTTCCTGACCTTGGGCAAAGACTGTTTTAATCCTCTGTGGCATATTTATTCCAGCATCTCTAAAACAGATGTCATTCCTCTGTCTCTGTAAATACTGCTTTCACCTATCTACAAAAAGGAATTACCTAAGATTCTGGCAAGAGCTAAGACAGATTTGAGTCAACTTTACTCACTGTGCCACACGCCATACCTGGTTGCAGGTCTTCTGCTACTGTTCTACGATCAAAATTGCAATATACTACAAAACAGAGCTGGAGCTCTTTCTCTCCTAAGAAATTTAAAGTTCCATGTCTTATACACATTCTGTTGGCAGTACTAGTCCCGCACATACAAGTTTCTGATTCTGAGACAACGAAAATATTCACTCCTATAAAACAGAAAAATGTCCGAGGATAAGACACACTGACAGCCAACAATTTCAGAAATCGAAGACAAAAGAGCAAAGCCAACCCTGTGCTGAGTTAATAAAAGCCTTATTGTGTAGTTTTTTCATGTCAAGAGTTCTGTGTTTTAAAAGAACATAAAAACTTTGTTGTTGGTAAAATTAAACTAAAAAATGAGGCACTTGGTTTTCCTTTAGCCAGGGCTTAAACTTTACATTTTACTGTAAAGAATCATGCCTTGTTTTATCCATTTTTAAATACGAATTGGCATGAAATCACCATTTCTTCAGTTAGACAAAACTGGTCAGAAAAAACAGCTTAACAACAAAAGATTTACCTGCCAAATGGATAATGGGAAGTTAAATGTTTGTTGTATCTTTTACACTACAATACTGGCAATGAAAATTACTTCCTCATCGCCCTAGAATAACCATTTCTGGATACCCCATGAAACAGGAAAATGGAGTGTTACTGCACACAGTGAAAACTAAGGTAATGTGAAAAACCAGCAGGCCAGAAGCTGTCTGACCTTGACAGAAGAATAGAACGAACCTTTTCTCTCCAGCCTAATGCAAAGCACAGCAATTATTATTAGTGTTACTATAACACAAGAACAGGTAAGTAGCTTCCTTGGTGATGTGACAAATGTGGTGATCTAAAATTACAAATGTGATCATGAACTCAATTACACTTCTAACAGTAGTATGACTACTAGAGAATATTTTCATCAGCTCATTTTATTGGCTGGTGATCCCAAACACAGAAAAGCTAAATATGTGCACTATATAATTTTGCAAATCTGCTAAGATCTGATTGTTTTCATAAAAGAATGCAAAGGAAAAAAAATAGGAAATGGATATAGATTCCTTGTAGCTGGATGATGACAGAAGGAAAGGCAGAGAGGAAATAAAACTGTGTTTCCCCCGCAGCTGACAGTGGTTAGAGAAACAAAATTATATATTGATGCTGCAGGGGTAATAGGAGGCAGGAAAAATACACCAAATACCAAAACCCTGCAAAGTTGGTGATAATGGAAGGAACAAGACTGCATGTCCTCCAGGTGTATTACACTTTGCAACCCAGGGCCTAAGCAGAGTCCCGGGTGGGGTGATACGCAGTGCCCATCCCTGGGACACAGAACAGCCATGGGCACCCAGGAGCAACCAGGCTCTGCTCTGCTCACCTCCCGCTCTCCTTGGGATGAAGGTCTCACCAACCTCCTCCTCACGCTCTCATTTTCTTCCTTACAGTAACTGAAGGCTTCACCTCTCCACTTCTGCTCAGCTCCCAGATTGCCACCTGGAGCAGGCAATTTCTTCTGGCATCAGTCATCACTGTCTTCCCATGCCCCTAACTACTTCTTTTCCTAACCTGGGCTCTGACTAAAACAAGCCCCTGTCTTCAAGTGGCCACACAGCACGGGGGATGCTCCACGGCTCTCCCTGAGGCTCTGTGTTCTCACACAGTGGAACAAGGTACGGCAGTCACTTCCAGGGTGGCTGTCACTCGGTGAGTGACGCAGCCCCCGCGGGCAGCCGGGACTGCAGCCCACCAGCACAGCATATGGCCTGCTCCTCAGGGCCCTGTGGCTGTCACTGCTGCTCTCTGAGTGCCCCCTCATCTGCCACTGCCACTGCCAGGGTATTAGTGGGAAGCACAGGTGAGAAGCACAACGCAGAAGAGGCCCCGTGCTGACCTGGAGGTGTCAGAGAAGACGCAGCTGACACATCCCCTGCTCTACCTGTCACATCAGCAGGGTCACAGTGCTCCTGTAGCTGTGCCTCATCCTGACAGAGCCACTTGAGAGAGCCACTTTGGGCTCCCAGCCTCCCCCAAGCTCCTGAGTTAATAGGGACAGGGAATGTTACCTTTTACTGCAGTAAGATAAAGCCAATTAGCTTCTGTCAGTGGCTCTTACCTCTCAAATAAAAAGGTTCTGAGATCCCATTAATCTAAAAAATATAGCCTTATTGGTTAATCTCCCGCTTTCTTTCCCTTTTTTATTCCACACTGTACGTTCAGTTGCACACTCTCTAAGAGGGCATATCCCAGTTGGTAATTCTGCTCCAACCTGGGAAGTCACTACACCCATTTTACTGGAAAGGCCAATACCAAACTGCAAATGTGCAACGCATACATTCAGTAACCAGCAGTAGGAGTTTGCACAAGGAGACAACGTTTAACAGGCATTTACAAAACTGCTTTTTGTGGCCTAAGCATGCATCTGAAGTGAGGAACAAGGCCACAGAGAGGAAAAAGCAGAGATATTATTTGAGAAAAAAGGCTAAAAACATCTATTGCATAAGTAACGAATGCTAACCAGTTACAGTGGAGGGCTGCAGTAATGAAGAGGAAGAAAGGAAGTGCAGCTTAACTGGTTCAATTTGTTATCCTTCAGGATTTAACAGTATGCTAATCACAATATGTTAATCATAGATAAATATTAAACACATTAAGCAGCTATAAAACACTCAGTTCTCATGCAATGGTTAATATATATCAAGAATATATTTGTTCCTAATTGATTTATTTTGCAAGTTACTATTAAATTCATACTAAATACCTAGTTCTACATATTTACACAGTATAATTTAATGGTGTTTAACTCTATTCCAGGTACTGATATTATTAAGAAGTTAACACTGACTAGCAGTTATCTTATGTTTAAAATATTTGTACTTGATTTTTCAGTTTCCTAAAACAGAATTAACTAAGCTCAAATGTTGCTGTCAACCAACCTTCCACATATCCCATTGAACGCAAAAGGGACTATGGGTTCTATGGAAAAATTAGGATACACTCATGTAATTTTAAAATTTAACAAAATTATTTGGCACAGCCATGTAAATGCATGTCAACAAACCAGAGATCTGGCAGTGTTTTAGTTCCAACTGTTGAATTTTACAGAAATTACCATTAAAAATAACATCTACCAAGACAGGAGATTTTATTCTGGCCAACTGTTTCCTCATTTTCCCAGACAGGATCTCTGACCTGAGCTTGCTCTAGCCTATTGTATCAGTCAACAAGCATTTGCTATCAATTGCAGCTGTTACACCCATTTGACCATCAAAAACTCACTGGTGTCCTTTCTCATCCACATGTGAAGCAGAGCCATAACATAACTTTGCACTTATTTCACAGAAAAGTAATTTTTAAGTGCTTCAAGATAATTTCTCTGTATTTTCACAGGAAATGGAGAGCAAAAAGTAAACAAAAACATTATAAGTCAATCAGCCACAAGTATTTCACCCCATCAAGTTCTCAGTTGTCATCAGATTTTGCAAGGCCCATTTTGAGATGTCTATTTCTTGCTGTTTTACTCTTGCTAACTTCTCAGAGTAAAACAATGACCTTTACTTCACAGTCAGCAGTCCTTTTGATTCTATCAAACCAATCATTTCTTCCGACTGTTAGAAGAAAACTAACCTCTATTTTAAGGACTCTGTGCTACAGTGTTTAAAAAAACCAACCAACCAAAACAAACAGAAACCCCCAAAACCTCAGAGACCCAGAGTTAGTATTTATTACCTCTTTTATCGAGCTGAAGTATTCCTTAAGGCTGCTGACAAATTTTTTTACTGGTCCTACATTATATGGCAAACAGGGACATAAACAGAACAAAAGGCTTTCTGGGTCCTTTTGTAAATAGGTTTTTTTATTGCTTGGTTGTTGCCAACTATTTCCAGCAATAGACCAAAAGATAAAGACAGAACTTTGACAGATGTGAAAGGAATAAGTTTGTCTGAAGTGTGACACAAAAGATAAGGTTTCCTATGAAGTTACACATTTTTGAGGGGTGGGTACCACAATGAAAGTACCCACTGTACTTTCAATTAATCACATTCTAAGAGGATCTATCCCAAAAGGCAGTCCTGCTCCAACCTGTGAAGTCAGTACATCCAGTTTACTTCTACTTTTGTGCTTCAGAAATGTATGTAGGAATTGAATAGCCCAGATTAATAATATTGTTCTCCTTCTTCTCTGTGGCCTCTTTTACAGATGAAGAAACCTGAGTCTTCTTTCAGTGTTACCCACCCTCCACGGGATTCCACAGGACAGCTAATCCCAGCCCTGAGGTTCACTCAAAGAGGTTTTAAACCCTGTATCTTGAACGTGGGTTGATGTGAAAACATTTTTAACTATTTTAACTAAAGTGCTAAATTCAAAGTTCTTTCCCAAGCTGGAACTTACCGCTTCCTTTTATTGTTAGCATTAATTTTGTTCTTATTTATATTTGATCTAGTTCAAAAGACCTTAAGAATAATGGTCTTCTTAACACCATCTCCTGAGAAATCTCTTTTCTGTTTATACAGAAGACCAAAGCTTTTCCTTTTACTGCTAATGTGATCATAGAAGTAGTTCTTGTCATCCTTAACGTTTCTTGCTAAACACGTCTAATTTTGAGCCTCAGTTTTCTAAGTACCTCTCCATAAATCTGTGTTACTTTTTTATAGCTGTTCTTAGTAAACTAACTAATTTCCTTCTCTACATAAAACCAGTGGGGAGTTCATGATTCAGACAAGTTAGTGTTTAACCATCTTCCTCTGCTATCCTTCTTCCACACATGGATAATTTTGAATTATGCTGTTAATGTCATCTATTTGAAAACAGGTTACCTTACTTTCTGCTTTCCTTAAACTGTCCCCCAGGAGGTTTTCAAGTTTTATATGTCTGTCTTTTGAAAGCTCCTGTTTCCCTGTTCCTCTAGCAGTTCTCACTGAACCTAACCTCCTCAGCACTGGATTTTTCTGGATCAGATTGTAGGCTGTTTGAATAATTTCCATTTTTGCACTGTCCCTATCAGTAAACAAGTATTTGTCAGTTAATGAACCTGATGAATTCTAAGACTTTGCTGAGCATCCACGAATTTTTGCCCCCTCCCATAATGCCTCTTTATTTAAACTTCACAATCTACCTAAAATTCTTAAATTCCTAAATACCTAAAACCCTAAATTGTGTCAATACAAAACCATTTAATAAAAACTCTCTCACCAGACTCCTGATTTCACGATCTTTTGAAAATTATCAAAATGCCAAATTTTTCTCCCTGTGGTGTGGCATTATGGGTTTTGACCTTTATACAGCTCTTCAGGTTGTGGGCATTTTGCTCATGTTCTCCTTTAACCTCTGTTTAAAGCTTTTGCCCTAAGGCAGTCAGCACATATTAAAAACTGAAAACTCTTTAAACAAATGCTCCATGTTATGTGCCAGTGTTGCACATCCATAAACCTACCCAGCCTATTTGGCCAGTGCTTTTATGGGTATCAGAAGAAAAGAACTTGTTTAAACATATCCAAATTTCATTGTCTATTTTCCACAAAACACAGTCTACTAGAATAGCATATGAAAGAAAGCAATTAGTTGGGATCTTAATAAATTAAAACAGCAATCCCACTAGAAATATTATGTCATTAGCAGAAATCACT
The DNA here is from genome assembly GCA_013397175.1 of Platysteira castanea. Classification (NCBI taxonomy): domain Eukaryota; kingdom Metazoa; phylum Chordata; class Aves; order Passeriformes; genus Platysteira; species Platysteira castanea. The sequence continues at coordinate 293,419 of VYXC01001353.1, forward strand.
TTTTCAAGTGAAAATAATCATGACAGAACCATTTAAGAATACTGACAGGAAACAACATTCACCAGGAAGTTTACTTGATTATTCAAATAATTAACAAGTTTGAGGATGCTGTATCTGAATTTATACCACCTAGAAACAGAAATTAAAGTGAAATTAATCCAGTAGAAAGTCCTAAAGGATGTCTTCATTAGATTTGGGTATTTACATGCATGCAGAACTATTCCAGTGCACTCTGAAAAGTTTAAAGATTAAGGATGTGAAAGCTGTTCTCACTATCACTGATGCACGTGGCCAACAATGAGTCTTTTTTACAATTCTGATTATTGTCACCGGAGCCTACTTGCTGCATATGCAAAAGAGACTACAGGACTAAAGCACAGAGTTGAAAGCATCCCAAATGCCCTGAGCAGCATCACAAATGAGCAGCTTCCAAAGTGAAAGGAGCAATCAGCAGGGATGGCAAAGCCAAGATAGACAAGAGTTGGGACACTTTCCCTCCTAACACATTCCAAACTTCTTGAGTTTTGTGGTTCAGATAAATATTGGAATGGAATTACCCGATCTTCTTTTTTAAATGATCAACTTTCTTATGCCAGTGCTTTCCTTTGGGTGGATGGAAGTTTCTCCTGCTTAACATTTAGTTTCTCCTCTTAAAACAGATAACAATTTACAGGTTATTATGCATCTACGCCTTAATTTTCTTTTTAAGCTGAAATACCATACTCTCAATTTAAAGTCTATATTGTAACTAAGCACAGCAAACAAGAAACCTCAAGATCAATGTTTCATCATAGAATAATGTAAAAAAGAGCAAGAAGAACAGAAAGAAAGAAAATCCCATTACATCACACTATGAAAAATAAAGACAGGATCCATAATGAAGATCGCATTATAAAAGAGGACCTTAAGTTTATTTTTGCAGTAAATCTATTGGTTTTAGTAAAAATATTGCATATAGAATGTATTTAGAAAAAAAATTTCTAAAACTAACTTTGAAACAATGCTGGTTTTCAAAACTGTCTCTGAATCTTGGAATTAAAATAGTTGTTTATACAAATTTCTGAGCCTAAACAATAGACTCTCTATATAGGCAACAGCTACTGAAAGGGAAAGTCAAGAGGGAAAGTCAGCTAGGTGCTTTTAGAAATCTTGTTTTCTTAATCAAAGTCTTCTGGCATCACAATAGTTCCCAAAAATACATATACATAGCATGATAAAGTAAGGCCCCAGCCATTGCTTGGGGCCAAGCAGAGAGCAGCTTTGCAAAATAGATCTGAGAAAAGAAGTCTCTTCATAAAGCAGTAACAGGGAACAATAATGGGGGAGAAATGGAAAGGAAAAAAAAGAAGGAACTGATTTTTTTATCTATTTTTACTCCAGCTTTGTGCCCTACTGCAATGAAAGACTCTGCTGAAGTATTTCAATCAAAATCAGTGCTCAGCCCTGTTCTTTTTGCTGAAGTACGGTCTTGAGTGTGGAACTTTGCTCAAGATCCCTTTTCAGTTTGAACTGACTCATTCTGGTTCATTGCGTTCTCCAGTACAATTGAACTATGAAGGGCTACTATTCCGTGTGAAATTAATAAAGGTAAAAGAAGGAGAAAAGACTGCTCCAGATGGCCTACCAGAGCTGCAGACAAAATACGTGGTGATGCTTATAAAATTAAATTAAGAACGAACTGCCTGCCTGTACACTAAGAGTAAAACAACTTTGCCTATTCCAGTGCAGGAACCTCACAATAAGAGGCTTCAATACACAAATTGCAGCTCAAGAGCCAGGTGTGTGTTTATGAGCTCTGGGCCCTTGAAATATGATAAATTCACCATGGGAAATAAAGAAAACTAGCTTTGGAGAAAATTTGCTTTTATCTTCCAGCACTCATATACCAGCAGTACCAAACCTTCCCTTCTCCCTCTCTCCTCCTCTCACTTCCCCTGGCAATTCATCAGCCTTTATGGACCATTTCAATGCTTTACAAAGTTGGGTCTCGACTCGTAGTCAAGTGAAGTCTCTGCATACAGGATCTGCAGGAGCACCTGTTCCAGCAAACATTGTCCAGTAATGTGCAACTTTGTGAGTACTTTTCGGCAGATAACAAGCACCAACGAAAATATTTTCCCTGTTCCCTCAGTAAAAGAAGGATGGGCTCCCACTCTATTTATGACATGAATAAAGGTTTGGGGAAAATGAAATGTCTGGTCTCCTTTGTTACCATGGTGACTACCCCCCTTCGGAAGGCCAGCTGATTTCAGTTTGTTGACAGAATGATTTGTAACCGGGTTTCAGAGAAGTGTGGTGTTCATCATATTTTGACCAAAACAACTCATTTTTAGTTTTGTCTTTTGCCTTGTCTTTGGCTTACAGAGCAATATGGCTAGAACATGAGAAAATCTGTTGATGTTATTTACTGTTCTGAAGCCCCTGGCACTAGGAAACAAAGAGGAATGCTGTTCAGCACCAAAAATGTCTTCACTGGTTAGCATGAAATGCCTCATCACTTAGCCCCACAGGACCAAGGGGGAGGCAGTTTCAGATGCATTGTGCATTACAGTCTGTCTGCAGTGAAAGATTCTGCATTTTAGCTCCAAGTGCTCGGCCAGAATGTAGAGTGCACAAGTTCAGCTACAGATAATAACTGGAAGCTGTATGCACAGGACACTATCCCATAGAGGGGAGAAAACAAGGAAGCGCTAAAAATAATTTTTATTGAGCTAAGCAGCGTCTGAAATTCACAGCTGCTTCTTTAACAGAGTAACACCTGGTGCACAGGGACAGCACACTGCAGTACGTCTGACAGGGTGCTGTGTGCTGCAGAGAAGGGCTCCCCAGCTGGGGCAGTACCAAGCCTGGTACTCGAAGGACTCCAGGAACAGCAGGGGTTTAAATATTTTAAGGCAGCAAAAGCAATTGCTGTTACCAAGAGGAGTCCTGCATTCCTCTAGTCACAAACATTCCACCCAGTCCATGACACTCTGAGCTTTTGTGCTAGCATGTTTTTTTGTGTGGCTGCAGTTTCATCTGGATCCGAAGGCTGAAATAAAGTCTAAAGCAAAAAGCTCATCATGTGGCTATGGAGGTATGAATCAGAGGAAGGGCTAAAAAGGAGAGGTGGTTACAGCTTTGTTTTGGTGCCAGTGCTAAGCAAAAGCCCTCCTACCTCCCCCAAAAGTATCTCCAGGTTTGCAGCCACAATCAGATATTTAATATGTGAGCTTTTATGGCATTTGAATGTTAAAATAAATTGCTACCAAGACTTCAAAATATTTTGTTCAATGAATTACTTTTTCTTAGTTTTCTGTTTATGCCACAGTATCATAATTCTGTTTTCTTTGACATTTATTAATGGGAACATTATATTAAAGCAATGCAATCATCAAGAACTCTGAAGTTTGTAAAGTGCTGTTGCTGATCCCCTAAGATGGTCATCTGTTTCTCTTTCAGATACTGCAGTCAACATTCTGGAAAATATTACAGTGCCAAATAAAGAAGATTCATTCTGGTGCAGCATTGCATAGCAGGAGATCATACCTGAAAGTCTTAACAGGTGCTTGGCCACCACCAAACCAGCTGTAGATAAAATACCTTGGTAACTGCAAAACTATAAAGTAGCAAGCAAACTCTGCATATTAACATGCAGATTTCTGAGATTTATCATTTTAGGTGTTGATGGGTTTTGATTGGAAGCCAGACTTCTCAGAAGACTTTACAAGGTTCAGTGAGTCTCACTGGAAAAGAACTTTTGGAATCAGAACCAAGACTAGAAAACATGTGAACCAAAGAGCAGTTATTAGCCCAGTGTCTACGGAACTCAGGGCAATATGGGAAGACAACGCTAATGTTTCTGTTCTGTCACTCCAAAACTGGAAGTGACTGCCTTCACTTTTTTCACAGATTATATCTTCTTTCTCAATTTTTTTGGGGAGCAAAAGTCTCACACAAACATTCATTTTGACATAAAATAGAAGTCTTCAAAATCAGAATTTTTTGCAATGCCAAGAACAGTAACAAATTGAGAGGAAGTTCAAATTACGCTGGAGTGAACGCTATAAAAACCACACTGCTATCCAGACAAGAGAGCACAATATATCCATCAAAATTATTCTAAATAGCAGAGAACTATCTTAAAGTGTACAGAGTATAATTGAAGAGGATTCTCAAACATAAAAGTAAATTCAGATTAAATATTTGGAAATCCCCACACAATCTCATTTGCAACAAGGCTGAAATATAGAAGCCAACATTCAGAGTGCAGCAAATTAACATTCAGAGATGCATAGCAAGACTTCCCCTAAGAAGCCCTTAGGTTTTTTAAAACCAGGCAATAGATGAGAATGAAGCAGATAGATGCAGGGTGTCCAGAGAAGGACACTAAAATCCATCATTTAAAATAAGGTCTGCTTCCACATCCTCCTGAGCATGCCAATGCTCCAGCCTCATTGCACTTGAAAGTAAACCCTCCAAAAGAGGTAATTAGAACAGCAGCTTGATATTTATCATGGCAATGCCATTCCCCAGCATGTCAGTTGCGTTTACTCTACACTAATACTGAGCATAAATTTCATCTTTTATTGATTTATAAATATTTCATACTATGTAAAATATTGTCAGATGATAATTCTCTCTCCATAAAATGGCAAGCAAACGTCCAGCCATCTGTTTGGCTAATGAGAACAATCACCCAGGCTACTTTTCAAGCATAACGCATCCCAGTTTGAAACTGCTTTCAGTGTAAGCACCTGTTCATACATATCAATTAAAATGATAATTACTCCGTTAGTGAATATAATCAAAACAAAATAGTTACAGCTCTATTGTTTACCAATTAAGAATGCAGAGTTCACTGGTGATAGATATCTGTGATATATATCATTTTTATTCTTCCTTACCCATTCTAAGACTGGAGCAATTTCACACCAATTTAAGGCAATATATGTTTCAATATTTGAGAACTTACATTTATAAAGCAGCAAAACTACACATGCTCTCCTGGAAGGTGTCTCTTTATGACAGATCATGCTGACATACCTTCCCATGAAAAAGAGAGGACACTTCTCCCATGAAAGAGAGGGCCATTCTTTCCAGGTTGAACAAGTGAATCATGGAAATAAACACGAATGGGAATTCTGCTCTTTGTACAGAGTTCTTACTACCAGGTAATTGTCAGACTTTTTTTTTATACTAATAATTATTAGCATTTAACAATTAACTCATTATACAAATTGGATTATGATGGCTTTTTATAGCAGACATGTTAAAGTGCACTTAACTTCAGCACAGAAAGTAACTCCCAGAAAACTTACATATCCTTTCCACAAAATGCAATGCTGCTGTTCATGTGCTCATCGCTCTTCCAGTTTTGCTCAAAATTCCTCTCAATGTAGAAAAAATTCTTCATCTCTGTATTGGTTTGCTATTTCTCATAATCTTTCTGAAGTATGGCTGTACCTAGATGTGAGCTTGTGCTCCTGTGTGGTGACCAGATGTATTTCAGAGTATCTCACTGGTACAACCTTCTTGCTACCCTTCACCACAGTGAATGCTCTTCTCTGTTTTTGACAAGGATGCTGGAGATTTGCTGTGCCATTCCCAGCTCTGATAGCTTCAAAGACTGAGTTTCAAAGACTGCTGTTTGTTTAAAATGAAACAGTTCATCCTCCAACAGTCCCAACAACCTGAGACATTCCATCCACCATGGGTGTATATGGGCAGCCCTATAAAGTCACTGGGGATGAATGCAGTGAAACCTTTCCACAGTAAAAACACATCCTCACTGACTTAATGTCTCTTTAGTTGTCTTCTATGTTGAAATCAAATGACGCCTTCCAAATGCAACATCCTACTCCAATACATATCTCCTAAAATGGGTTTCAGCTGGAAATGCATTTTTTCCCTAGCTGAACCTACTTCAGTGTTGATAGAGGTAATTGATGTTTGGAATGTAATTGCTGTGAATATGGATTCTAACTTTTATATGAGTTTAATTCATTTTAATGTACACAAGAAAGAGACCTCTTCAAAACAATACACTATATATGATAATAGAAATAGGTTTCTTCCTTGCTGGTGTGTACCAGATTTAGCCTATTGACATAAGCAAGAATTGCATAAAGAAAGAAAGATAAATCCAGGTATTACACCCATAATCACATTGATGCACGAGCTCCCTGAGCAGTGCTTGTGCAAGTGTAAGATATTCTCATGCTGAAACTGAGAATATCTTTTTTGTGCACACTGGAAAGTGAAATTTGTTCATTCTCTCTAACAAAGCTCAGAAGCAGCTTCGAGTTTCCATGAAACAGACCTCTGATTCTCATTCTGTCTCTTGTAAACTTCCTCCAAGCCCCTGTTCTTCCTCCCTTCTTAGGCTCTGACCCTAGCAGTGTAAAAGTCAGTACTGGAACTGAATTCAGGTGTCCTCATTCCACAAAGGTGAAATGACTTAACACATGAGGTGACTTCTCTGACAACTGTGGCTACAGCAAATTTATGCTGGAATATGTGTGGACCAGGAAAGTTTGCTACTCACATCTCCTCTTGTCTTTGTTACCAAATGGAACTCAGTACATCTATCAAGAAAACTATTTTCTAGTTTACGGCTATACAGTTATCATTTCCTCCAGGGAAATTCACCTCAAGAATTACGAGGCAAAAAGAACATTTATATTTCATATACAGCGCTGTAACAAGCAACACTGTAAAAGATAACACACTTTGCCCACAGATACTTTTCCATAGTTCACAGAAATGTGGATGTTTGGTACAATGGATACTTAATATTTTTTCTTCCTCCTTTTACTCACACGATCCATCAAAAGTTGACATCAATAAACATGACTATGTTAACCAATTGCAACACTATCCAAGATAGGAGAGGCACCTGGAAACTGACAGGGATTTTAATATTAGCTTTGACTGAGATGAATTCTGACATGGCTTCCACCACATATGTAATTCTCTAAAGACTCTGATAGACAGAACCTATTTTATGTCCCCAGAGCACCAAGTGCACCCTATCATTTTGAAAGATTTGTCAGCCTGAAGTCACCCTGAGCCATCATGACAAAAAAAGCAATTGTCTAGAGTGCAAGAAACCTGGAACGAAATAAAATTGATTTTTAAAATGGATCATATATACTTACTGACTTTTACTTAAAGAATTGAAAATGTTCCCTAGTTTGCTTCCACATAAATAATTATTCTCTGACAAAATAACCATGGGAGTAAACTACCCTTTTTGCACAAAGTTGCATTAAAATGCAACAGGTAACTGTGGTCATATGGTGGACAAAGAAAACATTCCCTTGCTCTAGACTTAACATTCAAATTGTCACCTTTTTGTGCAAGTCTTGCAGAAATCGTAAGATTTTATTGCAAAAGCATTCATACCTACTTTAAATTCACAGAGGTGCATGAAAAATTTCCTTGTGGTTTTGTTGATTTTTCTGTCCATTCCTCCTATTTCAACTTGCATTTCCAATTTCCTGGTTGCCCATAGATTTTGTAATTGCCTTTTAATCAACCACATGAACTATGTACTTGGCATTCCATTTTTACTGGTTCCTGCTCTTTCTGTAGCTATCTCGTGATATTTCATTTCTGTCAAATTTCAGATCAGCTTTCATTCAAAGGCAGTAAAGGTAACATCAAATTGCATTAATGACATTAATTAACTACTTCTGAAACTCACACAAAGAAAACATATCTGTCAGAGTCCTAGATGCCAGTGAGCATATTGAAAACTCCATCATCAGCTTCAAAATACTTTGGATTTTCTCCTAGATAGTATCAACACCATTTTGAGCTTGACATGTCAAATATATTCTGTAGCCATCTGAGAAAATTTCATCGTGATAAGCATTTGTAAAAAAAGCTTTGTTTTATTATAAAATAAAAAATACTACATGGAAAATTCAACTTTACTACTCAGAAGTAGAAAAGAAGAGTTTATTAAGATTATTTGGGAGTTCATAAAGGAACTGACAACACAGGGTTGTTGCCCTGGTTTTTGCTAAAGCCTTCTGTTTTAACTTTGGAGTCAGATTCTTTCACACAGTTTTATGTAAATAATAGCCAATGTTTACCTAACGATATTTTCTGGTTTTCATTCCTTTTGTGATAAGAGAACTTTGATGAGCATCTTTTTCCTCCAGTGGGATTGAGAAGGAAGTGACATGTTCTCCAATCCCTTGTGCAGTTGAGAATTCTATAAGAATGTGACATATGTAAATAAAGGGTCTTTCCCCTCCTTTCTGCTGAACCTGGCAGATGCGAGAGCATCTTTATTGTGTTTTCCCAGACACACAGGGTCAATAATATTTCTTTGCTTTTCCACTTGTAGACAACGGCTGAGATGCATTGTCCTGAAACAGACAATATGGATAAATTGAACAACAAGCAGTGATGGATGACACCAAATCATCCAGGGCTTACCTCCTGATACTGTTTCTACCACTGAGCTGAGTGTTCCCAACCAGAACACATCTCTGGTATTTAAATGGCCACATCTTACTGCTCCCTCTGGAGCCCTTCTACCTGCAGTGTGGCTGCTAGGATACAGTGAGTAACAGGAAGAGAGAGGAGAAAAGAAGACAGGAGAAAGGAATCAGCCTTGGTGCTTTCTTCCTTCCTCAGATTTGCAGCTTTGGAAGCAAAAGAACAGAAAACATTATTTGTATCCTCACAGTCAACACAGATCCTTCCTTGTGACTTTCCAAGACCACAGTTCCCTGTGATAGCTCCTACTGTGAGAGGGAAGCAGAAGGTCCACACTGCATCATCTTGGGGAGCCCAGGGTTCAAGGAAAATGACAGCACAGTGTTTTACAATGGCCTTAAGGCTTTTCCTCTACTCTGCTACATCACCCACAGCTCTCTCCAACTCTGCTTGGTTCTCTGGGGCTCTCAGCCACAGCTTGAGCCCTTCATGCAGCTACATTCAAGAAGAAATACAACTTGCTGCAACCTCATCCTTCTTTCAACTTGCCTGCTTCCTTATCAAGAATGCACTCAGGCCATGATGTTGCCCTTCTTCCTGCTTTTTTCTGAGAATTACCTTTAACTCCTTTCTAACTAGAACCCTACCATGTTCTATTTACTGTTTCCAAATTAACAGCCCACCTAGATTCATGTAATGTGTACCAACAGTGTAGCCTGGTGCCCACATACTCCTCACTGAGTGTAAACAACGTAGCTTTGTATTGTTGCCTACACTGGGATGAGTAAAGTCATCCGCAAGGAAACAGTATGGAGACTGTTCTAGCAAACAGTCTATCACCACATGGAGTACAGAAACGAACAGCTGGCAAGAGGAAATCCCAAATGTCCCTTCCACCCCGCACTCACTTGCTTCCCAAAGAACCTAGACAGACCCAACTGCTTCAACTGCTTAGGCTCAGGGCTGCTGCACAGTCACTGCAGAGACAAAACATCACAAATAATAAATTGCTGTCTTGCTGCTTTGGCTTTCCTGTCATACTCCCGGCTCAGTGTTTTCAGATGGAGGTAAGGAAATCAATCCCAGATCCCATGCTTATAAAGGACAAGTTCAGAGGTACTCCAAAGCAGGTGTTCCAACTGTACATACATGTATTCAGTGGCAGATTCCTAAAAAAAAAAATGTAGAAAACTAAGGACCATATCAAATACCTGGGGGCTGCTCAGGAAGTATGTCCTGAAAGTTCTTTCAACAAATCTTGATTCAGAGAAAATAAAAATATGCTAAGGACAAAAAATAACAGATACACCAAGTACCATTTTGTGTGTTTTTATGAATAATAAATAGAGCAATTAATTTCTCAGAAAATAAAACTCTGTTGCAACACTTATACATATGTTCTAGCAGTGCCTTTTATTGAATTCCACAGATGTAATTAAGTGTGTCATTCATTTGTTCTCCATTATGGTGTTTCAGTCAAACAAACAGCTTTCAGACTTCATTTGCAAGAAAGATACTTTGAGCCAAGTAATTTGCTAACTTCAAAGCAATAGCTCGAGAGGTCTTCACAGGCATTTAACTTGTCTCCCATCTATTCACAAAGCTCTACACATGCACACATGTAGGTAAGCACCAATTTATCATGGCACTAACATAGAATCAGTCAACAGATTCTTTTCCCCCACAGAGGCTGTGATATATGATGCCTTCATGGCATGTTCTTCCTATTCCTGGTAGTTTGTAATATATTTAATCATGCCTCTGATTCAGCTGTGCTCAGTGGTTTCCATTTCATTTGTACAGCTGGAAAACGTGTGCTGCTGGCAGTTACGCAAAAGAGTCTGCTACAGTGAATGACTGAAATGCAGAGGAGGGGAAGGGCATAAAGAACTTGTGAGTGGAACCAGAGTACAGCATTTAATTCTTGTGTTTTAATAAACAAGTCCAGAAATCCAGCCTACCAAGGAAAGTACCTTTTATGTTACAAGTGATGTGGCTTGACTGTGGTAGAATTCTGCCCAGCCATCATCTGCCTGAAAAAGCCCATTTATAAATGGGGTGGTGATTGCAAAATGAATCCCTGGAAGCATTTTTTCAGAGAGGAGGCTATTGACAAGGCTGTACTGCAGAAAGAATGGACTGTAAACAAAATTATCTGTCACAAGATAACTCACTGCAAGGTCAAACGTTGACCTTGCACTGATGAGGCAAAAGAGGCTCTCGGTAGGCAATAGAAGAGGAGTTGTTTGAAGGTGGCATTGGGCCAGATCAGCTTCCTTTGGAAGACTGCAAGCAACTGTTGCTGCTCTCTGAAAGGATTAGCTACCAACACAGGACCGTTAGAACCTTTTGGGGGGCTCACCCCTGATGTGCTAAAAGTCAGGATTCTCCCATCTCTTGCCTACTGCGCTTCCTTCTCAAGACCTCAGGAAAGCCCACTCTGAATATCTTCTATTAGAAAAAGGTCTGCATCTCATACCAAGAATGAATCACTTAGAACAATACAAATATGAGTCACCAGAATAATTAAGCAATCATCCATTAAGTATTCAGAGCATGCCCAAGATGAATTGGAAACGCTACCTCATTCCTCTTCACAGGCTGCTAACCAGAATTTCCAGAGCACCTTTCCTAAGCTGATTTGAAGCTCTGCACCACAACCCGAAGCAGTGTATATTCTGGACTCTCCACAGACAGAGGGGTTTAAGTTCTGCACTGTGGCCTCCTGAAGGCCTCTGCTGCTACACGAGTACTGCAGTACCCATGTGATGCCCCAGTCTGTGAGCCCGCTGAGAGATGCTCACTTCAGTGAGACACTCGGCCTTCAGCACACACGCAGCGAGTCACTCAGTTCTGTCCTTCACCTTCTTGAGAGGGAAATCACAGTGCCAGAAACAAGGAATTCTATTCAAAAATCTCTGTCGAGGCCCACAGCTGCTACACATCTGTCTACCTATCTCCTATCCCATCTTTAGCAGGACTAGAAAATTTTTAACTTTGTAGTGGGCTCTCAGTTACAAAATTAATAATGCATTTGCAATATTAAAAATCAACTTCTAAAATTAGTTTGTGCCTTTGATTACAGCCTTCTTCCATCTGGATAGTAAAGGCAGTGATTTCTGGGTTTTAAGTGAAGTTTGGGGTTGTTGATTAAATATTTACTACTGCTAAAGCCCTCCTTCTTCTTAAAATGTAGAAGATTTTAAGATACAAAAGATCTCCTTTAATCTGATCTATTTCTGTACTTCTCACACAGTGTGCAGCTTTTTAATTCTCTGGTTTAACCTAATTGCACATCATAAGTGAAATGCTTAGGCAAAACCTTGCATAACTATTGGCCAGGGAAAAATCCTAAAATTTAGTCTCTCAATCTGAGAAAGCAAAATGTGATCTGAAAAAGAAACTGAACAATATTTCTCCATGTTAAAAAAAAAAAAAAAAAGAAAAAGAAAAGTGAATACTATTGAAATTGAAATAAGAGTTGTCTGATTAGTAACAATGCAACTGGTTGAATTCAACTACTCCTGTTTGGGGGAGGGGGATTGAATTTCAATATAATTTCATTTTTAGATGAATTTGGTATGGTCTTCCTTTTTATTTTCCCCCACTAAATTTAACATGGATGTCATTATACATCATAACTGAAATTACAGGTTTCAGTGGAGAGATGACATATAATTAGATGTAATTATGCTCATTATGTAAACGTAACACTATAAATTAAATATACAGAAAACCAACAAAGAAGAAATAAATTCACAAGGGAAAAAAGAAATTGAACAAATCCATGAGGTAATAAACTCAAAAAGAGAAAAGAAAACTGATAAAGTAGAAAAACCTGTCCACTAATGCAAATCTCTCTTTTTACCCCTGTTAGTAATTTCATTTTATTAAGTTTTTATTTTACTTCTTAAAATGCTTGGAAGAATAGGACCTGATCAAACATCTTATTAGCCCTTAGATTAAAAGCATTTAGAATATGAATCCCTCTCCTTTCCCAAATGGAAGTACTTTTATTTACCAGGCAGTAAAAGTCCCTGGACTTACTCATCACTGATATCGGAAGAACCAACAAACTTCTCCTTTAGCCATTACACTCTATCCTCCTTTACTGCACTGCAGATTGTACACGCAGTCTCCTATATTTGCTATAATCATTCATGTTCTGGCTAACTGTGGAAGCAAATGTAGCTGTCTGGCTTCACACAACACACACCAAGAGCTTAAAGCTACTCCCTCTGTAAGTGGCAATAATACTTCCGAGGTGAATCATACAGAACATTCTCACAAAATTAGGGGACATTAGGAGACACTCCATTGTACCCAGATGGAGTTTGGTCAGGCTCAGAGAATCTGATCGAGAAGCCACAGGAATGCGCTGGCTCTGCACTGGATCATTGAGTACTTTAGTACTGATCACACTGTGATCAGAGGCTTGCAAAAGAAATTTGGGGTTGCCCTTTAACGTCTCTTCTTGGCAGTGACTGGAAAGCATAAACAGGTTCTGTCTCTCCTTTCACTGCTGACATTGTCAGTTCTATCAGCAGGGTGAGGTACAGAACTTGGTACTTAACCAGACAAGCAAAGCGGGGATAGATTCTCAAGTGTAACTTGTTTAAAATCTGGGTAACTCTCAGTTCCTAAACCCATGGCTCTATTCTGTTCCTAACCTACAGGTCTTAAAAACTGCAAGAACTGTTTTTTAAAACCTTAGCCACTCACATTTTATGGAGGCTTAGCTAACTGTGAAAGTACCGTTTGATTTAATGACTGAACTTTTGCAAGGTGAGATGAAGGATTTTTTCCTGTCTGTGTCTACAGGAGATGCCAAACACTCTCCAGCTTTCAGGAATTACAGGTGGTCAGATGCTCAGTCTTCATGCAGTAGCTTCAGTAGCAGCAGGGGCTCCTCACTATATTCCTGCAGGTGACTGATCCTGCAGTCTTTCCTGGAGGAGTCAGCCTGCAATACTTGTGAATTCTCTGTTGATAGCATCGGTAGAAGTTTCAGACACCTGGATATTATTACATTCTGTATCATTTAAATAAACAAAAGCTGTATCCCATAAAAAATTAATTATGCAAACATTTTATAACCGTTCTCAGGGACTCTGAGGCAGAAGCCAAGGCCTATAGGTAACATTTGCTTCCAAGACCAAAATATGCAAGTTACAAATTTGTGGCAGCATATGGGAAGCTGTTGGTAAAGTAGCAGATGCATGTTAAAAATCCAATATGGGATGGAGGAAAACATTTGTTATTTCCCATAGAATAATTCATCATATGTTCATAGACAGAATATCCACAGGGCTCTGCTCACCAAGGAAATGGGAACCATTTTCATACTGCAGGCCCGTACTACACACATTCTAGAAGGCAGACAATGGAATGGCTGTTGTTCAAGTGTATCTTGATGTCTCTGAAGACTGACAGACTTTTTGTCTTTTAGGACAAAATATAAGTAATCAGTCATGCCTTTTGTTCTCATTACACTACACAAAAAAAGCAGCTTTACCAGCTCTTTGTATTTCAAGCACATTTCATCAAGCACTCTTTTGCACAGTATATTGCTGAATTTAGATCTCTGAAAACTGTATATACTAAAAAGAGATTATGTATTTGCCTCAGTGAAGACTTTACCATTCCTTGTACCCATGCACAAAGTCTGAAAAAATAAAAAATACAAGATCCAGAGAAAATCAAAATTGTTAGAAGATAAAAACCTAACCACACATTCTGGATGCCAGCTGATATTTAAGGCCTGGTCTGAAATCAGATTTAATAGAAATAAGACTAGTTGACGACTTAGTCATACCCCTAAAAAGCTTTTATGAATACTCTTAATTCAAATTAAACGATACATGATAATTCATGCTAAAATCCACCCATCAAACCCATACACATTTTTTATTTTAAAAAGGCTTGTGCAGTAAACTTGTGGTGCTTGACCAGTTAAGCGAAAATCACCAAGATCACTGTGATTCTGTTCTGCTTGAGCTTAAAGAGCTCTCAGGTTGCTGAGTAAACAGTTCCCCTGTTCCTCCTACCTGCACACTTGTTTCCTGTACTTATTCTCAGCTTCATTTCTTCTTTCGTGCCAGCACCCACACTTGAATCAGCCCACCCACTTTTCATCTGCCAAGCAATCAGCCGTCGCTCCTGAAATCTTACAGCTCTCTGGCAAAGACTCCCAACACTGTTCTCCAAGGACACGCTCATCCCTCCCTCTTTGAACACTGACCCAGTGTCACGGATGTATTTACAAATGCTGTAGTAGAGAGCTTAGAGCAGCAGCTCCAAATGGAATAAAACCATCTCCATGGAAGAGTGAAGAATAAATGGGAACACGCAGTGTTGCCTAAAGAATGCCATCATTTTTTCCACCTATATTACTCCTCAGAGAGCCAGCTCTAGCTGGGGATTTATCATGTGCATAATATGGAGCAAGAAAGACAGGAGAATAAAATACATTTGAAAAAGAAAGATGATTGGGAAGCCAGGACAGATGAGTTGTGCACCTGATGCTACACTCAACATTGCTATCTGTCTTTGGTGGAGAATATCAATCAATTTAGCTGACATCACCTACTTAGGATACATTCACTTCACTGAAACATTTCTAAGAAGGAAGAGGAAAATCCCCAAACTCTGACTCCTCAGAATTTTTAACCAAAGCTCAAAAGCAAAAGGATACCTTAGAAGAAGGAAAAGTAGAGAGTGAGTACCAGACAGAAAAGAGCTCAGCAGTGGCATGTACCTCTGCTACTGTGATTTTTGAGAAAGAGAAAAATGTGAGATCCTTATCTTCTGAAGGATGCTGGAATCATTCTGCAAAGTCAAAAAAACTACTGGTCTCCGGTTAATCAGACAATATACCAGATGTCCTTCACAAAAAAAGTGAAGGTGAGCATTTGCAATAAGGCCTCAATTACAACAATCAAGCACCTCATCTTATGTGCTAATTTAAAGTCTCAGAGGCCAGCCACAAATCTTTAAAGAAACACCACACACCAACAGCACTAAGCAACAGTTCAGCAACAAAAGAGTTTCACAGGTGCCAGAGAAATTAATTCAGTCATTGATGGTTAGCAATTCATAGATCTCATGTTAACAAGACTACTGGACCACTCATGCTACTTTTTACTTAAAGTCTCACCTTCCACAGGCCATCTAGTGAACTCAATTAGCACAATCATGGGCAACTCCAAATACTGAAACTACTTTATCCAAGTGTTCCTTTTTACAGTCACATTTTCAAGTGGCCTTTGTCTTCTGAGTCTCTCAAGTAACTGAAAGGCTGCTCTGCAGCTGACTTTCTGAGAAAGTCACAGAGAGAGAAACTGAGAACATGCCACATATGCAATTAAAGGTGATAATATTTCCATAAATTCTCCTGACAAAATAGATGGTATTCTCAATCAAAGCAAACCAGGAACTAGCTCATGGCATGTCCCATTCCCACTGTACAACACACTCAGGGTTTTTCTCTCCCCATCACATCATTCAGTTTAAGTTAATGATTTAAAAGTAATTAAATCCAATAAACCATGACAGATTAAATAAAAACTAATCAAAGTAAATAAATTACTGTTTTCACACATGGTTTTTGTTTGGGCAACAGAACAAAAGGACGTAGATGATGGCAGTGAACAAAAGTGAATAAATAAAAGAAAAGAAAACATTACTGGTTGAGACACATTACAACTCATTAACTTTTCTGTCTGTTCTGCTGTAAAAAATACTCTGTATCAGCTAACAAGACAATCTAATGAGACCTATCAGGGGAATGCTATAACAAGATTAGGAGAGGGACCAGTGGCGAGGCTGTTTCTGCACAATGGAGAAAAGGATTTGTATTTAATTAACAGCATTTATCTCAACAGTCCATTCCTAAGGAATAGTCTGATAAAGGCAATCAGTCTCTTGAACCAATTGGTCATTTAACCTCACAGATACTTCAAAAAAAATAAATCTGGGATAACCCTTTGTTGATTACTGTTGATTACTATTTGTTGAAGATTTGTTGGAACTAGCATTTGGTTGACACTGATATTTAAGTAAGTTGGATTTAGCCTTTTCCATTCTTCTCCCGAATAATCCTTACCAAAGCACATGCACACAGTTACAGGTAGTGTGTGCATGTGTATAGCTCAAGCCATAAGCACGTTGGACCAAAGACTTCAGGATTTTTCCAGAATCCAAGCCCCAGCAATCACAGCATGTTCTTGACTGACTGAAGAAAATTAACACCCCTCCCTGTCGAACGGCTCCAGTGAGGCGCAAGGATTAACTGCTAAAGCCTCAAGATTGCTGCCTGAGTGTTAGCAATAAAAATAATTCTTGTATTAATAAAATTAGGAGAATCCTATGAGAAGCAAATGCCATAGAAGGATTAGTTTTAGTACTGAGATTAAATGTCACAAGTTTCTGCCTCCCAGACCTGCATTTGAATGATACTTCTTGTAATTCTTCACTATTATTTTTATTATTGCTCCCTGCAAAGACACTGGCGAGTTCTTTAAAAATAGCTTCACATGAAAGTACAAAATGAAAAATGTTGAAATGTTTAGAGAACAAGTACCTACACTCTTCTGAAGAGTTCCTGAACTTGAACAATTTAAAACAAGCAGCATTCTGTACAGATGACTGATCTAAGAGAGACTGTTGTACTCATCTCTAGCTAAAAGAGCAATAAAAATACAGTGAAGATAATTCTTTTATTCAGATTTTTCAGAACAATTGAACTGACATGCTCTAATGTGAACCTCAGGCTCTTTGCGAACCAGAGCTGTCATCACCCAGGCAAAAAAATCTTGTACCTCCTCCCACCTACCTTGGGCAAAAATAAAAAATAACCTGCCAGTTACTCCAACACCAAAAAAACCCACAAATACAATATCTTCCTTTTACTTATCTCTGCTGGAACTTTCAGGTGTATTGTCACTTCCATTGTCATCTTATTTCTTAATTTACTTACCATCAATATAATTGAGCAGCTAATTGACATTAAAGCTTTGTGATGACACTGAAGCCTCTAAGCTTTTTTTTTTACATAGACAGTAAAAAACTGTGTAACTCTCACTGTCTATAACTTTCACTATTAACACTGCTGTCTCTAATTTTAGACTTCTGTAATATGGCTGACAAATTTGGTGCAAGACACATGGCTATGACAGCTCTTTTTAAGGCATGAACTTTCTAAAAGATCGTTCCCTTAGTTTATTCCACGTCCCTTTCAAGACTTCCAATTCCCTTCACAAACTGGGAAATCCTTTCACGATGGTCACTGCAAGGGACTGCTCAGTTGCAGCAGCTTTTTGTGTAAGCAGTTTAATAATCAGATTCTACTTCACTGTATGAAAACAGGAGAAAATCTTGAGCTGCATAATTCAACTGTCACACATACTTCCTTATGGCACACAGGCCATAAGGCTTCAGATACTCTTAGGCTTTTTTTTTTTTTTTAAAATAAATTAAGTGTGAAACTATAGAAGTCCTGGTAAAAGCCTTCATTTCTTGGGCTGGCAGCAACTGCTGACCACTCAAGGCAATTGCCCCTTACATCTGGCTGAGACCATACAGATAATATTCTCCAAGTCTCATTTAGATAAAGGCATTCCCCACTTGGAAAGGGGCCTCACTGAAACCACGCACCCGCAGCCAACAACCCACTTCTCATCAGCACCTCTGTGTAGCAGCACTCAGGAGAGGCTCAGCCAACCCTCTTGGCTCAGTGGCCCTGGGCTGCACCGGGCACATGAGGACACAGGAGCAGCTCCCCAGCTGGTGGCCGTTGTTTCCAGCGGGCTGCTCGCCATTAGCATTCCAAACAGAGCCCTCCCCAGCACTTGCTAACATGCTGTATTGATCAGTGGATGCCCATACTCACTGGAGACCTGCCTTTCATTAATTTAATTCTCTTAGCTCCAGCTAAGTGGCTTGACACCTTTTTATTACATAAAGCCGATCTTTTGCAGGTCTAATCTTATATAGTTTTGATCATTAACATGGTGTTCCAAAGAATTTCTGAGTTCATCTGGAGGGGTTCACTCGACCCTCATGTCAGTGAACACTGGCAATCTTAGCACTTTTTTTTTCTTGTTTTCAGCCTCTCCAAAGCATAAAGAAAGTTGCTAGTCTTGAATAAATTGCACACTTCATTTAATGGAATCCAGCCTTACGGAGTACAGCTTCTGAGAGTTTATTTCATCTATCATAAAACCGCTTTCAGTGCGTATGTTCTACAAGACTTAGCACTGTACTACTGCAGACATGAAAGCTATTATTGTAACTGAACAATCAGATGTCAGTAAAATACTGTCTGCTTTTCCTTAGAGCACCTAATGCTGTCATAGGCAGCCCTTCCCACTTTCTATAACAGTGCTTGGTAATTCTTCTGTAATCCAGATACCCCTCTGCTCAGAAGAAAATGGACAGGAATGAAGACAAACTATTAGCTTAGCAGAAATTAAAGTTGGATCAGTTACGTAAATGTATCTAATAATGTTTCAGTATCTGTAAAACCTAAAACAAGGCCTGCAATGATTTATTTTTAGGTTATTCAAAAAAAAAGTCGTAAAAAAAAGGGAAAGGAATAAATGTTTCAAACTTCCACAGTAAATACGAAGTCAGCAAAAATAAACATTTTGCACATATGCAATGCTGTTACATTGCACAATGCATCCAATTCTCAATCAAAAGACAGTACTTGGCAGTTCTGAATTTACACTGCAATCAAAGCTAACAATGCACATACTACATATTCACATTCACACGCATGGACACATGTAAAAAACAAACACCGACAATTTCATGTTTTATTATCACCAGAAGTGTGAATGCTTTTAGAGGCTTGGCATCTGATAGTAATAAAACAAGAAAGAGGAACTCAAACAGTGTAATTCTGAGCAATTAGAACATACTGCACCTGTCACGCTTGTTAGCCAAAGAGTACAGAAATCCTTTTACATGTTTCATGAACATACCACACTTCTTGGATTCTTCCAACGTACTGTGGATCTTGGAGGGTGACCAAACTAATCCTTCAGTTTCATGCTTTCATCATCTGAATAAATTATGCCCTAAATCTTATCTTGCAAAATACTGCTGTATTCTATTTGATTTATGATAAGCAGAGGCATTTCCCTCCTATAATCTTTCAGATCTTAATGAAAGATCTTAATTCACACTGAAGTTTGCCCATGAACAGGGTTAGAACCATCCTAACCTGCTGTGTCAACAGAAGGCAGCCAGAAGCTGGTACGGTAGATTTCCAGGTAAATTTGGAAGAAAACCACCTGATAAGATATATATCCATTATTTTGCAAGAAAAGCTTGTTTTCTTCAAATTGTTCAACACACTTCAGCAAAGTCAATAGTTCTGACCAGGTAGTAGAATTTATGGCTTTTGACTGGTGTTCTGATATACACTGCTACCTTTCTGAAGGTAAATTGATCTTCAGTAACTTTAAAAAAGCCCTTGTGTCATTGAAACTGTGCAGAAATGTTAATTTGAATTTAACAGGAATTTGGTTTTGTTACAAATTCCTCTGTATTTAAAGGGACCATCTAGAGGGAGAGAATTACATCTTCATCACTCCTTTCCAGTACACAGTAGCAAGATATTAATTCTAAGTTTAATTTCATAAGCTCTATCTTTAAAATTTATTCTAAGAGCATCTGCTTAATTTTCATAGAACTTGAGATAAGTGACCATTATGTTTCTTAAAGTAAAATAGGAGCATGAACACAAAAAAATACAGCTATGCAATGCACAAGGACACATCACCAGCCAAACAAGGAACACCCATCTCACATCACTATCTTCTTACAACATTGTCAAACACTATTTCACTACATACAGAAAGAATCTCCATTTCACAGGTTGGTTTTGCACTGATTTTTAATGCACTTTTAAATGTTTACTCCAATTCAGAGGTCACACAGCATTAGCAATTGTTTTTTAAAAGGCAAATCTGTTCTCATGAATAAATACTGCACAGGCAAGAAGACATTAGATTTTCACATACAAGGCCTGAATAAGTCACTGGTGCATAGTGTTTAGCAGTCTTCAGTGTTTATGGGATGCACTCACCCCTCAGGGTAGAGATGACCGAAAGCCTGAAATCTAAAGCATGGCTCTGTCTCTCACTGCAGCAAGGGCACCTGCTGCTGCCTCACCCAGTTGGGCAGGATATGGGTTTGTAAAATGACTGGGGAAGAGAGATGAAAAGAAATCTGTGATTCAACTCTGTGACCTTTCTTAGACAGCTGAGGTGCAGTTATCTTTTCAGCTTAACAATGAAGAAATCCAGAATTTGCATTATGAAAATTTTGAAAATGTCATTCTGAATAGCAAGACTCACACCAAGAGAAAAGGAATCAATTATTCCTTTTGACTAAAGTAGATGGCAGAAGCTGAAGTAATTGCTCCTTAAATAAAGTACACCATTCCCCACACAAGATTTAATCTTTTAGACTGAAAAAAGATTGCAAGTCTTGGCATATCCCGCACATGTTTGTCGTACTAGTGCTGCTGCAGAAGGGAGGGTTAGTCTCTCATTTGGTCTGGATAAACCAGTCACAACACAGCTTTAGATTTTTCGTGTGGACCCTGCTGACAAGGAGAATCTCAACAGCTAACAAGAGAATACAGTTTTAGTGCACAGCTATACTTTACCAGCTTTCTCAGTTATCCTCCAGCTTGTAGATATTTGTTTATTTTGGCAATTTCCTGTAATTTAAAAGTTGAGTACAGTTTTCTCCAAACTAATATTAAAATTAACAGGAAAAACATGTAATTGAAACTAATTCCCATACTGCATTACAATTTCTTTACAGCATCCATTAAAAAAATTGAATAGAAATAGTTTTAAGTATTCTTACTATGTCCTGTTCTTTCCTCACTTTTTAAAATTCAACCATGCAATAATAATTTAACTTTCCAGTGCAAATGCAAGTTTCCAACACTGGAAAAAAATACAGACATACACTTCTCAAGTCATCCTTGTGGTTTGTGTGCTGCTCTTGCAGTCTACTATTTCATTAATCAATCTCTACTACAGATCCAATTCAGAAAATATGGATGTACAAGGTTTTAGCAAATACCAATCATAAAGTAAAAATTATTTACACATCTAAGCTACAGGATGATTCACCACATGCAAGACAAACATGCAAATGGAGCATTCAGGGAAGTACTTTACAACTGCACGTGACAATACACTTAAAACACACTTGATGATACTGTGACAGTCACCAGACAGACAGACATCACTTGAGCTGAGAACTGATCTGCAGTTAAAAGATTATTCAAGCAATTTCACTTCCAGCAACATAAGCTGCGGGGTGCTGAGTCACACACCTTTCTTCTCCTTTTCCCACAAATCCAGTCAGAATAGTTACAATTCTAGACTTCAAGCTGTTCTGGCTAACGGAGACATGTTAGATCCTGCCTGGATCTTTGTTCTACATTGTCAAAAAACCCCAGCCTTGTGGAACTCAGCAAAGCAGCCAGCCACAGGCTCCTTTAAGGCTTGGTGTCGCCAGGGCCACCTTGCAGGGCTGGTTCCCTTTGTGTAGCCCATCAGCAGCACGAGTGCTCCAGTTGAGTAAAGGACAAAGGGGCATTCCCCCCTTTCTCAGCTTTAGACAAGTGCAGGACAGAGTGTGATGATACAGCCAAGTGCTCTGGGTATTAGATATAAGCAGGGCACAAACTCTACACCAACTGCCACCTGATTAATGCTCAGTCTCAGCCAACATTACCTGCATTCACTTTGCTCCTGAAAAACAGCATTTACTGTCCTATATGTGCCCATGTTATAGCAATCAAACCAAGCAACCAGCAATTAACATAAAAACAGAATTAAAAGAGGAAGGTAGTAACAGACTCTGGGAACACAGAATTGCCTACTGTCTTAGTGCTTAAAATTTGCAACAGCAGTAAGAAACTCAGAGAGGGACTAATTAATCCTGCAAGTTGCCCTGCAGTTGAGCAGCCTTTAGCAAAAGGGAGTCACTGAAGTGGTCTTTGCATGTGTAGGAGCACATGCTGTGTTACTGAGCCGCTGCAAATGGAGCTTTGTTAAATGACGTGACTACTGGGGAAAGGCATGAGGGGTTAATTATAGTCAAGTGCACATGAAATATTTTGCTCTCCGTGATTTTTAACCTGAAACTAATAGTGCAAGTAAAACTGTCACCTTCCTGTTAATAGTACATTACAATATCATTTATATTAGTTTTCCCTTAGGAAATAATAAGCTTTCTACTATATGGGGGCTGTGAACAAGGGAACTCAGTAGAACTTAGAGGCTTATAATTCCTCTTTTATAAAAGTAATCACAGCAGAACCACAGTCAGAAAGCTTTTCATTACATTCATGTGAGATCATCCAGCAGGCTTACTCCTGTGAACTGTATGTAAGAACAAAGGTTAAACATTCTTCAGATATTGCATTCTGCAGAGTGATTTGGACATATCTAAACAGTGCCAGACAAAACAGACCTATGACAAGTCTAAAAAGAGTAATACCACAGACCTCCATGAATCTGAACAGCGCCAGCATCTCTCACTCTCACTCCTTATCTGGCTGCTTCCTTCAGGTTGTAACACAAGTTTTCACCAATGCAAGTAATTCAAGGAAGATGTCAAATATTTCACACAAAGAATGCAAAATGAGAAAGATCCCAGAACATTGTTTCCTATTTTTAAAATCCCTACACCCATATAATTTTGGAGAAAAAACCAAACTCTCCTTTGAATACCACTTAGCTTCAACAAGAACATGTAAAGCTTGAACACAGCAAAAATGATCACAGTGTAGAGGAACCTGTTTATGAAATGACACCTGTACACTTGCACACTTTCACAAAAATAGTAAACCCAAATGTTCTGTCAGTGGTCTTATAACACAGAAGCTACCTTAACCATAATAGTAGATAGCAGGTTATTAATGGATCTCATCACCAAATCCACAGTGTATCTTGCAGTAGTATCCCAGGATCAGATAAAAAACTCATATCCTAGAATAAGAAAATCTGTATAAAGTCCATCACCATAAATAAAACCCATTACCTCACCCATGTTAAGTATGGGGTTGTACATGGTTTTGAGGACCAGATTAGATGTTTTAAGACCTCTGTAGAGTTCATTGGCACACCTCATGTTCAAGTTAATGGCAGCTACACAACATGCATCACTGAAATAGCAAGACTACAAAGACTCAGTTTTCCTCCAACATCAAGTATAATGAAATGTTAAAATTACAGCCTCCTATCATATTTTAAAATTTGGTTAAAAGCCAGCACATATTGAATTTCATCTGTTCTCTCACTGAGACTCATCCTCCAAGTGACAAAGTAACACGGTTTCATGCACCACACTGAAGCACAACCCAAATAGACATATATTTTTTCTGCTTTTTTTCTGCCATGAAGCAATTCTGTTTTCTTACAGCAATATATCTGCAAGCTGTTCTTTCAATTGGTCGTATATTTTTGCTGCCCAATAAGACCATGGTATGCCAAGTAGCTTTTTCTGCACCAGTCATGGCTACAACCAAATTACAGACTGGGAACAGTTGGGATTAAATGACATCCTAGAGACAGTATGTGCTATTGGAGCAAAATCTATATTTCTTCCATATTAGCATACTATAAAGTACCTGCCTTCATAATAGTTGCACAGAATAACACATAGAACAAGACAAGGCCAGCACACAATTGTATTGCCATGGTAGATGAGAATTTTCACCTTTGTCTCTTTCTCCTTTTTAATGCTGATCTGCCACAGTAAAAATAGTGACAGACACAGGCTCAGAACCACAAACCTGCATGTAGAAAATCGTCCTCTAAAACATCACTGTAGTTGGAAAACACATCCAAGACTGGTTCACCTTTCCAGTTCCCAACTGTCTACCAGTATTTAATGAAATTGCATTGCCATAAGGAGTACCTCATAAAACAAGATGGTAAATAATACCACCATGTTATATGCACATTTAATGAACAAAAATATTTAAATGTCTATCAGAAGGCTGGAGAAATGTATCTGTTTGGTATTTCAATATCATGCCTACTCTGAGCAACAGATGTACAATGTTTTTGTACAAAGAATTAGGACTGCAACTTTACTAAAAAACCTTGTATAAGAACATGGAAAAGCTCAAGGATTAATCACTAAACTGCATTTTAATATCCATTTTATGTTACTGAAGCCAAGAGTTAATCGATAATTTAAAAGGCTCTGAGTGATATATATTCAACTTTGGTCATATTCACATCTTCAATTTTGTAAAAATCAACTATTATCTAATGTCGGCACAATTTTGTTCCATCAAGCAATCTGTGCTGAAAGTAATTCTGGGATTAAAAATCTAATGAGAACAAAATAGGTCTTATCCTATCTGAGCTGAAAGGTACAGTGGAATGGCTCTGAATCTTCAATGTAAAGACAATCTGCTATGAAGACACTGAGATACCTCTTCCTTGTAAATAATGGAAAATTGAGGTCCAAGTTTTTCTTTTTGGTTTATTTAACTTCACACAAGCAATAGGCAGTGTGAATATATGGATTAAATAGATAGCTTTATATATTTTTCACAAAAATGTTGTTTTCAATGCTTTTATGTTTTTAAATCATAAAGAGTGACTATTCAGAAGTAAGACCAAATTTAAGTTGTGTTCAGGTCCACACAAACAGATAGACTGCAGTCCCAGCAAAGACCATTTCCTCCCTACTGGGTTACACATGGCTTTGAGGTTTACAAAACCCAGCTGGAAGACTGGACTAACCCTGCATTTATCACATGTTTAGATTGACATTAAAAGAATGAATGCACCACTCTTTCAGATATCAGGAAAAAATACATAAAAACTTAAGAAAGAGCAAGAACAAATTTAGTATGGTAAAAGCAAAATGTCAAAGACTGCTCTATTCTGTATCATCGAAGTTCAGAAAGAGTAAGTCACATACAAATGAAGGTTCCAGCCTAAGTCTCACATTAAAAAGTGAGTTCTGCTGCTCACAGAAGTAATCCATTCAAAGAGAACACAAATTTTTATCTGATTTAGAAGAATACAGTATTACCTGACTTATTTCACGGCAAAGAAAAATAGATATTGTCAATGATTTGCATTAGAATAAAAAGTGCACTCTTTTAAAATATAACTAGAAGAAACACAACTTGAAGAGATAACCATTCTTCTATCTACTTTCATCTCTGTACAGACAGTAGAAAACCAGTTCATCATCCTTCAAATTAAATACAAATACTACTGTACTGCTGCCAAGGGCAGTCAACTTTCTAATGGTGAACACAGCTGATAATTTTCTAGCTACCTCTGCGGAAGCTTCACAATCACTTCACCTATCATTAGCATCAGAATCCCCAAGCACAATGAATAGGCCCACTGCCTCTAGGAGATAACATATCCCTCTGTCACGGGCAGCTGCTATCCTTTAGTTTTTCCTATAGAGGGAGGGCATATTCTGAAGAAATATAAGGGCAGTTGATCTTATTAATACAACTCCACCTCCCCTTCCCTCCTCTGCTTCCACTCTGAACCACCTCTAAAGATCTCAGTCAATGTATTTTAAAAGGCAGTATTCCCCTTCCCAGCAGCTTGCCCCTCAAAGGATCAGTCAATACACAAAATCTGCAGAGGACAAAACGCCACAGAAAACAGCAACGATTTCGAAAGACAACCAGCAAATTCCATTAAAAACAGACTTTCGATTCTGGAGTTCCTATTCCTTCTGGAGTTCCTATTTCCTCTGGATTTCTCCAAGTTTCATTTATTTAGTCTCCTTCCTAACAGCTCAAAAATTCTTCAAGCATATGGATTGTAAATGGTATAAAAAACTAGATTAGAAGTCAGTGGGTTAAAAGCTCTGTAGCACTTCTAAACAGCTGGAAGCCTGCAATTCTCTCCAGCTCCAACCATTCTCCTTCCTAATCAGAAAACAACCTGAATGAGAAAGTGTTCCCTTCCTCCCTACAGCAGCCCAAGATTTAATGCTAACTTCCTTGTTTATCTAAACCAACGTACCTGCCAGTTTTAGGCTTATATTGGTAACTGAGTTCCACTATTAGTGCATAAATTACAAGACAACCATATCAAACAGTTCTGCTCTATCCCTTCCCTTAAAAAACGAAACAACAAAACACCAAAACCAAAACTCAAAACCTATAAGCAACACAGACCATCAGGCTTTAGAATACCTTTCCAATAAAGTGATGTTGATGTGGAATTTAGGATTAAAAATAGTACAAGCACTCTAACATTGCAAAATTAATAAAACAAGCTATGACTCTTGTGTTCTTGGCAAATCGGAGAAAAACAGAACTAGAATTAAGAAAACAAGCCGTAGTTACTGTTTGTAATTAAACAGTAAATGCCTGTTTAAAACACATCAGTGTATCAACAATGGAATGTTTGATGAAGAGCCAGCAGTCGTGGAAATGCTTGTTCAGAGAAAGGATGCAAGAGATTCACAGGGACAAGAAGCAAAAGAGCCTAAACTGTATTTTATCCAAAGTCCAACTGCAATGTAAGAATCAAAAAATGTATTGGAAAATACAATACAGGAGACAAGTAAGGAGTAACAGGCAAGTTTTTCTCTCCTGGTGAGATGCTGCAATAGCCTCTTGAAGCCACTCCATTTATACTGGAGACATCAGTGACTGCACACAAACAGGCAAGCCTTCTCTCCTACTTCTACTAGGAGGAATTTGGAGAACAAAGATATCAGAAATACTCATTCAGAAAGGGATAAAATAATGAAATTCTCCAAAATGAGAGAAAAACAACTGCTCTTCAGCAGTAACTTTCAAATATGACTTAACTGCCAACATGGCTAATTCCTTATGGAGCAACTGTTTGATAATGACTGGAAATAGATAAAGGTTGAGAAAATACTGAAATTTCCCAAGCAAAGCTGCATATGAACAGTAATTATGGCTATTCCATCTGGTGTATTTCTTTGAGTTGGGTCAACAGAACTGATCCTGTGATAGTTATTGAAGAACTATAAAAAAATCACAAGTTTCTAGTTTTTAAAACTGATAAAGAAGATTCCACCCCAGAAAATACCAAAACAGTCATCCTTGAGCAGATTGATGTGTGATGGGAGCTTCCATTTAACTTATGTGAAAACAAACTTATCAAAGAGCAAAGGAAGAGATTCTTCTCACTTGTCCTGTTACAATTCCTGTTTGTGTTCACTGGGGCATTGGCCAATAGCACATTGCTTTTCTGCCCTCATTTTGTTTGCAAAGTTTGCAACAAAGCGTATTGGATGTAAAAATACATGGATTAAGGAAAATCCCATAACAGTACCTGCCCAGTACCTGTGTGCAGTCCTGGAAGCTGCATACTGGCATGCAAAGGAAGAGGAGAGTGCCCTTCTTCCCAGTCATAATTTTGGATACTGTTAATGGGTGCTATTTCAGTCGTGACAGGTAGGAAGATCCAAGGAAACCAACATCACTCGAAGAGGCACAGAATGACCAAAGGCAGCCTCCACTCCATAAATGCACTCAACTCTCAGCAGCAGTGAAATAAAGCAGCTTCTTAGTTCTCCTTGGCCCTCCCACTGTAATTAATCTGGACTACCAGAGCTCCAGTGAAGCTAATTAATAGTTATTAAGGAACATGGTTAATGACACCATGGGCATGCATCAACACAGACACCCCATTTGTAGCTTTGCCAGAAATAAAGCACTTTTATGACAGATAATTTGCAGACTCGATTTCTCACAATATATTCCCTTCTTGAAGGGAATATCAGAATGCCAGGCTGTCTGCACGCACAGAAATACGCAGAGATATTTCATTTACCTGTGATTATTTACCACTTACAGCTCTTAGAATTATAGCTGGAGCTGGGCTTAAAAAAAATAAAAAATAAAAAAAAAA
This sequence comes from Platysteira castanea, assembly GCA_013397175.1. NCBI lineage: Eukaryota > Metazoa > Chordata > Aves > Passeriformes > Platysteira > Platysteira castanea. The sequence goes on from VYXC01001353.1 coordinate 321,774, forward strand.
ATCCACTACAGGACAAAAATACTGAGGGGAAAAAAATTTTTGTTTCTTTAAAGCATTTTTTTTCCTTAAAGAGCAAATATTTAATGCAAAGTATATTTGACATTTTTATTCTTTCAACAATATTTCCTTTTAGTTCAGATAATTCTTAGAGCCAAAAATTGGGATAGAATGGTTAGTTATAGCTGGAGATATGAGAAAGCTGGCAAAGGTATAAAAACTTCCCAGTAACAGTTTTACATCAACAACTGTTAGGGTTCATCCCTGAACTGAATTGTTTTCAAAAGCAAAAAGTCAAAATATTTTATGTGAAGACACTGCCAGAAGTGTAGCAATACATTTTTAATTCCATTTCTTTCTGTGAAAAATTTCTTGCATTTCACTCTAAATCTGCCTATTTTCTCCTCCCACCCCAGAACTCCAGTTTTTGGCAAGTATAAAATCTGCCAGTATCTAACTATGAGTTCACGTCAATAGCACAAGACGGGTTTTGATATCCCTGTACATTATGTGTAATTTTTATGCAATTCTGTATTTCTAATTATAACAGTGGAAGAAAATTACATTTATTAGATAACTTCAAGACTTTGGATCTTCTGCATACTGTACAAAACAAAAACTATGAAAGCACATGTAAGGCCCATATTTCCAAAAGTCATGATGTCAGAAAATGTCACTGTGTTTTGGTCTCCAAAACCCAAATCTTGATCCTCTGATGGAAACCAAAAGGAGGTACTCAATAGAATAGCCTGGGTTAAGGGAGATGCCTACTTGATTATCCTTCCTACTACTACTGTCATGAAGATTTAATATTATTTCAAAAATATTAAATTTCAGCTAAATTATAAAAAAAAAATAGAGAGACCACTGCCTAGTAAAAGTATTTGAAAACAAAATTTCATTATATCCTTGTCTCTGTCTTCGTAAAAAAGCATAAGAATTTTTTTTTTAATACAAAAACTAGAAACAGAAGACACTAAAAGTTTATAAAACAAACCCAAACAAGACAGACACAAAAGGAAGCACTCTCAGGGACAGTATGAGACAGATCATAATGCTCCCAACACTGACTGTGTCACATCAAACTTGCACTGCTTAGTGGCAGGAATTGTTTTAGAGTAATGGCCATGTGGGACCCATTTTTCCCTCACAGACAGAAAACTAGGGAGAATCAAACCCGAGGAAAAGGGGAAAAATGCTTTCCCAGTAACTTTCATTTCCCACAGATCTTTTATAGCTATTGGATTCTATAAGCTGTGCCCTGCAGAAACAACACAAATCTTCAGAAAACTGGAAAACACAGAATAAATTTCACATAATGCAGCTACATGACAATGGCTGCATGGATCTGGAGTTGTTATTTTTCAGACCTTGGAAACAACCCTGATTTAATGGTGACAAACTCACTCCAGAGCCTCAACTAAACTAAAAATGTTAGTCTGCAGATGCACGGTGCCTTCAAATGTGCGTTTTGACTAACAGAGACTCCAAATTAGCTGTCTTGAAGCCACTGGAATGCATAAAGCTTGAAACTTGTCACACACATGCAGAGAACCAAAGTATTTGGGGAAGTTGAACCATAGCCTACTGTGAATGTCCAAACTGCAGAGTTAATTCATCAACAAGCAACTACCAAGTACACAATTAAGAACAGAGCATTTGTGCCTACTTCAGCCTCCCACCTAAGGAAACTCATCCTACTTACCAAAATATTCACAGACAAATGTAGCAAACAAAAAGTAAACTAAAGCTTTCTTCCTTTCCCTACGACAGAAGTTCCACTCTCTTACTGATGAATGTACTGAAACTGTACCTTCTACAGTGCATGAAACCTCCACCCTCGCTAAGAGAGGGAACCTCACATCAGGAAGACCCAAAAATCCATCTTTCTCTACCCTGCTCAAGTGCCATGTTCATGGGCAAACTGGAGACTGACAGTGTGCTGGTTTGATACTCACCACTGTACACCCAAAGTAAAAACAAACACTCATCATTCTTTCTCATTCAACATAGTAGAGTCCTGTCACCTTAACCTAGGAGAATAATTGAGCATTTCATGTTTCCTTATAAAATTCATGTAGCCAAGTTAATATGAAATACTTCCCTCACTGCCTGGGCACTGCCTTGCCTTACTTCACTAAAAGAAAGTTCATTTGAAATGCCACTATTTTCCTACAGAAGGACATATCCCAAAGTACTCACCACTCTGAATAGCCTCCAGAAAGGATGATTATTATTGCATACATTTCTGAAGAGCTTGTCTCTCCATTGTGTCTGCAGATGCTGTTTAAAGATGAACAGTGGAAATGACAGGGGAATCCGTGGTGCCCAGTGGGAGGCAAGAGCCAAGCTACAGCCCACGACTGAAGTGTTTTTATGACTGTAGTGTTTGTTGCTGCAAACAATACAAGAATTCAGTACTCATTTGAAGTGTATCTTATAGAGTTACAGCTGTGCTGATGCACAGATGGGGAAAAAATATCTTAAAGACGTGATACATCAGTTCTTTCGCTTTAAATAAGAAATACAGCCTAGATAGAGAGGGAGAAAATATGGATACCAGGGTATATAAAATCTGAAAGCATGATTGCTGTAATAAAGATGCACATGCAGTGATTTTGAGACCTGGGTGGTCCGAGACAGTTTATATGGCTCCTGCTTTGACCTGCCACATAACCACATTTATGTGCATCCAGTCTGAGAAGAACGTGGACAAAATACAAAAGTGTGGGGGATGTGTTTTCCTCCTGGTGAAGTCCTGAGATTCTCCTGAGTGAGGAACACAAGGATTTTCTTCTGGTGCAAGGATCCCTTGCACATTGACTCCCCTCATCACTAAGCAATGTGAGGGTTTGTGTCCTTTTCCTTTTCACATCAGCTTTCCAAAAGTACTAAGGCAACAGACATCCTACATCACAAACATCTGATGACTGTGGCTGTCCTGGTAGGAGAAATAGAAGAGATTGGAAGTCCAAAAGTAAAGGCAGACAAGAAAAAAGAAAAGGACAGATGAGAAAAAACATCTGTGAAGTCTGGAGTGGTAGGGGAGGAAAAAGATGAGCCTGAAGAAAGTACTTCATGATGCAGGAATGTGAGATGACAAAACTAAGAGGGGCCAAAGAGATGTCAATACATCCAAAAAGGAACTTGTTTGTGGTGCAATGATTTACAGAATACAAAGCAAGTGTTCTAGAAACTGCTGTTACCCACACGTTCAGGGAAGGGAAAAAACAGAAGAGATTATATTTGTAAAGGAGCAAAAAACAGTAACATGATGAAGAAATACATATACTTGCTTCCTAGGGCAGTAAAGCTGCAGAACATAATGAGATCTGAAGGGAGATGAACTCAACCTTCGAGGAAGCTGGAAATGCATTCTGGCAGCTATCAAAGATATGTAGCAAATGAAGATCAGTCTAGAAGGTAAACAGAAATGGTGCAGTCTTCGTTTGTTTTCCTTTAGAAAATTACAGACAGATACCAAGGCCAAACTCTGCTTTGAGATAGCTCTCTGAGGACAAATGTAGACCAAAGGGACAACAGCAAGGACTGGGAAAGGTCATAGAAAAGAATTGAAAGGCTTGATGGACTTGGCCAGGGAGTTTTCATCAAATTACAGGATACTGCCACTCTCAAGACACACAAAATAACAGCCTTTTATCAATATCCTATCACTTATTCCATGCAACAGCCTGCCACCTAGGTCATTTTGTAAGTTTACTAAAGAGAGGCCTGTAACTGATCCCTAGTAACTGAAGAAAAGCCAGAAAAAAATAATGGTAAGACCAAGGATGATTACCAGGAAAGCCGAAAGTTATTTTAAATAAAAGTGATCCATATGAAATGATGTCCTGCTATTTTTTGTGATTAACCAACTAATTATTACTGGTTGCTCTGCAGAAAACCCCAGACAAAGATGAAAATATTCTCAAAACAGGTACCACTATGCAACCAGGTGATTGTAGTTTTGACAGGAGCTTGCCAGTTTTCTCACAAAACATGCTATTAACTTCTCTTTCAGCCTCAAAGTCTGACACCAGTAGAGAAGCTATGCTCAGAAAACTTCTGGTGCAAAGCCATCAAAAGGCAATAAAAACAGCAATTTCAGAGAATCTCTCTTGCAAGTGGTGCAGCAGCCAACCCTCACCCCACATCTGAACACACATCCCTCGTGTCAAACACTGCAACTCTGTTTCCTAACCTTTTATCCTAATGCTTATGGGGAAAAGAAAAGCACTTCAAGGCAAGATCTCGCGCAATAAAATACTTAAGAGTGTGCTGAATATTCCTATCAGGACTCATTAATTAATTCGCACAATTCTCGTTACAAGTAGGTAGAGCAGAAAGATTATATTATTACAGAGCAACCATATCAGAATCTATACAGTGATAGGCAATAAGATGGTCTAGAATAGCTAAAATATTTCTGTTTAAGAAAATACAGATTTACTGGAATGTGACTACATTTTTTTTTTTAGATAAAGGCTGAGACTTTTAAACTCTGATTTACAAGCCTGAAACTTATCAACATCCTGAAGAACCTTTTACGTGTACCTATCTGCCTTTTTGAAACATCTAGGCTATAAGAAATTTTGACATTGCTAAAGTGACAAAGACTACATGTGAAACAAGCCAGTACTAGTATCACCTTGTCTTTCAGTGTTCATCTAAATCTCTCTTGATGAAAGCCCTTTTAGAGTCCTTCACAGCGACACAGAGCTATTATATAAAACACAAAGAAGGTTTATATAAAGCTAAAAACTTTGTCTAACTCAAGTCCTCTCCATTGCTGTATGATAGGCTATAGCTGGAGGTTTTTTTACTGATTTCAGTCATTAGGGGGTATATGAAGAGAAAGAAAAATCCTCTTCTGTGCAAAGCTTTTCCTTTTTGTGAGATCTTATGGCCCTGTGCAAGCAGTGATCTACTTTCCTTTTCAAGTATCTTTATGGAGACTCCTGGGAAGATTTCCTCTGGATAAGAAGACTTTGAGGGGCTGTAAGTCAGACACATGCTTTTTAAGCCCTTCATGTCACCAGGGATCTGGGGAAGGAAAATTATCTCTCAAGACACTTTCAAAAGGGAAATCCACAGTGCTGTCTCTAGAGCAGTTAACAGCTCCATCTCTGAGGCCTCCCATTAGAGGCAAGAATGACAGCTTCCCTCTTTCCTATGCTTCAGAAGTGCTCCCTAATCAAACACACAGGGCAGGTACACAGCAACCTCCCTAGAGATTCTTACCATATTTGACACCTCCTTGTTTTATCCTGAGCCTCCAGCTAATTAGTAATTTCTGAACAGAAATTGTTCAGTATCAAAAAACTCAGGCTTGCAGAGGTAAACCCAAGCACCAGAGCTATTTCTGAAGCATTTGGCTGAACAAATGGAAAGAACAAAAGTACTTTCAATGGAAATATGCCTTCATTCTGTTGCACCAAATCATCAGGAGCTGTCTTTACAGCAAGTTACCAGACATACATTGTTAGGCATCACAGCAGTTCTTACTAGGATTCAAGTGGTGTTAAAGCTTGTGTAGAGTGAAAGGAGATATTAAATGGAGGGTTCAATATTCTGTGGGGAAATGAGGACACTGAGATGGTCATGTCTCATCTGACTGAAGAGTTCCAGTGCAAATGCAAACACGAGGTCAAGTGCAGCAAGAGCTGCAGGGACCTGAGCAGCTGCTGGTTGGGTCATCTCATCAAAGACCAGCCTGGCAGAGGCTGGGCCTGCAAGGGAGATACCAGAGTGCTCAAGAAACTGCTGTTCAAGGTCCTGGGGGGCTGCAATCAGCCTAACTGCAAGGATTTCATTCCTATAATGACTGGGTTTGGCATAAAACAGACATATCTTATAGGAAACATGCAGATAATCTTCCCAATGGCAAGCAGTTATTTTAGATGTATATATATACATACACACACACACATATATATACACGAAAAGTGGGAGAAACATAGGCCAACTGATTGGTTCAAATTCCAGATTTTGGGACTTGCTTGCCTCAGTTTGTAGCTTTCTCGCTGAAGTTAAAAGGGAATTTTGCCCAAATACACAGACTTCAGTAACAAGTTTTGACAGAGAGACCAGATGATCAGTCATGAGCAATCCAACATGTCCTGCTCCCTCATTAGACCAAAGAGTCCCAAGGACAGTTTGTGAGGTTCCTTCTGTGAGTGGCCCAGAGTCAGAGCAGAGATCTCTGATGGTTGTCTCTGTGCAAGGCTCAGCAGCCCCTGCCCAGCCGCCCAGGCAGCAGCTCCAGCCACACCACTCCTCTGCCTCCCTTCCCTGCAGGGCCAGCAGCACTGGGACAGCTCCAGCTCTGCCTCAGCGAGCCCTGGCACCCGCAACCATCGACTGCAGGGACAACAAAGTCCACCAAAGCTCTCACATCAAAGTCATTCCATTTGCTTCTAAGTCTTCTAAATGACAATAAGGCTTTGTTGTCAGATATCCAGTTAGACCAAAAGAATTAATGGTTCCCTGGAAATTTAGTTAGGAGTTTCTCCAAAATATTCTCATGATATGAAACAAAAGGAACTACAGAAGATTAAAAAAAGAGTGGTTCCATGCATCTACTGACACTGTCCGAGACTGATTAGCCACCTAGTTTTCAGGCAAGAGATATTCTTTACCACAAGAAGAATCTGCACTGACAGCAAGGGCTTCCTTGCATTTTACCTAGGAGAATGAGCAGAGGTAACAGAAAACATCACTGTCACCAAAATTTGTACATTCTGAGGCAGGAAAAATTTTTTTAATAAGAAGTCTGTAACAGAAAAACTGCACTCTATTCAGCTTTCAAAATACCAATAATGAAATAAAGGAAATTTAAAGGATAGAAACTAATAATAATTATATAGATAATAAAGGAAAGAAAGGAAAGAAAATTCCAACCACTCTTTCAAAAACCTTACTGAATGAATTTTTTACAAACAGGGGGGTTAATTTGATTTGCATTTTCTGTTTTACATTTTCCTGAGAAATATGATAAAGGAGCAAAGTTGCTTACACGCCTTTCCAAAGAACTTCTGTAACATTTTGCTGCTGAAAGTGCTCAAAAACTAATGATAGATCTCCAATCCACTATGGAATACATTCTGTGCTACATGTAACAGTTTTTGTGGATTAAAAAATGTAGGTTCAGAACTCTTATCTTCTGTATGACTTGCACTATCCAGTAACAGCAGCTCCAGCTCTGCCGTATCTCCTGACATATCTGTTTCCAGATTCACTTCCTGAAGCTACAGTAAATTATTAAATGCAGTGTGGCAATTTGGGGCAACTAGAACTTTTCTCTTGTTACAGTTTAAAGATATTCCTAAGAAGGGATACCAAGCTTCATCTGCATGGCTGACCCTAGGGCCTGGGAGACCCCTGTAGGGAATTTTCTGTTTTTCTTCTCCCATTGTCCATACCGGGCTAGCTCTTCCTCATTTCTCGGCAATAGTTGGCTACAAGCTTGGAAAATCATCTGATACCAATCCTAAATCTGCAAACAGACTCTCCTTGAAAGACCTGGATACTCTCAACCCTAAATCTCTGAATTCCACAGATCAGACCCTTTAAAGCCTCCTTTCAGAAATTATTTGTCAATGACTAGTAAAACAGGCAATAAATTTTTAAAGCTGTGTTATCTGTAACTTTTACAGTCAGACTTAATACCTACTTCAGTTACCATAAAAAGTGTTGTAACAGATGTTTTGGGGTTTAATGAAGACAGTCAGGCGGATTTATTGCCTATTTCTTCTAGAGGTGACTGAGCAATTTTCAACAAATAACTTCCCCCAGTACAGTCTTTATTTTGTGCCTATACTGAACAGCACATATCAGACTGCAGTTCTTTCTCTCAGGATGATCAGCTTCAAGTCTTTACAGATCAGTCAAGCCTGCTGAGGCTCATGACCTGGCTGGAAGCAGTTAATCCATGACAGAGTCCTGAGTGTCTTTAGCCAGCAGCTGGGCACGCTGTCACCTGTGAGATGATCATTTGTGTCTCAGCTAAAGTGGTGTAACTTTGACAACACTTAGCATTGTTTCAGCTTTGTTCATGGGGTAGCTATATCTTCAAAATTATTTTCCCATTGCCTGCACCTTCCAGAAATATGGACTCAATTCCCACACAGCCAAAGTTATCAGAATTGAATATTGATGCCATAAGAATTCTGGTCAAGGCCGTCTGTTTCTGCCACAGGAAATAAATATGAAGGGACAAACCCTAGGTGAAGTCCCAGTGGTGCACTCAAGTGAGCAGATCCTATTATTACTGATGTCGGGAGAAAACAAAATATGAGAGGTGCTCCTACCCTGTTCCCAGCAACAGCTGCCTTTCCCAAATCCCAGCCCTTCTCATGGGGCAGTGGCAATGCTGGCAAGCCTCACAGAGCAGTGAAATTCATTTCCAGAACTGAAGCTGATGCTACACTGGCAATCCTTTGTCCCAGAGCTGCCTTTGCCATTGCCTTGGGCCATCCTGCCTTCAATTCCGTGCATGTTAGAAGTGTGAAGGACCTGCCTGTGGAAGGATCAAGTGTCAACCTTCAGAAATACCTGCAAAAAACTTTGAGTGACTGCAATAAGAATAAGCAACAAACCAGTTGAGTTGTTCTCCTGTATGACACCCACTCACTGAGGCTGAAGAGAGCCAAGCTAACCTGGAAAGAAAGAAGAAATGCATCCCAAAGGAGATTCCCATGAGTGTGTCAAGCTCTACTACACGACAAGGTAGAAGTAACCCTAAGACTGGATGTGGTTCATGCTCACTGTACTCACAGTGTGTTGGTCACAGACCAGGTCTAAACACACACGGGCCTGGAAAGCTCTTTTGTGCACAAATTCTGAGCCCGCTTGTAAAAAATAAAAGTGCTTTGCACTATTTAGAAATAAGAGTTGCCATGAGGTTATGTGTGGTCTAAAACCTCAGCTCTAACATGGCTGAGGATCAAGCCAGGCAAAAGTTCACATAGTTATTGATGGTTATAAAGCTATGTTTGCGAATCTCTGTGAACAAAAAGAAAGCAAGTTGTGGTTCTCATCCTAAACTTCTATTAACTGAAGAAAGCTGAAGAAGAATCTAATAAATTTAATAAATTAGAGCAGTAAAATATTTTCAAATACAGTGATTTATTCATACTCCTGAAAACAGTTCATCAAAATACAGAACTAATTCTATTTTCGATTTTAAGCAAATGGTCTGAGTTTTTACAAAAGCATCAAACAACAACAGTTTGCTATCAATGGCAACAAATATAATCAACTTCAAATGTTCACATGCAAGACATAGAGGGAAGAACTTCCAAGGAATTTGCTGCAGTCGGTTCAAATGAGGCAGATGGGGAGGAACACACAGCTCCTATGATTCAGTGAGTCAGTGACAATAGAGACTGTGATATTAGAAGTACTCAGCAACATTGTTGTACAAGAAAGGTCCCATTGTAGCACACTGCATTAACAGCAGCAAACCCTTGAGAGTTTTCCAGGCCTTGTCAGCCCAGACTGCTTTGACGAATGATATAAACAGAAGATGAAATAATCACTCACTGGTTTACAAGCACTGAAGTGCAGCTATTAAAGATTCCTACTCTGCATTATGACAGTGGAACAGTCATGCTTGGCAAACAGGCCAATATCTGAGCTTACGGTTGTCAGACACCCTGAATTCTTATTTTCATTTGGTATTTTTCAGGCTTATACCTCCAAAGAGAGAGGGTTCTCCTCCTTCACATTGTATTTCCCTACAGAAAACAGTAAGACTGGCAAAGGGGGGTTGTTCCTCTGCTGGTCAGCAGTTGATAAAGGCTTATCATTCAAGAATGTCTGTCAATTTTTCTAGTCATTGTAGTCAGCTAATGATAAGAGAAACCCTCAGTACTATTAAAAAAAANNAAAAAAAAGATTTAACAGACCATTTTAAGGAAAATAAACATAAGCATGAAGTTAATGACAATGAGCTGTCATTTTATGGTTGGACTAAATGATCTTAAAGGTCTTTTCCAACCTAAATCCTTCTACAATTCTGTACTTATATTCCATGCCAGGGGGACAAAGCAGGAAAGATCACTGGGGTCACTGATTGCTATTCTCTGCAATCACAGGAAAATGTAATAAAGGAGTCTGTAACACACGGGTCCGGTGAACACCAAGGACTTTTTCCTAAATCTTCTACAACTGGTTCCAACCTGTGGGTCACAGACCAATCTAGGCAATTGAAAAAAAACCAAAAAAACTAAAACCCAACACCACCACCAAGTTTCAGTAGATTTAAATGATCAATGCACTCAGAAACTTTTCCAGAGGTACAGACATGGAAAAAGCTTGAAAACAACTGGCCTACAGCTAGCCCACAGTCTACAGTAAGAGGCCAAAGGCCAGAACCACAACACAACTCAAGAGGACAGCAGATGAAATCCAGGCTGTTATACTGACCTCCAACAATATCATGTTCTACATCAAATAGTTCAGAAAACCCTGAGAAATGGATCACAACCCACAGGGCACAGAGAGTGAAAATGAAATAAGTAGCAGTTCCCCAGTTACCGCACCAAGGAGAAAAATTTCTTCTCAAGTCCACATCTTGTTTAACCCACTTCTGATTTAGGCAAGTGCTCTGGAGTGATAACAGAATTAACCAAGAGGTGCACTAGGCTAATTTACCAAATATTTCATTGCTTCCTCTGGTACTTTGGTGATCAAAGCATGCCAGCAGTGAGAAGGTGGGGAAAGAAAATCAGGAATGAAGCTAAAGACTACTACGCACCTTAATCTATCTTTCAAGAGGAAGATCCCTTCTTGGGCTCCTCTTGTGCCAGGAAGAGGCATGAACTATGTGCTAACACCTAGAGCGCACTGGGAAGAGGAACTCCCACCCCAAGGACACACACAGAGGTCACAAAGTTTTGTCTTCCTGACTGTGTTGTACAGATCAGAGCTTGGAAAACATACTGGGACTCCCATTTCTCCTCACCTGACTATTTTCATTCACCAGCAGAGTTAAACATCCACAATTTAAAACTTAATCCAGGATCAGCATTCGGAAAATCAATTGACCTTTTTCTGTTCTAAAATAACTAATAGCCTCAACAAGTTTACTTACTATATAAATACTTTTCTATGGAAAAAGAGATAAAATTATTTTCCTGTAAAATCTCGTCAAAAAGAGACTATAATTATGGGGAGAATGGCATAATCCTTTTTTAGGCCAATATATCCATCTTGAGACAACCATCAATATACTTTAGAACATTTCAAGCAATTTTATCAGCATTTAGGAAGGAAAAAGAACGCCTTGAGGCCAGTCCTGTCAGCAAATATTTCTCATCATTAACTTAAATCTCAGTGTTATTTCAGATGACTGCATTGTAGGCACAAATTTCTAAAGCAGTGTGAACACTCTACTACATTGATGGCCTCACTTTTCCCACAATAACCATTATTTGCAAATATGGATACAAAGGTAATTAGTAATCTTTTGGAAAGTTCACAGGCACACTTCATATTAACAACTTCTCATGAAGAAACTCACAGAACTTGTAAAATTAGAATTTATGAGACCAAGATCAAACTATATTTTCATTTGACTCTATGGTTTCATAAAGAAAATGATTTTGTAATACCTGTTAGAAAACCTTCTCACCAAACGCTAAGATAACTTGACTTTTTTTTAATACATATAATGTCACCAGAAATATTTTTTAAAAGAAAAAAACAAACAAACAATTGGAAAGTTCACATATAAGAAAGAATTTTTTGAGGAGCATTTTCATTTTCCCTCATGCATGTCTACTGGAGCCTTAGACCAGTTTCCTCAGATAGCTTCCATCTTATCAACAGTATCATAAGTTTTTCTTCAATTCTCAACCTATTTATTAACATCATAATAACATGTAAATCTTGAAAATATCTCTTAAAATTCTCAGCTTCAAAGTGCATTTTCCAAAGGCCCTAGGATATATGACTGTTTCCCAGTTAATGTGATAATCTGACAAGATATTTGCAAATGATACATTCAAAGTAGCCCTGAAGAGATGGAGATACGACAGAACTTTCTAAATATATATATTTATTTGTATTTCCTAAGTCTGATTCACTGCACCGACAAAGTAGTTGGGAACAGATTTACATGACAAATAGATGTGAACCTTCAATTTGCCTTAAGGCACTTTTCAGGGGCAATGGAGCCAGCAGAGCCTTCCCAACTGTTGCTGTGCTGTTCTGCACTCAGAGAAACTCATTCTATCTCTTCTTCAACCTCAGACAGAGCAATCTTGCCTTAGTAGTTCCCTTAATTGTCCCAGAAAGTGAACTGAGCAATCCAGGCTAACACCTTTTCCGGCCTGTCCCTTGATCATCTCATGACTGAGTTTAAATCGAATTTAGCCAGGTAAAGTGTTGTGTGTATGTAAGATACATATTTTTCTCCAGGGCCTTGTTCAGGAGTTCTCTGGGCTCCTGTGCTGCATTTCACAGTGTATGAGTTTTACAGTTAACTTACACTCCGTGCACAGGTTTTGTACAGAGGTAAACTACACCCCTGGGCAATTTAGCAATGCTGCTTCTGGAAGAAAAAAAAAAAAAAGAAAGAAAGAAACCCAACTTTCTACATTTTAAGTCTGTCACAAGTTCCAGACTACAAGCTTTTCTCCCCTGAAACCCCAAAAGAATGCATCATTTTAAAGCACATTTTCTCTTTTTACAAACACAAGAGACCTGAAAGAATTTGCTTCCCTATTAATTACCCCATGTCACAGTCTACTCATTTATTCTTCTGAGAAAATATATTTCAGAACCAAAACATGACACACAACCTGCTCCAAGCCTTCCTCTTACAGCATCCTTTAGATGTGCCACTTCCACTGACTCAACACAACCACCCACAACTTCTCAAGGCAAGAGCCAAAACCCCAGATTACAAACAGTCTCCCTGCAGGCCAGCACCAGTTATCAGGATTACCAAAATCTGGTTTAGAGCCCCAGTGCCACCATGAATGCAGGACATGAACTCCCATCTTTGATCAACAGCTTGCATACCCACCCAGTACTTTTCTTCATGTTGAGCTGCCCAAAGTGCAACGTCTCTTTGAAGATAATTAACACAAGAAAGAAAACACAAATACCTTAAAATTATGGCAATGCATAATCTGCTTCAAGTTCACTGAAGTTTTAGGAAGTGTTTTTTGACCAAACTACCATTTTAGTCTGAATGCACTTAGCTACTAGCATTGCCAGAATGCCCTAGAGCAAATACAAATGACTACTGCTGTAATTTCTTCTTTACATTCCTGATATTTTGCCATTCTTTAGAGCTATTGGGACACTCTGAAGAAGTAGCTCTGCCTTCTTGTCCAAATGTGCTCTCCACTTCCTTATAATGTCAGTGATAGACAGCTTTAAAGGTTAAAATTTAAAATAATTTTTTTTAAAAGAGAGGAAGATTACCCTTCATATCAGTGAAAGCAGGATGAGAGACTTAATTCTGTAATGCAAGGCTCACTGCAGCAGGTGAGGCAGAGGAAGCTACATGAAACTTAAAGGTTTCCCTGTTGGTCACTGAAAGGCAGAAAGTCTTCCAGAGACACTTTTCACTTCCGTAATGCAATTTCACTTCTTGTAAGGTAAATGAAAAAGACAAAACCTTAGCTTTGTCATGTAGATACAGTAAGCATTTACAAACCTTAGAATATACTCTGACAAAGCATCTGTGTACTGCTGCCAACAGATGTCATCACGATGATTAAAATGCAGTGGAAATAAAATAATCCAGTAAATCATAAAAAGCATTTTCACAAAATCTATTGCACTGAGCAGTGGCAGGGAGGAGGGAAGTATGGGGGGAACACCATCCTGCCAAACAAGAGAAGACAGGTAAAAAAAGACACCAGAATTTCAAGAGAAAATTTGTATTTACAAACCTCAACAGGAGGTAGAATGATGGACCTGCTGTTCATACAAAATGGGGCATGGCTGGAAGTGATGAGGTGGCTCTGAAAAGTGCAACCACAGACAGAAAAGTCTCCTCAGCTAGATGCTTTTGAGAAACTGGAGTTTTAGTTAAGAACCCCAGGCATAAAGACACCAGCTACAACTGTACAGCCCCTGACTTGGCAGTAAGACACTAAGAACAAACCAAATGGATAACAGGGACACCCTTCCTGAGAAATATTGGATTACTGGAAAAAAGTCTACTCAAAGACAGTAAAATGCCTTTTGAGAACTAGGCTTGCAGATTTGATTCTGAAAGACTCAGGTATGACTAATTACATTGCCCAGGTGACTGTGAGTTTCATCTGACTTTACATTATATTTTTAAACAGCAGTGTGAAAGCAAAGAGGACACACCATGGTCACAAAAATGTAAACTGCCCTCAGCATGTAACAATGCATTAAGCCTTTAGAAAGGGGGGGTTTAAAGGAAAAAAAAAAAAAAAGCTAGGTAGCACTGAAAGATGAGATTACTTTTTGTGTGGACTATACAACAATTTAAGGCAGATATGGGCACTCTCATGTCAAGCTCTCCTGGGCAAGTGGCTTTCTACAAGCTGAGGCTTAGACAACCTCAACTTGTGCTACACCGTATCTTTCCCCATCTTGTCCTGTGAGCAAAAATTCCTTTTCTCCTCTTGGAAAGTGAAGTGCCTTGCACAGGCTGATTATTTGCAAAATGATTACTTGCCTAAGATGTGGCACCTCTGTTCTTCTCCAGCCTCTTTAAAAATCCAGACCCATACTGTGCAAACACCTCACTCAAACCAGAGGAGGAACAAGCTTTTCCTATTTCTGTTTGGGTCACTAAGTCCTACCTATATCAAAAACACTGTTACTTCCACAGTAACTGAAGAACTTCAGGACAAAAGCAAGCTGAAAGTAAAGAAAAGAAAAATAAAGTTTTGGTAAAAATAAACTTAAAGCAGGTAATTGGGTTGCTCCTTTTTATTTTTTGTGCACCTCAACATCGTAGCCCTCTATGGTTTGACACTTGCAGACATCACATCCTAAGTTCCTTTTCTCTAAGCTTCTCAGATAACTGTTCTCATTCCAAAAATATTGTCAAGTAGGATAGAAAGTGGGCAAATCATCAGTCTTTTCAATTAAAATGCAGCTAATATTTCACACAAGACAATGCTCAGTTTACACCAGAGTTTACCTTGAAGTTCTAAAGCATTTTCTAAATCAATGTAAAATTAAGGCAAGGGTTTGCAAACATGCAAAGACACTGAGAGGCTCTGTCTCCCATAAGCCAACTTCTCCTTCCACCATCCCAAGTTTGACCTTTATTTAGGAGCAGAGAGCTTAAGAAGACAAAGGGCTATGGAAATGCTCTAGATCATTAAATGGTTTCTCTATTGGAAATATTATCAAGCAGCAAATAATTGGTGTTTCCTAAATATCATGTAATGTATAAAGCAGGGTCATTTATCCACTGACAAAGGCAATTCTCATTAACTTTACAAACATTCAGTTCTATGGAAAATCCTTCTATTCAATTTCTAAATAAGAACAAACCAGATTGTCAGTGAGATTTTGGGGATATTGAAAGCACTCCATCAGCAATGTTACTAGTTAAAATCTCTAAGACTCAGATAAGCAAATTAAAAAGCAGAGGATTAAATGACTAGACTGAGGAATAGGGCACTTAATGTGTCCCTGGCCCCACTGGGAGTTTTTGGTTTGAGACTGGTGTGTTTATATGAGAGAAATTAATTTCTTAGATATGATTCTGTTGAGTATATGGGGGAGAAATTGCTTTCTTACTGTCCTTTTACTCCCTCTATGAAAGGTTGCTAAGGAAATAGTTCTCAGTAAGGTCAAGCAGTAGAAACCCTGCTGTGTGTTTTAATGCAGCCAAACAACACTTGAAATTAATGCCTCTTGGTTCTTTCTACCTTTAAGGACTGGCTGTTAGTGCTTTCCAGTATTCTTACTGCATAACTGAATATGCAATAGGCAGAAGGGAAAAAATGGACAGGCACAACATGGTCAGAAGAAAAGAACTTCACAAAAGCTGTGCTAGCGCAGACAGCCTCTTCCTGGTAAGACAAACCTTTCAGGCTATAAAAAGCACTCCAAACCCACGAACCTGCACACTTTTTCAAACACAGCAATCAAGTCTCCAGATTATAATTAAATGCAAGCTATTAGAAAAAACATAAAAGAAAGCCTTTCAACATAGTTCTCATTTCAGATATTTATTACCTTAAAGTTATGTAAATGAAAGAAAACCTGGCATATTAGTATATCATTATTATCTGCCTTTGTAATTATTACAGATCTACATATGATATAAAACGAGGTTCTCGAAATGTTGTATACTATTTAACAATCTCTCTTCAATTTTCTTGACAAGAATCCCAATAAGAAAAGAGCTACAGTAAGGATCAGCATCAGCTGCTCCCTTTCCTCAGTGAAGAGTGAAATGGAAAGGATTCTCAGGATGACACCGGGGATTTCAACCTCAGAGCTGACACAGTTCTGTGTAAGGAAGCCCACACGACTTGTACGTGCCCTGTGCATAAACCACGTCATTCTTCAGTCTGAAACCTCACCACTTTCAACGGGATTCCAAATGGAAAGGACCACACAACATTTTCGTGTGTAAGAAAAATCACTGCGAGTATTATTATATTTTTTTTTAAAAAGTGAAACTGAACACGTAAACCATTTTTCAAAATCATCAACTCAAATAACTGAAAATTATGGAAAAATCTCCTGCCAAGGGAAAAAAAAAAAAAAAA